>OY856409.1:706713576-707249913 GCA_963693085.1 Alisma plantago-aquatica
AGTATGCATAAGCTATGGAAATAATCCTTGTATCCCTAGAGTTAGGGATCTATTTCTTTCTATTTAGAGAAAGCCCCATTGATCTTGCCATACAACCTCACTAAGCTAATTCACATACAACCTCACTAAGCTAATTCCCATATCCATAGGTACTTGCAGGAAGACCCTCTTACAGAGAGTGAGATACCCAAGCCAATTTTGTTTCATTGTAGTTCCTTCATGGAAGAAATTGAGGAGGAGATAGGCCCTTTCCCACTTCCTACTCAGTAGTGCACCAAGCAGAGAGATACACAAAATGCAATTGATGGCCCCTTTGGATTCACATAACTTCAACAACAATTGGGGCACACCAAGACTTCACAAATCGACATGGAATGGGAAAAGCAGGGCCAAAACCATTCACTCAACATGTATTTGATGCAACTGACTCATGACAATGACATGAAAAGCATGGTGAACTATGGCTAAATGTAGACAGATTATGATGACTACGAAGTCGGTCAGACTTACCACCTTCCCACTTCTCAATATTGTGGGTGACAATATGTTGAGCCACCACCACAACTCGATATTCCATGGTCATCATTGGATCAAGATTATTCTGATCATCTAAGGGAGGATTCATGTCATTCACATATCTACTCAAAACAACCCCTTTCACAACAAACATTGAGGCTGCCTCCGTTGAGCCAACATAGTGCATGGTGACCTTTCTAGTCAGCTTTCTCCCCTCCACTTTGAATTTAGTGTCATCCATGTTATCTTCAATTTTTTAATTTTCTAACTTGCATATTTTTATTTTTTTTTGCAATTAGAACTACATGTACTCAACCATTATCTACTCATCTTAGATTTACCTTCATGTTTTCATTGCATGTATTAGCATTATTGTCATCACAAAACCCCCTTGAATGAAACAAATCTTCTATCTAATCTTAATTTTGAAATAAGTCCATTTCTAGAACCCACTTTGTCACTAAGAATCTCAATCTTACAATTCCTTGGAAATGATGGCAAATATTCGGGATTGATCTGAATCATATGCAACATGCCTTTCATCAACAAGCATGATCATTGGAAAAAATGCCTCTACCTCTACTTTTGCATCGTGTGATTGAAGATGATTTTCCCAATGCATGGAATTCTGAAAAAAATGAGATGCACAAGTTCAACTCCTTTTCTCCATCTCTTTCATAATCTCTTACCATTCACCAAAAATGGATAAAAATCCAAAAATAGTTTTAGGGTGGGACATCATCCCTCGTTCTCTATTCTTCTTCCATATCCCTCATATGTAATTGGGTTGTACCATCAAATAAGAAAAGATGCCAAGGTGGACAAAAAGAAAAAAGGTACAGTATATGTATTTACACAAATGAAATGCAATATTGAGTTGAATAGATGAGAGATTCAATATGCTTATTCAATACCCCATTCACTCAAAATTTCACCCAACGACACCTTATATACCCCAATTACCATTTTCAAGCTAATGCTTGTCTTATGCAAAGTGCATAACATTGCACGATATCATCTGAACTTCAATATTTAATAACTTGATTTCATTTTGTATTTGACATGAATACCTACGTTGAAGTGTGAAACTAGGAATGAGGCTAGTGGAAGTTGAATTCTATGGTTTTATGAACTTAGGTTACTTGGCCATGTCTGATGATAAGGGTAAAGATGATATTGTGAGAGAGAGAGAGAGAGTACGACATGCTAGTAGTATTATTTGACACTCTATTTATGATTTTGTGCTAGGATGAGAAACATTTATGTATAGGGTTATTTGATGAATGCATATTAATCCCATTTCAATGCAAAATTTATAATAGATTCATTCAATTTCAATGCGTATTTTCTCCAATTTTACACATATTAGATCAATTTTCTTTTGTTCTTATTTTTTTAATTTTATATGAAATTCTCACTCTTATTGTAGGAACATACACGAAGGATAATCCAAGGTCATCCTCATGATTCACCATCTCCACTTCCCCCATATCCAACAATTGGGAAGTGATACAATGTCAAATTTAAGAACATTGCTACAGTGGAAGCCCCAATCGGGTGAATGGATTCACTAGTCAGTCGATTGGGATAAGGTAGAACAAAGGCATCTTCACGCACAAACTAGTTACCTAAATTACTTAGTGAGTCAGTTGATCAGTTATTGACACACGGATCACAACAAGATTAGAAACCCTAACCTCCCATGAGTCGCCTGAATGTCTAGTGGGAGTTCTACCACACACAAAGACTATCCACCCTGTTGGCAAATCAGGTCAACTGACCTTGGTTTCCTGAAAAATTCTTATCGGAAAACTAGTTTCCAGACTCACTCTGTGAGTACGCTAACTTGGGTCTTCCTCACGGGTATCGGAAACATCAGTACAATCCATCCACCCGACTTGTCACACTAGTCAGCCCGACCAACCAAAGGATAAGTGGTTGGTCGCTTGACCAATCACCAGAGTGGTGCAACCCAAAGAGATACAAATTGAGCATTGCTACTCATCAGTCAAGTAATTATGTGGGATCGAAATCACTCTTATAAAAACAATTTTGAATTTATTTTTAAGATCTATACTTCCTATCAATGGAGCACAAATTTTCAAAGTAGAAGAATGAAGTGGAAGTGAAGAATGGTTCTCTCCTCCCAGAGCCTCATCAGACTTCTATGCTACCGAATGTGCTTATCTACTCCTTAGAAACCACATATGCACCCATTTCCACCTACAATGACATGGCTTATACTCTCCCTCTTAGTTATTTTGTTTACTCTTGTGCTAAGAGTGAGTAGCTTCCCTCACTCGGGCATGGGGATTAGCGCAACTGGCTTTACTCTGTATTACACATTATTTATTTCCATTTCTATGAATATTTAATTATTTTCATTTGTTTCTTGGGTGCTTATGGATTGATTACCCTATGTGCATGTTTAATGTAATTCTAGGCTTAGAGATCATGAAATCTAGGATGAAAATATCTAATGATAAATTTTTAACCCCATATGTGATCACAAAAGGTTATTTTCTGAGGCGATGGGTTAGCAATCCATAAAAATTGAGACCTCAATCTTATGAGGAAACCTATTCTACAAACTCCATACTCTAAAAGGATACAAAATTCATTGGCACAAAACTAAATAGTTGTAATGATGAGAAAGGTAACCTTTTGAGTAAGTAGGTAGTGGTAGTGAAATCCATTCTATCCCAGTTCTTTAATATTGACTCAATTACCTTCATTTTCCCTTCTCCATCGTCGTAAAATTTAGTTAATACAATCAATCAAATAATAATTCTCATATTGATCTTGATCAAATTATATTTGATGATTATATATTACCCTATGACAAGCCTTAAACGTGGGTCTAAAAATGGAGACATGTCTAGGTCATCGGACTTTAGAAATTTATAATACTCGAATGTTTAAGACTCCTGCAACTAGCATAGGGTCGAAGTAGTTCAGGGTCGAACACATGGATTGGAAGAATAGTGCTTCGGAACTCAAGTTTTACTTGTCTAAGCACGTCGAAAAGTCAAAGTATAATGTTTTGATGTAACGAGAAAGAAGTATGAAGAAGCAAACTAAAAACCTATCTCCAAAGGGAGTTACCAGAAGGATTAAGATTTGGGGTTTAGCAGTTTTTATGGAAGTTTTTAAATAAAGGAAAATGAGGAAATAAGACTATTTTTGGAGTATAGCACAAAGGAAGAAAATTTAATCGTAACAAGTGGTGGTGGCCTACATCCTACACCTTCTTCTCTCAAAGAAGGTGCCAAGTAGCCATGCACTAAGTTCCCTCTCTCAAGGGTACCAGGCATAGACTGGAGCGAAAAGATAGGCCGGGGCGGCCATGATTCTGGGTACTCTCGTACACCCGAATCAGACCAAGCTCTAGAGTTTATGACATCCCTCTCTCGAAGGAGTCAAAATGAGAAACACGATTCGATAGTTAGTCAAAAGCATGATCCAGAAAGAAGAGACTAGAACTCAGATGCTATAAAGAAATCATCCAACAAAAAGGAGCCATACACAGAACAACGTGAGATAAACTCCACAGATTCCAATAATTATAAAGAGATAAAAAGGTTTAGATACAATGCAGTAGTAAAATGAAAGTGAAGTGTTGTAAAGGGAAGATAGGTATCAGTCTCCTTGATTTAGAAGATCAAAGTACATAGCAGCAGACACCTAAGATAATACTACTCGATACTGTGTAAGGGCTCTATAGGGATACGACCGTATCAGGTTCTTGACCGTGTCGGGTTGTGAACCGTGATAGGTAAGGGGTGTATCGAGATAGGACCTCTACCCGATATGGTTGCATCAGGCTACTGGCCGTGTCAGGCTGTAGCCGTGATGGGTATAGACCATATCGGGTTGGGTACCATGTCGGGTTAGGATATGTATCGGGTAAGCATTATCTTAAGGCTCTCGGGTTCCTCGTGTCGGGTATAGGTGGGCGAGCCGTCTTGGGTTGAAGCCCAGAAAGGAACCCGACATGTTGAAGTAGCCTTGAGGGTCATGTCATGCTGCTTGCCACTACCGGAATGGTTCCTAAGTGAACTCCTCCCGTCCCTCTGGGGTTGGGGGTGTGCTCACCTAGTATTTCCCGACAGGTTCTGGAACTCGACGCACTAGCTCCTATGCTTTAAGAGTTAGCTCTCGTAGGATCTGGCCCATCCCATCGTAGGCTTGTAGCTGCTATTTATAGGCAGTGAGTTGATGGGGGGTCATGGCTTTTATTGGGCCACGTGTCCTTCATCCTGACACTGTCCTCGTGGCTTTGGAGGGGCCGATATGTCTATCGTGTCGGGCCATCATTCGTGCGGGCGACTAGTGTATCATGCAAAACCATGGTGAGTAAGGATCTTGGCGGGCTGCTACACTGAGGGGTAGCCATATTGTGTAATCGATGTTGTCAGCTGGGCGAACCATGATGAGCAAGGCACCCTGTCAGGTAAAGAGATGCAGCGGCCAAGGCTCCCGCGCAACACGCTTGCATCAGGTTTCTGCCATATCGGGTTGCGACCGTGACATGTAAGGGGGTGTTTCGCCTCGCGTGCTACTGGGCCGGGATAGGTACTTCATTGCTGATGGGCCTGAAGGGCCTATTAATGCTCTTTTTGTGGAAAGATAAGAGAAACTCTGCAAAAGATGGGAAATATTATCAGGGACAAAGTGGACATTGTTTCTTTACAACATATATGATAAAACGAAGAAGAATTTAGGTTTGGAGGCTATTTTAATAGTAAAATATAAGCTCTAGCAACCATAAAATGGGTGTTATCACCTTGTCTCTATGGTTTGTTCCTAACACTATATTACAATAAGATATTTTTGCTTCTGGGTAGTGATTATAGTACACAGTTTAGGTTAAAATCTAGGTACTTTTCCTTAGGTGAATGTAACTATGAAATAAATCACAAATCAATTGCTTGTATGGAAGAGCCAACATGTTTCACATCTCATGAGTTACCCCTTAAATATGGAATTGCATTCTACTCTTCCAATAATAATAGCTTCTCCCATCAAAGATTGACATGAGAAAAGAGTATCCCCTCTACATTTTTACACACATTCTCCCACTCATGGGAGCATTGCTTGGAGAAGAGATTTCTCTGATACTAATTCTTGGCCCTATTGGATCAAGAGAGGGGTCAAGTGATCTAATGCCACTATCCTTAGCTAAGAATCTTCTACCCTTAAAAAAGGACTTATTGACTCTTAGCCAATAATCTGTTGTCTTTGACCCCACCTTCACCAAGGAGAAGCTTTGACCCTAACGGTTCCTTCCCATGTTGTGGACCACCGACCCTCCACGTCATCTTCACCAAGAGACTGTTTATTTTCCAAGGATTGATTTCCTTTGCCAATGGATACATGTTTTTCCATCTCTCTTAGCCAAGAGAGAGAATCAAACTTCTAATGAGAGAGAGAAATTCAAAGAGCTTCACAAGTTATACATGTAGGGATAGATTTCTTACAAGTATCATATTCACTGTAATGGATATAGAAAGTGACTAAGATCACAAGAATGGATAGGGGCTCTTTGAGGAACAAACTATCGACTTTAACATAAGAGCTTGCAAGGTAACCTTGGGATGAAGCCCAACCGGTCATGTTTGTAGTTTAGGATGTGTCCTTTCCTTTAGACTCAATTAGTACGAATTCTAGCCATTATTGGGAGTCTTCAATAGATCAATTTTCACTTGTTAACTCCCTCTGAGAAGATATTATACTCTAAAGAATCTTTGATTGTATGTATTTGTATAAGGTTATTCAACTGATGTCCATAGTATTCATTTTAACATGGTTTTGTTATGATAAATAGGGAGTCAAAATTTTTGTGCAAAATTTTATTGAGGAAATTACCCAGGGGTAACATATCACATTCATTATTATGTTTAGACATTACTAAGGTCGAATTACTCTCCTAAACTACTAAGGTACAAAACTCCATCCCTTAAAGGATTAACCTATGATCCAACTAACCACTTAAATATGTATTTAGGAAAGATCTACCAAGTCATATATCCAAAACTTCTTCCTACTCATAGCTCCACACATAGGTCTAAGGTCTCAGGGTTGATCATGCCAGTCAAGGGGTCTTCACTTAAGGGTTCTACTCAAACTATCTTGTTGTGGTAACTTGGTTCCTAAAATCTAAAAGCTCTTTCTTTTTTTACATACAACTTAATAATGAAAATAATTTTGATGGTGAAACTCTACAATGGAAATCCAAAAATGGTACCAAAATTGATTTAAGAACCAAGTCAACCACTTTCCTTACATCTATTTTTTAATCATCACTTCATTCTTCCAGAAGACTACTTATTCAACACCATAAAGGAGATACCTAAAGCATCTCTAAGATTTGATATGAGTGGCAAAATTCTTCTTTAAATACATAGTCAACTTCTAATATAATCTAATGACATCTACCATTCATCACTTCTCTATAAATATATGTTACACTACATCATCTTGAGTTACAGGGAAGTCATAAGACCGTCCAACAAGTATAGGAAGAAATTAGCATCCCATCTTCATGGTTTACAATAGGGTGTCATCACAAGGAAAGCTGAACTTTAAATTTAAAATTCTTATCACCTTGTTCACTTGGTAATCTAACTACTTCATGGAGATGAGAGAGATGAACACCTAATAATAATCTACTAAACCATTAGCTAACATCCACCAATACTCATGCATGAGGCTTATCAAGCTCTATGAGGATGGTATGCATCCCTTAGATAGATGGCTTTGGGCATAGATATAATGGGATAATCGAAGTTGAAGGCAAGGCATGCCTAACCATAATGGAGATGAACTAGATTATCACTTAGTGACATGGAAATCATCTCACTCCTAGATCTCATTTAGGGTTTTGCGGTTGTAATCCATGCATGATCAAGACCCAAAGTGGACGTAAATGAGGCATGTTAGTAAGACAATAGAGAAGGAGTAAAAAGTGAGAACTAGGGTAAAGCCTAGATACAATTGTTCAATTGAACCTACACTTCATATTATTTAAGAACAATTCCTAAAATAGTAGGATATATGAACCAAATGTTTCAAGAGTCAACTCCTACTGTGTGACATTTGTATCTACATAAAGAGGGTAGGGTTGATTATGGTTACTAAGAATATAGTCTCAACCACGTAGGTGGTTTGGGAATCAAAGTGACCAACTTAGTCAGGGACTGAACCCTAGTTGATATTCTATGATTCAGGGATAGGCATATCAACAACCTAAATGCAGACACCTAACATGACATAACTTGTTGTCAAGTCTCTAACTGCTTAGGCTCTGTACCATATTGTAAGGACTGGGACCCAAGAGGGGATCCACTCTTCACAAAAATGAGGAATAAAACCATCCTACTCCAAATATGAAGGACAAGATGATTTACATTATTTCCCAAATGTTATTTACACATAGATCATGAAAGTTTATAATCTTCAAAAACATAACTATTGCAAAGTTTCATGATAATCAGAATGGAAGTTAAAATATTATGAGTACTGGTAGATCCTCTGTCGACTACTACAACTTGGTGAAGGGAAGAAGGAGAGGGTCTAGATATGGCGACAGTTGTACAAAGTTGTAGTATTTGATGTGATGGGGAAGAAGTTGTCTTCCATTCTTGTTATATATTATACTTGCTTACCAGAGTCGTGGTGTACTATGATTTGGGATAAATATAAGAACATGACTAGGAAAGTTGGATCTGTGATTGTTTTTTGTGGTGGCATTAATTATGATTATTGTACTCTGTGGGTGTGTAGTCGAGACCTTCTACAAGTAGAACTCTTGTTTGTAGTGGAGACACAATTGAGGTTGTGGTCTGGACTGGTATATCGATGACATGGTAACCTAGCAAGAAGGCATCATTGCACGTAGTGGAAGTGCCTGGTCTCCGTGAAGGTATATTGAAATGTTGATGACAATCATGTTGTCCTTGAGGCTATATAAGGTTCATTGGTGGTGGCAGTCTTGGTCGATCTCTACTTATAGGTGGGTCAAGGGATCAAGGTAGTTGGGGGCGTCATTGTAAGTGGTGGAACCCTAGTCATTGTGAAGGTAGGAGGAATTCATATCCATCAACGTTTGTGGTTTCATAGAGGCTAACAAATCAGAAGAGGAGGAGGCAGGGCAATGTGGAGATGTGTTGGGAGAAGGCATGATGTAGCAACGGGTTGTAGAAAATATCATCTATCTTTCCTACCATGGCGGCCAGATGCCAGACGTCTATAGTTTAGGTAATGCATTGGATAGAAGAGTGGATGGTAGGAGATAAGAATAAGTAGACGAAGAAGAGAAAAGCAAAAGGGTAAGAAGGAGGCACTATGTAAGGGACTTAAGACTACATGAACTTTCGCCGATGGTCAAGAGCTCATGTGCAAGTGAGATCTAGAGAAATGAAGTGACTCATGAGGATTATTAGTTGCATGACCAAGGGAAGATGAAGCAGAAGGTAATTAATTGCAATATCAATCTGATCCATTCAAACATAGATTATTTAGGGAATTTCTATTTCTATTATAATTTGGATAAGGAAACAAATCCAACTAGTATGAAAATAATAAGCTAGGCTAACTAAAATGCTAAAAATAAATTTTAAATTCATTTTTTTGGAATGTCTAGTATTTTATTATCTATGAGATTGATAGGCAAGCATTACATGTATTCACTTCCCTTTTAAACTTTTTGACATAATAAGCTATAAACATATATTTTCTTTACCCTATGAAGATTCTAGATTGCCATTTTAGATTCAAAATTAAAAGATTGTTGTATTTGCATATATAATCCACAGTTTAGGACTTAGTTACTTAATTATTCATTAACCTTATATACCTTATATTTAGGGTTGTCAATGGGGAGGGTATTATCCATTTACCCTTACCCATACCCTGGAGGGTAAGGGTAAGGGCAGAGATTTTTATTACCCTTTACCCATTTACCCATTCCCCATTTCCCCGCTATACTATAAGGGGAGGGTAAGGTATAGACATTATCCATACCCTTTTACCCGCACATGATATAAAGGTTACACAAAAATATATTCTACAGGGGTTTGTATGTAAATGTTTAACCCTAATACTTTATTCTATCATTGGAAAATGACTTGGTGTTGTTCTTGTAATACTTTCTTGTTGAGGGAAAAACATATATATCTTGCGGAAAATGAGGTGTTGGTGAAACACTTATTTGTTATGCATACTTATGCAAAGGAAAAAAATGATTTATGCATAAAAAATGTTATTGTGTGAATTGACTTAACTTTACATGGAGAAACATATGATTTTGAATTGGATATAATGTTTTATATGTTGTTATCAATAAATTAGTTATAAAATTATTAAAAATCAACACATAATGTGTATAAAACTCTTTTTTGTCAAAATTATCTGCTTACCCTTTACCCTCCCCGTTTACCCTGTGGAGAAGAGGGTAAGGATAAGGGGAGGGTAAGGAGATTGCTGAGAAGGATAATTACCCTTATCCTTACCCGCTACCCAAAGAGGGTAAGGGTAAGGGTAAGACCTTACCCTCCCCATTGACAACCCTACTTATATTAATGATTATTTGTTAAGATATTATATTTTCTTGTCTTTAAATATCTCTAAATTAATCTAATTCTAGTCAAAAGGATTTAATTTTAACATAATTAGATAGGGGCCTTGAAGAAGGGAGGGTTGAGATATGATCCTAACATTACAGTATGTTACAACACTCCACCCCTTAAAGATGAGCTCATCCTCAAAATCTACCCATTTCTAACATAGACTACCAAAATGCCTGACATCAGCCAAATTACATTTTTATGGTACTAACTAATTTATCAATTGAGATAGATATCATCAGGAGGTCATTTGTATTTTTAATGACTACTTTTTTTATTATTAGGTGGACCCATGAAGTATATTCATCATTTTCTAAAAGTTTTATCTTAACTTAGAAAGACCTTACAATGAATTCGTGTGTAAGGCCATGAAGATAAACTTTGAATATAACAAACTACTAGATTGTTTAAAGTTTAACCTATTGGGTTTCCCCTAGCTATAAAATTACTTAAATTTGATAAGTTTATTGTATGGGTTTATGTAAGGTTATTCAATTAATGCACATGGTATTCATCTTAACATGGTTTAGTTATACAAATTAGGGAGTGATTATATTTCTGTAAATTTTTATTGAGGAAATTACCAAGGGTAACATAATGCATTCATTATTACGTTTCAACATTCCAAAGGTTGATTTATTCTCCTAAATTACTAATGTGCAAAACTCCATCCCTTGTTGGATCAACCTATGATCCAACCAACCACATAAAGAGGTAATTCAAGATAGATCTATCAAGTCATATATCCAAAACTTCTTCCTACTCATAGCCCCACACATAGGTCTAGGGTCTCAAGGTTGATCATGTCATTAAAGCATTTCTCTACTACTCAAACTTTCTTGTTGTGGTAACTTGGCTCCTAAAATCTGAAAGCTCTTTCTTTTTAAAATTCAATTTCGTAATGAAAATAAGTTTGCTGATGAAAACTTTACATTGGAAATCCAAAATGTGTTAAAATCGATTTGAAACCAACTCAACAACTTTCCCTTACATTACACATATACCATTTCTCTATTATCACTTCATTCCACTAGAGACTTTAATTCTTCATCACCATAAATAAGATATCTAAAGCATCTATAACATTTGATAGGAGTGGGAAAAGGCTCCTTACAACACATAATCAACTTCTACTACAATCTAACAAAATCCACCATTCAACACCTCTCTGTAAAATAGGTCACACTACATCATCTCGAGACATAGGGAAGTCATATGATCATACAACTAGTATAGGAAGGCATTAGCATTCCTTCTTCACTTGGTGGGTTTACAACCATGGTGTCATCACAAGACAAGGTGAATTTTTTAGTCAAATTACACATCATCATATTCACTTCGTAATCTACTTACACCATGAAGATGAGAGAGGCGAACTCCTAATAATATTTGTTGAGATCTCTCTTTTGATCAACATTAATGCCAACTATTAGAGAGCAGCTCAAAAGCTAAAGCCAGATTATGAAGCAAAATAACTCATTTTTAGAAATCACAATTAACCTAGTATCTGAAAAACATAGATAAATGTTTCCTTTTCCTTTCTCATAAAACCTCATAATCAATGTCACATCAATGACAACATATTCAATAACCACTGATCATATTCAACTCCGTTAAAACTAGAATCAAAACTTATTTCTGTGATGGGATTCAATTTACATCAGTTACTTGAAAATGAAAGAACAAGCTCGGTTTGCAACCCATCCTGGGAAAGAGAGAGTACATGGATATTCTAGTCTAGATTATTCTATTTACATATTCTTTTTTGTTACTTATCCAATAGATAGCATCATACCTAAACACATTTGAAACAACCTCATGAGAGTCATATAGAGCCTTAGTGAGTGGATGCCTCCCACTCAAGCTGAGTACACGCCTCTACATCAAATTAAATATAATGAACTAAAAAGAATATTAAAGATATTGTAAAGTCTAGCAACTGCTCAAATCTTGATTAAGATAATTATCTAATCAAATAGATAGAGTGATCACTTAGACCAAATTCAACCATAAAACATATTTTAGAGCATGTTTATGAAATAATCATATTGGTTGCTACAATTCATAATGACAATTCTTTAGTATGAGTAACAAGTCAAGATCTGTACATTTACAATCAATACATAGCAGTAATACCATCGTTCTGACACCCCTTTATCCAGAGCAGGAACACATCTTGCAATGTTGAAGCTAAAGTACACATAAAACATGTCTACCAATTACCAAACATGATTATTTAAATGACAACTAAGTCTAAATCATATTTGAGAGTGGATATTAAATCCCGACATCAACCACATGCCAACATTTAAAATCTCATTCCAAAACCATATGAATAATAATATGGATACATAGTATCTTTTTGAAGGAACTATTAATTTCCATAGCAATAAACATATTCAACAACAACAGGTCTATTATCTAGTAGTAAAAACATATAAAAACATTCAATTGATATAATACACAACTTGTCAACTTTTATTCATTTGCCCTAAAACTACTTGGCTTGTACCTCACTAAGTAGAAGTTACCACGCCTGATTATTATGTCAACGACTCATCGTCACTATCTTAGGGTTTATTCAGATACCCTAAGACATCAACAACAGACCCTGGTCTACAATAAGGTTGCCTAAATAATCTCAAGTCCTCATATTAGGTACACAAGATAGGAATAAACACAACAAATATCAAAATATCACATATCATCATATTTTACATGTTTCACAATTTTTATTTCATCATAGTCTATACCTCATGGGCGTTGACTTTCACAACAGAGGATTTATGATAGCATCACACCAGATGACTCATCTCTAAATGTTGGTGGTCTAACCTTCAAGGTCTCAATCCACACTCTCTAAATCCTTCTCATAATACTATCATTACTATAAGGAGATCTGTTTCATTTCCCTAGTGTGGCAGTTGGGGGAAACCCACAATGTTCAGGGGACCTAACTAGATGTATCATCATTTCACTTGTTATTTAATCCATTTTGATAATCTTAAAATAATTTAAATCATCATTTATCATGTGTATATATTCTCGTACAACTAGAATGACATTAATCACATCAAGCTTATCAAGAAAGGCAATGATTAAAACAAGAAGACCAACAAATATGTAAATTTTCCTCACATATGTTTCTTTTCATTTCCACATAATATCATAGAAGTCATCATCAATGGGCTTTCCTCGTGAGACACTATCTCATTATCCAACATTTACCCTAAATAGGATTAATCAAAAGTAATCGAAGCATGCTAATTCAATCTCAACATATATCGTATCAGTTCATTACATATCATAGTTCTCATCACATATTCAAAGAGACATTAGAACTAGTAACAATATATGCATATAGACATCTTATGTCATTCAACACACTCAAAACTAGTTTATCATACATCATATACTTGTTCTATCCAAAATTTATAGATATGAATAAAGCTCAATATTAAACATGTATGACATAATAATCCTCATTTACTAACGTCCAAGACATATAAAATCTCATTTGAAATCCATCACATTAGATCATTCTCATAATACACGTGCTCTACAAAAAACTATAATCTAAACATGCATTCTTATGAATCAATTTACATCCTTGAACTTCATTTTGTAATTGAATTAGACTATACTTATGTACATTCATTGATCCCTTATTTTAGAGAATCTTATTCATTATTATCACATAGCTCATCATATAGGTTTATAGTTAGATTCTCAAATCCACCATGAGTACTACATGGTTTTCTCCTCGCTTTAGGTTTGTTACTCTCAGCCTTCTTCGTTTCAAGTTCAATACATCATTCGAACCAATCATTCTTAATTCACTTAATGTGTTGTACTTCTCTATCATTGAAATTAATCAAAGTCTAGTTGTGGAGTACTTCCTTCAATTTAAGTCAACCCAAAAGCAATTAAAATAAATAATCTTATCATCAATTCCATTTCCTTTCTTGCATTTAAATGAGAGAATCATGCCATTTGTCTTCCAATGGAATTTTATTAATTAACAAAAATCCTTCAATTCCTTATGAGACTACTCATTTCAAGAAAATGGAGCATATTAGGGTTACTTCTTATTACCTCTTAATCACAAGCATCTTCTCAATTCATTATTATGTGACATGTGTAAAAGAGTTGCATTCATGTGAGGTATAGTCATTATTCCACAAATTTTGTTGGAATAAATTCATTAGGCTTATGTCATCTTGATAAGATGTATCACTTTCAATTGAAGTAATAGTGCCTATAATTGAGTGCCTTTTTACATTCGCGGGATAAAATGTGAGTTGGCTTTATTTCTCATACTTGTCTTTATACTAGATTTCTAGGGTTTTAAGAAGTCATCTTAGTTTACCACATAATAAGAATCATATTATTCAATAATCTCATCATGGTGTACATAGTTTCATCGAGTCTATTTAAGACACATGGAAATCCTAGTTTCCATTCCACATAATCAACCAATCATTTACAAGCATACAATAATTCATTGACTCATTTGAGTCCGACACTCAACATTAACCCTAGACATGGATTTTCTCCATATTAAACCCCTCAAATACTGGTCCTCATATAAATAACATATTCAATTAAAGTAGGGATTCAAAAGTTCATTTGAGCAACTCATGCTTGTTAAATTCAAATATGATTACATGCATGTCAACTAATTTTCCAAGCATATTGTCCGTCAGACTGATTTTTAAGCAAAATTGGTGTAACACAATATAGTTCTATATCCACAAGACTTTTTGTGTAACTTGAATCAAGATATTAGGAACAAAATAAATACAAATCAATGAAAAAGAATCAAAATCAGTAGCATTTAATTCCCTAAAAATCCCCCCAATTGGTTACCCAATTGCATACAAATACAAGCAAGAATTTTGATTAATTTAGCCAAATAAAATTAGGCTATTGGCATAACTATAGAGGTTAAGAGGGAGACAATCACTGACCTCTGGTGCCAAGAGACTCAAAAATGTCCTATACAATCTGAATTTTAGAACTCCATCAAGTTCTAGCAAATGAATCCATTTATTCCTCCTATCAACTCAAAACCCTAAAAAAGGAGAATGGTAGATAAATAAAGAGAAAATAGGGTGATTTGTCATATCTTTGGTTCAAAAAAGAGGAGCAACAAAATCTATACATGTGAGAGAAGAACAACTAGGAAGAGATATATAAAGAGGACCAACTTACTTGATTCTGTCATTTCTAGGAAGATGAAAACCTAGATCATCAATTCCTCCACTTTCTCCTCTCAAAACTCTAGCTCTCCCCTCTCTCTCAAAATTCTTTTCTTGGATAGGAGACACAAATTACGAGAGATAGTAAGGTGTTATCTTGATGATATAGATCATTTGAAGTGCTTGTAACAACTTCAAACAAGCCTTTCATTGCATTTTTTATTTATTCATACTGTTTGGTCAGCTAAGTTGTCACTGATAAGAAACTCAGCCTATACCACTCTCCAAATCAGTCAAATATCATCCAAAAATTATGCAAATTTAACTTAATGTCTGAAATGGAGTTTTTCAAGCTATAATAAAATTTTTAGATCAATGTGATGTACCAATAAAAAAGAATCAAATACAAGATTCTTATATTTCAGCCAATGCATGGTTGGCTAAGTTTATCCTGCATAAACTCATTCAACAAATAGGTTATAAAGTATTTGAAATTCTAATATTTTGTAATAACACTTACATTTAAGTTTTCCAAACCAAACAAATTTCAAGTAAATTAGATTTGTAGATAAATACCAAAAATCATCTACTGCACCATTGTATTTATCAAATTATGTATTCATATGCTACCAAAACTCTAATTTTGGAAACTATGGTTGTCACATCGTATATGTCATAGAGGTGAATAAGGTAGGTGCCATTGATCATGAGAAACTAAAATCATAATAGAAAGTTTACAACATGATTACGATGATAATAGATTAATAAGTATTTCTTGTGTATGTCGTGGTGGAAGGAATTCATGTCTAATAAGGGCATCCATCCATGATTCCATCATATAATATAACACCTTCAACTTGCTTTGATCTATTTTACTTACATGATGTGGTAGATGTCGTCATGTAATAAATGGATTTAACTCGTGCCTTTAAACTTGACCAATGTTTTTTTGATCTCATGTACAACCTTCATAGCAACAGATATCAAATTATATCATCTGGATCTGATCTAGTAAAATCTAGTTTGAGTCTACATAACTATCCAAACGGAACATAAAATATTTCATCTGAAATGTTGATGAATACATATAATATATATATAACGGCAAAAGTTTAGTTGGATGGAACGGTGTGGCTGAAGAGTATATATGATGATATTCATTGGTAAAGAAAGTTTAGAAGTTATCCAACAACTGGTTTGTACTGATATGAGCCATGCCTGAGGCAGAAGGACAGATCATGGAGTTCGCTCCAGAGAAAATATCCATCTGACGCTCTTATTTTCAAACACCAGTTCGACGCCAGTGTCGGCATGTTATACATGAATGATCTTTTACACCTCCAACCCATTCAACACAACACATCTACGTCCGTACTCGTTCGGGTGCAGGTCCACCTTCCCGAATCCCGACCCCATTCGGCATGAACGTCACAAAATCGCGCGTGGTACATAGCACTGACGCCGCCGTTCCACACGAAGTGGAAGGCGAGGAGATGGCTGGCGATGGTGGAGATGTGTACGGCTGCGTTTGCGGAGGAGATGGGATATTCTGGAGAACCGACGAGGCTCGTGACCGCGCGCCATTGACGGAAGGTGCTCGCTGTGTGGCAGAAGTATCGGAGTCAAGGAGTTCAACGACACCGAAAGATGGGAAGGAACGCTGATAAGGCGGAGGAGCAAGGGGGTTGTAGCTTATGGCTAATTTGGTAAGAAGGATGCGGTTCTTGTTGGGAAAATAATCTCATAACACCCAAATCTACTTATATTCTCTATGCATTTCACCTATGGTTTCGTGTCATTGTGGTCTTAATATGCCCAATAATGTTAATGTTTTATACTTTCTTTCTCATTAGATAATGTAGTTAGAATAGCCAATAATGTAGCCAATTTAGTCAATTTTGGGACTTGCAGGCACCGAACCAGACAAGACATCTATTCTCCAAAGATTTCTTCCCGACGCACGGTTTTTGCGGCAGCTATGAACCCGCCACGACCGTGACAATCCACCCTGACCACGACCGTGACAATCAGACACGACCGTGGTGCCCATCGCGACCGCGGCCTTCAAAACCGCGACTGCGGTCCTCAACACGACCGTGGCCACCTGCCACGACCGTGGCCGTCCACCTTCACCACGACCGTGGCTAATAACCGTGACCGCGGTCTTCACCGCGACCGCGATCCCTCGTCACGACCGTGGCCGTCCGCCACGACCGTGGCCAATAACCGCGACTGCGATCCCTCACCACGACCATGGCCATCCGCCACGACCGTGGCAAATAACCGCGACCGCGGGCTTCAACATTACGACCGCGATTATCCGCCACGACCGTGGCCAATAATCGCGACCTTGGTTCCCAATAATCGCGACCGCAATTTTTCCTTCCACAACTGCGACCGCGATTCCTCACCACGGCCGTGTCCTTTAGCCACGACTGTGGCCGACTCCCTCCACCACGACCGTGGCCAATAATCACGACCGCGGTTCCCAATAATCACGACTGTGATTTCCATTCCATTAATCACGACCGCAGTGTTAGCCACGACCGTGGCCGACCCTGCGACCTGCTGGCCGCGGTCTGCAGTCCGCCTCTATAAATAGGTGTCCCCTCACTCATTTGAGGGGGGATCTCGACCAAGGACGCCGAGAGGCTGCTGCTCCGAGATCTGAAGGTTCCCAGAGCCCCGTGGGAGCATCTTAAGGTCTGAGAGGACCAAGGCGTTCACTCTACGCTGCCCTCTACAGCCAACTTCCATCCTTTCTCCACCCATCCGCCCATTTCTGCCCAGATCTGTGGTGGAAACTCAGATCTAGACCGACCTCCATTGTCCTCCATCTCCGTTCACCCACTAAGTTGCTGTTCGGGGGGGGATCTAAAGAGAAAGAGGACTAAGGAGTCCAGATCTGATCAAGGAGGAGGACCAAAAGACGAGATCCAGCCCATACGGAGGTAAAGGAGCGAGAGCCACCTCTCCTCCACGGGCTAAATCTCTTCTTCTTCCCCTTTCTTCTGTTGTGTTTCTTGGTTTCTTGTACAATGATGTTCTTCCATCTTTGTTCGGCGCCAACTATGTTTGTCCATGGCTAGTTGAGCTCCTTCTTTCCTATGTAGCCCGTTTTGGGCATGTTTATGTACTTTTGCCTTAAGCAAGTAGATTTATCTCAGATCTAGTATGTTTCTTGTTTTATCTTCCCTTTTTTATTATGATAGCTAGTTTGATTGATCTCTTTCTTGCTTGAACTGCTTTTTCTGCCTGTATCGAGAGATCCGTGTAGGAATGGTTAAGAGACGATAGTTTGAATTTGAACCCGAGAGGAGGAAGATCTAAGGTTTTCTGTTCCTAACATCCCAGAATATCCTAAGACCCGAGAGAGAACTTAGTATATTCCGAGGTGTTGATATGTCATTCATCGAGAGAGGGTCGATGACATATTGTTGATAGTTTTAGTCACGCATCGCGAGAGCGAGTGGGACGACCCACAGGAACAGATCTCATGAAAAGGGACACCAAGAAAGATCCAAAACCATCACGAGGTGGAGGTGTGTAAAGAAGTGAAAACACTTCTCTACTAAAAATTTGAACAATAAAACCTCCAGTCCAAACATACTTTCAAGGTATCTTAGAGTGGGTGTAAAATTTTCAAATCTTTATATAATGGTAATCAAAAGACCAATGTATAGAAGCGGAAGAAAATATTTGACTATTCAATTATAAAACAAGGGAACATCTTAAACTTACAACATAAGGATCCATGTAGAGGAAATCTAAACCACCTCAAGATTGTCTCCAACCTTCATCATCACAAACTACGTCCAGGTCAACATGCCATGCATCCAAGTCTTCCACCTAGGGTTGGAAGCATACCCCAGCAAAAGAGAAACAATAGGAGACATCAGCAAAGGCTGGTATGTGCATACTAAAAAGCAAGTTGAGCAATATAAGGATATAAAGGACATCAAATGTAAAGGCTTCCCATGCAAGAGTTAAGGACCACCCAATCGGGTATCAAGAGAAAAGATCATAACAAAAGGGATACTTGCCATAAAAACAACATAAAAAGGATGTGCTATAAATATATACATCCACTATCATGGTGGGGAAAAAAGCACATATCATCATCAACCTGCATGCATGTGAGATAAGCATAGCCCTAGAACAATATAAATAACAATGGTGGCCAAGAATCACACATCTTGAACCTGGTGAGACATGGGCCAAGAATCACACATCTTGCCCTGGCATGGGGAATCACACATCCACCATCCAAATATATATAACATGGGCCAGGAATCACACATCCTGCCCGGATATGGGGAATCACACATCCTCCATCCCAAACATATCACAATGTTGCCATGTTGCATAATGAGACAAAACCAATGTAGTTACACTACTCTAGTGCTACTGAATCACATAGCATGTTAAATGTAGAGGCAAGTAAGAAGTATAGTCAGATTAAACAATGTTGCCATCACACAATGGACAACTCAAACATATAAACAAATCCACTTCAAAGTGGGCATATATCACCAAGTAAACTTCCACATCAAAGTGGGCATATATCAACAAGTAAACTTCCACATCATAGTGGGCATATAATATCAAAAGTCCAACTTGCACCAAGGCAACAAGATAAGATTCCAAGAGAATATCCATGATCACAAGATCAATAATAAATAAGGTAGTTCACATGAACCATGATATCAAAAGGAAAGATAATGTATAAAGGCTATTGTCCATAGGACCAAGAGTAAGACAAAAATAGGATAATTGCTCAAGAAGAGTAATCGAGGATGCAAACATACATCAAGAGAGAAGAATTTCTCAATATGAATAATCGGAGATGCAAACATACATTTAGAGAGGAATTAGAAACTGCTCAATATAGAAATAATGTGGGATGCAATCATACCTCAACATCAGATTCAAATGATCCAAAGTCACTTCTAGGTCCAAGCCTAGGCTTCCAAAGAACCTATTATGCATATATGTGGAATTAGGGTTAGGTTTCCATTAATTACTCAAAACCCTAAAAACCACCTTTTTATTATGAGTGAATTAGGTTATCAAAACTATTCCATATTTTAGCTTATATTTTCTTGAGTTCAAAACATATTTTATTATATTTTTCTAACTTTTATATATTTAGTTATGAATTATACAAGT
Organism: Alisma plantago-aquatica; assembly: GCA_963693085.1. Lineage (NCBI taxonomy): Eukaryota > Viridiplantae > Streptophyta > Magnoliopsida > Alismatales > Alismataceae > Alisma > Alisma plantago-aquatica. Next base: position 706,734,089 of record OY856409.1, read on the forward strand.
TAGCCTCTTATTAATTAGATCCAATTAAATCACCTCTTTAAAACATAAGATTCAGGCGATAAAACCAATACCAAAAGAAAACTTACATTTTTTTGAATCCAACGAGTATTTATATGTAATTTTCTGACCAGTAGATTTTTAGTTATTAATTTTCCAAATCTAACTAATCAGAAAATCCGATAAAGCCACACAGGAAAGAAGTAGCGTGAGAGAGGGAGAGGGGCGCTCGCACTGAGTTGGCCCAATCATAGGTGGCCAACTCAGCCGACCCCACAGCCACCCAGGCAAGCACCGTTAGGAGGAGAGAGTCCAAGCATAGATTGCGCAAAGATGTTTTTACCCCTAACCAAAAAGCAAAGCGAACAACGTGGATAGAGGGGTAAAGAGGGAAGGAGCAAAGGAGTCATCCCCTCCCTCACGCGTCAGACATGACCAGGAGCTGAGAAGCAGCAACAAACCAGAAAAGGGGGGAAAATGGATCACTTAACAGGCAGATCAATTGAGGGGGAAACTACCTTCGTCATGTCACAAGAAGCTCATCTGAGCCATCTCCAGGTGTCCTCGGGGGTCAGAAGCCCCGCCCCTCATCCCAGATCCATGCTGCGGCAGTTGAAATATGGAAGGGATGACTGGATGCAGAAGAAACTAAACCGAAGTGAGGAACATAGCACCGAGGTCCCGGTGAAGGTTAGGGACCAAATTTCTGGGGTTCCGATGGCACAAGGATGCACCAAGATGGAAGTGGAGAGGTGAGCAATGCGTAAACAGGGCAAGGGGGCGACACCTCGTGTGTAACATCCCTGACCTGGGTTATAACCTAACCCTAAAAGTTTTGCCTAAACATGTAATTATATACTTGCGAATACTCCCTGGCATGTAATTAAGTTCCTCAGGAACATATACTTTCAATTTTTGCTCCTTTATAAACAAAGTTGTAGCATTGTTTTGTAATGCAGGGACCTATGTGCAAATTACCCAGTTAAAGGGGTTAACTTGCAATGTTCACAGGTTAAGATGTTCTTTTGATAATAAGACATCATATGAGTGAATATGATGAGGTATGATGGATTTCCCAAGCTTGGGCATCAAGATGTAGCTTGTAGAATGATCCTTGTGCTTAAAAACCCTAATTTGGAGTAAGGTGCAATTTACCCAAATTGAGGGGTGCAACTTGTAAAATACACCATCTAGAACATATTTTATGACTCTTGTCATCATTTAGAGTAGAAATGGTGAAAGGGACACATCAATGAATAATCAGATAAGAAAGATGATCCTTGTGGTAAAAATCACCTAATATGGGTATGGAGACCTTTCATGTATGTACCCTAGTTGTAGATTGGCTTTCTTCACCCTTAGATCTTGAGATTTCATGAGCTTTGCATAAGTATAGATGAGCTTGGACGTGCCCTTGAATAAGGAGGAACTTGGATGAGAATTTCAAGTTCTAGAGGTCCTTATGGTGTAAATAGCCTAAAGTATATAAGCTAGAATCCTTGCAAACCAACCAAACGTATCACTGCTTCTCTTCATTTCTATTCTTTCTCAAAATGGCTAAGGCAAAGCTCTGGAGCTCAGGGAGACGACCAAGTAGTTCCAAGGTGAGTAGGAACCATCTTCTAGCTCGAATTCATGGAGGAATTCTTCTTAAAAGGTTGGTTCTATGGTTAACTCACTTAGGTTCTTTGTTCTAGCCGACCATCTCCATCTTTTCCTTGGAGAATCACCTCTGGCCGAGTTGTGGAGCTCAAGACACCATTAGAGGCTTGAAGCTTGGAAGCGTGGAGCTCTAGGAACAACTTTCTAAGGCGGGTTTTATAATTCTAAACTCTTTGCTTTATATGCATGCTTTTGTTCTTGCAATTTCAAGTTTTAGTTCTTCTTCTACCTCCCTTCTTCCTTGCACTTTTGCAAGCAAAACGGTGGAATAACCAACCTTGACAGAGGTTGAGATGATGGGCGTGGATTCCTAGGTTACTTTATCAAATGACCTTGGACCCTTTTGGTCCAAACGGTTGCAAACCGTTTAAGGTCAAACGGTTTCAAACCGTTTGATCTCAAACGACCTTGCAAGACCGTTTGGATTGAAACGGTCTCAAGACCGTTTGATAGGGTTGAACAAGGGACTACCGTTTGAGGGTCTGTTGGTAATATATTGAATTTCATTCCTGCAAAGAATCAAAGTTTAATTCTTAACCAATTGAGAGTTGAAGGTACTTCAACATCCTAACCCCAATCAGGTTGAAATTGCTGTTTTTAAGTATAGATCTTGTTGAGTTTTGGGTTGAAGGACCCAAACGGTCTCAAGACCATTTGGGGATTCATCCAAACGGTCTTAAGACCGTTTGGTGACAACCCAAGACCATTTGAAGGTCTAGGGTTGAGCTAATTTGATGGATTGAGGGTCCAATTGCAATAAGTTGATGAATTGATAAAATTGCTGATTTTAGACCTAATTAGGGTTCAACCCTTATCCAACCGACTTGGGTTTTGGTCAAACTTTGGGCAAACGGTCTCAAGACCGTTTGGAGGTCATCCAAACGACCTCAAGACCGTTTGGTCCAAGTTTGAGCCCAATTGGAGGTCAATTGATAGGTTCAACCTTGATTTGATTCACCTTGTTGAACATTGATGATTATCCGATTGAAACCCTAATTGAGATGGACTTAACCCTAATTGACTTTCAATTGAGGGTTAATTTGGTGTGCAATTGATTGAGGCTCATCCTAATTGACTCAATTTATAAGTGGCTAACATGGCTTTGGCCAATTGAGGACTTCAACATACATCACCATAATCGATTGTAACTTTTGAACCATGTTGGAGGTCCAAAAGGTTTGAGCCCATTTGGACCAAACGGTCTCAAGACCGTTTGGGCTCAAACGATCTCAAGGTCGTTTGGACCAATCGATCTCAAGACAATTTGATCAAACGGTTTCAAACCGCATAAGCCCAAACGGTTTGGAAGTCAAACTTTCCAAACGGTCAACGCACCCAAACGGTTTGGGCAAACGACCTTGAGGTCATGCGGTCTTGGAGTCAAACTTAGCAAACGGTCAACGCACCCAAACGGTTTCAAACCGTTTGGTGGTTGAAGGTTGAAACCGTTTGGAGGTTTTCAATGTTGTTTATACTTAATCACTTGAAGATGTAATTGGTTCAATAATGGTTTGATCTAAACCCTAATGGTAACCTAGGACATTAAGGGACTAAGTAACTAATGAATTGACCCATGATGGTGATTAATAGGGTAATTTACCAAAATACCCTTGAGGGGTTCAATTGAGTAATACCTTGTTCTAATCAAACACTAATCACTTGATAGTGATGTTTTGGCTTATGCTAGTCAATGAGGACTTAGCCCAACCTAATCTAGAGTGGTGTAATCACCATCTATTAGTAAGAGGAGAGAGAAATTATCATAAGAGAAAGAAAGTACCCTTTTATGGTGGAAACTCAAGTAAAGTACCTTCAATACACATGCATGTGCATGATTAGGGTATGATCCACCTGTGTGAGATCATGGAAACCCTAATTATGATAATTGATGAATCTTAATCTTATCTGAGGGCTTTAAATGATGATGTTTCTCATACATGATGATGTTATGAGTTCAATTCACCATGAGGTGAATAGTAAACCCTAATTCCAGGGTGATGACATGTAATGTGAATAGTAAACCCTAATTGATGAAAATTGGGGAACTTGACTCTTCTAAGATCTTGAAAGTATAACTTCTAGAATGAATTGTTTATTGTTATTAGTTAAATTAACCATGCAGGTTGTCATGAGATGATGATCATATCCAGGTATGGATTATGATACTATATTCATTGAAAGCATGCCTTAGCTTTATGAATAATAAAATATCCTGATGCCTTGTTAGTGGCATCTAATGAGATTTATGGGCTGTGAGAGCCATGAGTATCATCAAGGTCATGCTTAACAGATGACTTGTGATGTGATGATTGAGATATGATAATTGATGTGAGTTAGACTTGTTACATTTAGTATTCTGTTTTCATAGCTGCCATGCTAGTGATTAAATGTTTGAGAACATGTATGATGTTAAAAGAATACTGAAATGTACCTAACTAATCAAGTATAATCATACCATGCAAAGCCCTGATCATAGATCCATCATTGTCAGAAAGCAATATGATGGTGAAACGGGTTTTCCCAAGGGAACTCCTGGATCACATACTTTTGAGTATGTGGGGGAAATGGATGCATAAATCCTTACATCCTAGTGTAGGAATTGATGTAGATGTTTCTTAATCCATCAACCCTTCACTACATGCTGTAACATCTGAGGAAACACAAACACCGCATCGATCAGAGGTAAACAAGAAACCTCTCGATGACGAAGAGAGTACAGAATGCCACTGTAACTCTAAAAAAATAGCGAAGTACCAGATTACCCTGGTAAGCTATAGTAGCAGAGACACAGAATGTCCTGCAAGTTATCCTCACTCTGACTGAGGAAGATGAGGTCATAAGAATCTGGCTCTTTTGATGACCTAGGTATGATATCGATGCGACTTAACAAAGTGATCGATTGGAGTATGAGTGGTATACCTCATCTCCGCAGGGCATAATAATGTTTGAAAAACATAATCAACGGCGTAGTATATCTGTTAGGATTAACTACGAGTTACTTGATTGATGTTACACTGTGTAGTACACATATTCTTATTATTTATTAAATGATGAACCTCTGTTTATTATCAAACTGTTGTTGAATACTTTGAAAGCTTTTACTGCTTAAGTTATTCTTTGAATTGTTATATAAAGCTTCTAGTGGAGAGTTAAGACTCTCCCTGGGACAATTATTTAAAATTGTCTCACCCCGTAGATTTCAACTTTTTAGGTGGTCGTCGAAGATGAAGAAACCAGCCTACATGTGACCAATCCCAGCAGCAGCAGCACCATGAGCAGTAGTGAATCTCAGGTGGAGATACTGACTGCTGAGTCATGTTGTTAGATAGTCCTATGTCGTCCCTGTACTCTCAGGTCCTAGAATATATTGGTCTGAGATTTCGTTTCAATTCTTGAGATTTTGTATCATGATGTGTATAATTACTCAAGAAGTAATTATCAGAGATGTAAACAGTTTAAATCCTTTTTCTATGGAAGATGTTTGTGGTTTCAAGCTCTTATCTCAAAAAGTTTTAATTTCCCGTGATTTTTGTCTTCCGCTGTTAATCGAATGCTTCCGCTAAGTTTAACTCGTGTTTATATCGTGGTTTGGAGATCGGAGCCCAAATCGTGGAAAAAATTCCAAGCAACAAAATGCTTCAAATATACAGATGAACTCGTGCGGAATCCTTCCAAGAACCCACAGGCGAAGAAATTGTGTAAAAAGGTTGAGATTTGAGCGAGTTATTCGCGTTTGAAGATCGAACAAAATCTGCTATGTTTCCATAGAGGGCGCAAGCTAGAAGATGAACGTGAGCCGTCCGATTTCCATCAGATGGTTCTCATCGCGCGCGAAAACAATAAGGCATGTGACAGATTAAATGGCATTCCCAATCAGATTTGACTATAGTGTGAATACATTTATTTCTTTTCTTCTCTCTCCTCTTTTAAGGGTGCAAACGAACTCCAAACTAGGTAAAATTTTGCATAGAGGCTAATTAAAACATTTCAATTTCGATTATGTACTTAGTTTTACCTTTTGGAAACTTTAATGTATTAAATAAATTAATTACTATTTTCTCTTTCCTCCTTCCTTAATGCTTTAGGATTATCCAAATTGGGTGAAAATTCATTCACAAGTTAACTTAAGTGTGTTGAATACGAATTTGCCTTTATTTTCAACTTTTGGTTTCATGAATTACCTTTATTTATTTATTACTCATTTTAGACAATTTCTCTCTCCTAATTTCACCTTTTAAGCAAACTTTCTCCATATTGGATGAAAATTCACCCAAAGGCTATATTTATTATGTAAATTATGAATATATGATTATTTTCCTCTTTTAGAGTCATTTATTGTATTTATTTATATATTACACTTTTTAGGCAATTTCTCTCTCTTAACTTACCATATTATTTCAAGGTTGTCCAAATTAAATGAAAATTGACATGTCGGCTTATTTTAATATGTTGATTATGAATTTGAAGTCTATTCTTTATTTTGAGGCTTTCTTACATGGGTTTTGTCATCTGGCCCATTAGAGGCCCATTAGACCATTTACTCATTCAATTAAGTTCTTTATCATCTTATTATCACCAAATGAGTTATTTGACGTATTATATTACATTATTCACGCATTAGATTATTAGGATCACTCTAACCTTGACCTTGTTTGGTCAAGCTCAAAAGATCAAACTTCCATGGTAGGGTTCAAGATCCGGTATGTTACAAGGTGAGTATCAACCCGCTTCAGGGTACCGTGGATGAGGATGGGGACGCGCCAGAGCGGGTGCAGTGAAGGAAGCATCAATCGTCAAAGTACTGAAGGAACTCGAGACAAGAGTAAGGTGAGATGTTTCCATTGCAATCTGACTGGGCATTATGCCTCTGAATGCCGTGGGAAGAAGCACAGTGAGGAGGTGAACCTCACTTGAGCCTAGGATGATGAGCCGACACTGTTAATGACCGAGTGTGCAGTGAAACCACTCGCAGAAGTACAACTTCATGAAGAGAATCTAGTACCTGCTGATTATCTAGATAAGCATGGACAAAGCCAGCCAGATCTGTGGTATCTAGATAACGGGGCCATCAATCATATGACAGGGAGAAGGAACAAATTCATAGATCTTGATGTAAGTATTTGTGGTCAGGTGAAATTCGGGGATGGATCATCAGTACATATCCATGGCAAAGGAACAGTAATGTTCTGGTTCAAAAATGGCGTACAAAGGTTGCTCACTGACGTCTATTATATACCTAGACTCGAGAGCAACATTATAAGCCTTGGTCAACTGACTGAGCAGGGAAATAAGGTAATGCTAGAAGGTGCATTCCTACTATTATATGACAGGTATGGAGATTTGCTTATGAAGGTCAAGCAATCGATGAACAGACTTTATAAAATAAAGATCGAGTCAGCTGATCCAGTATATCTCACAGTGAGCATGATAGAGCCTGCATGGCTGTGGCATGCAAGGCTAGGTCATGTGAATTTCCACTCCTTGAAGATGATGATGGACAAAGGCATGGTGCTTAGAGTCCTAAAGATAAGTCATCCGAATCAAATATGCGAGGGATGCTTGGTTGCAAAATATGCTAGACTTCCTTTCCAGCGAGAAGCAAATTTTCCATCATCAAAAGCATTGGAGCTTGTACACGTCGATCTCTGTGGTCCAATCTCTCCAAAAACTCCTACAGGCAACATGTATTTTTTACTTCTCGTTGATGACCATAGCAGGCTAATGTGGGTTTACATGCTCAAGAAGAAGGATGAGGCATTTGAAGCCTTCCAGAACTTCAAGACTCAAACTAAGAAGGAAATGGATTCAAAACTAAAGATGTTAAGGACCGATCGAGGAGGGGAATTCCTATCAAATAGCTTCACAACATTTTGTGAAAGGGAGGGGATCAAAAGGTAGCTCACTGCTCTGTACACGCCTCAACAAAACGGCATAGTCAAACGAAGAAACTGAATAGTGATGGCCACTGCAATAAGTTTGTTGAAAGGTATGCAGGTCCCTATACAATTTGGGGGGGGGGGGAGGTAGTTAGACATGTTGTTTATATCTTGAATCGCATGCAAACAAAGGCACTCGAGGGCATCACACCCTATGGGCACATTTTCTTTGTAGGACTCAAGGAAGGATAGGACTCTAAATCCTAATCAAAACTGGATCCAATGTTTGGTTGTATAAATAATCATATTAGGATGGTTATCCGCGGTAGTACAGTCCTGAATAGTCAGGACTGATCAGTTCTGGACCCCCCCCCTTGGTATTCACTCAGGATAGCTCCCGAGACCCCAATTAATCAACTTCGACTCCCAGCCCAACCCTCTCCCAATAAATTCCTCTCGTGGACGTAGCACTTTCAGACGCCGTCTTCCCCCTTTCCAGCAGTGCATCCTCTCCCCTTCCCAGCGGCCAGCAACATGCTTTTTCCTTGGAACCGACCATATTTGTGCGGATATCTTCCGACGCCTCTTCTCCCGGGCGGCCCTTGCCGTCGTGATGGCCTCCTCCATGGTGAGCATTGTGTTTGCTACCGACGCGCCCGCACCCAGCCCGACCTCTGACGCAGTGACCTCCGCCCCTGCTGCCACTGTCCTCGCCTCCCTCACCGCCCTCTCCTTCGGCTATCTCTTCTGCTAGGTGAAAGGTCGACATCGACAGGATGGAGGCACCTCCTGGGTTGGACCTGAATTCGTTCATAGTGATCCATTCCCTTGCCTAGGTTGTTTCTTTCACCACCCAACCAACCTCTTGCCCCTCCCTTTCTTGATTTGTCATTTGTTCTCGACAACTCTATAGATTTGGTCTGACAATTGTGGGAGTTATGGACTGGGCATGGTGGCGTTCGTAGCGCTTGTCTTGAGGGCTATCACTTATTTTGTTCCCTATTTCTCCATGTATTTACATATCATTTATTATTGGCATCATCATCGTTACTATGTATCATTATATCTATGAATGATGTTCTTTGATCATTGATGTGTAGCCCACTATGTTATGATATTCTAAGAATTGGGTATGAATGTATATATTGTTCCCTCTTCCTATCCTTCGTTGTTTGAATAAGACAATTTTGAAGTGTAGCCCCCCTTTCCTTTGCATGATATGGGTATGTAAAATTAGTTTTTTGGTGCTTGTCTCAGATGTTGTCAGACTCTGATAGAAATTGGAGAAGAGCATCTATTTAATCTTCCAACATCTAAATTCCAAAAATGTATGCAGATTCATGAATGTTTCATCCACCTACATGCATCTAAAATCAATGGTAGAATTGATTAACATTTCATTCAAGCAAATACTATCCTTAGTTGCATCCAAACATAGGATAGGATACCCAATATCCCATCCTTCACCTATAATTTCCCATGTTATCCTTCTCCCCATCCCATTCGAATCCCTTCTCACAAACCAAACATGCCCTATGAGGCGTGGACCGGAAGGAAACCCCATCGTGAACATCTGAAAGTGTTTGGATGTACAACATACATGAAGGTACCTAGTGTGCAAATGAAGAAACTTGATGATAGAAGCATCAAGTTGGTCTACTTTGGAGTAGAACCAGGTAGCAAGGCACACAGACTCTATGACCCTTGCAAGAAGAAAATAAACGTCAGTAGAGACGTTATATTTGATGAGCAAAGAAGGTGGACGTGGACTACAGGTGATGATGACACACAAGCCATGGACACATTTATAGTAGAAGCCTCAATCGAGCGAGAAAAATACCAACATGAAGAAGATGGTGAGCAATCATCTGACACTAATACTCCAATACAGTCGCAAGGGGGAGCAACATCGTCATCAATAAATGAATCAGACATACCTCTGTCTGAACATACATCAGGAGCATCGTCATCAACATGAGTAGCACTGGAAGCACGTCTACTGAAATCAGGCCAGTGAGATTTCAGACGCTCGAGGACATATATTTAGAGACTGAAGAAATTGTAGGTGCAGAGGGATTACTGCTAGCCGATATAGAGGAGCCAACTAATTATGAAGAAGCAGCCAAGGAGACAATGTGGCAAGAAGCAATGATCCAGGAACTGGAGACAATCGAAAAGAAAAACACATGGGTGCTGACAGACTTACCACCTAATCATAAAGCCATCGGAGTAAAGTGGGTATATAAGTTAAAGAAAGACTCACATGGGTATATCATAAAATACAAGGCTCGACTTGTTGCAAAGGGGTATGTACAAAGGAACAGGATAGATTTTGATGAGGTTTTTTCTCCAGTAGCCAGGATGGAGACATTAAGGCTACTTCTAGCACTTGCAGCTCACCACAGTTGGGAAGTTCATCATCTAGATGTCAAAACATCATTTATTAATGGTGAACTTCAAGATGAGGTGTATGTAGCACAACCCGAAGGATTCATGGTGAAAGGCAAAGAGCACAGAGTGTACAAGTTGATGAAAGCTCTTTATGGCCTTCGTCAAGCTCCCAAGGCGTGTAACATCAAGCTGGACAGTAGTTTGAAGGGGATCAGCTTCATCAGATGCACACATGAGCAAGCAGTATACACAAGAAACAAGGAAGGAAAAATACTTGCAGTAGGCGTATCTGTTGATGATTTGATAATAATTAGAGCAGGAAAAGATGACATCAATCAATTCAAGGGGCAGATGATGAAGGAATTTGACATGAGTGACATGGGACTCCTATCTCATTATCTCAGAATTGAGGTGGAACAGAAGAAGGGATACATTCTTCTGAAACAGCCAGTTTATGCATGACGCATACTGGAGCAAGCAGGTTTGAGTGAATGCAATTCGACCAAGGTTCCAATGGAACCAAAGATGAAATTGGGAAAGGACATGGAAGGAGCGGCGGTGAATCAAACTGAATTCAGAAGTATTGTTGGAAGTCTGAGGTATCTACTTCACACACGTTCAGAGCTGTCATACTCAGTTGGTGTCGTGAGTCGATTTGTGGAGAAACCTACTAGCATGCATCAGTAGGCAATCAAACAGATACTAAGGTATGTCAGAGGCACCATTAATCATGGATTGGTGTATCGAAAATGTGAAGGTAAAGAATAATTGATTGGCTATTCAGATAGTGATCTTGCATGCGATGTAAATGACAGAAAGAGTACAACTGGAGTTGCATTCTATCTGGAAAAAAACTTGATATCGTGGACATCTCAGAAGAAAAAGAGTGTAGCTCTTTCTTCTTGTGAAGTAGAGTTCATGGACGCGACTGATGCAACATATCTAGGTATCTGACTGAGGAATTTGCTCAGGGAGATCATTGGTCAGCAACTCACACCAGTTCGACTGCTAGATGATAATAAGTATGTGATTGCCTTAATGAAGAACCATGTCTTCCATGGATGTAGCAAACACATCGATACCCATTTTCACTTCATCCGCAAAAGTGTTGTGAAGGAACTAATCATAGTAGAGTATGTGTGTACGAATGAACAACTAGCTGATATTCTGACAAAGGCACTGGGAAGGATAAAATTCACTGACATGAGCAAGATGCTCGGAATTCAAGACACCTTAAACATTTAAGTCCCGATTAGGGGGAGAATTTTGGGAAAATAATCGTGACTAGTCTTGCTGGACAGGTGGTCCATACTTCTCGTAATGGTCAGTGACGTGGTTGGTTCGAAGTCTCAATATAGAAAGTAAGATAAGTCTAAGTTTGTTGTAAAAGATCTGTTGTTTGTGGATCTAGAAGATGAAGTGGCATGTATGTGAGTGTCGCATACATAGGATCAATTATCATTCTATTTTCTATATATAGTATTGGAATGAAATAAACAGTTCAAGCTTGTCTCATACTAGTGTACGCACACGTGCACATGCACGTGACATATAAAATTTGTTGGAAATGTGCGGGGAGAGGACTCGTCCGTGAAAGGGTCCCTACGATAAAAGATATTTGTGTTGGTTGTTTGAAAGGAGAGAATCAAGGAACCGTTTTTGTGGGATGGAGAGAGAAATATAGAATTAAAGATAATAAAAGTTAATAGGAGAGTGTGAGAATAAATGTTTGTAGGAGCAAAATTCCTTGAAAAAAGGAGAGAAGAGAGTGAATCAAGGAGAGCGCAACATCAAACTCACTCTTTTTATAGTAGTATAGTTATGGAAACCGTGGGTCTCTTCTTTCTTCTTTCTCCTCGCGCATACTGCAGGTAGCAGTGTCTTTAGGTACTCTGTACACGCTATATCTTATAGTTCTGTGAATTAAAAAGCACATCAAGCAAAAACTTCGTATCTTAAACTATCTAAAATCTATTTGATAGTATATTGGTTCTTAATTGTTTGAAGAATAGCAAACTTTACAGGAGCTGCCAGCTTCTCTTGATTGCACCGGTGATGCATGACAGCTATACAAGTAATTCACGCCGTTCCGGTTGAATGCAAGGTCTGAAATGGTGATCCGATGATGATTACAGCTGTAAGTTCACCGGGGCGACGGAATGGGTGTGTCGAATTGTGAGAGAGTACGACATTGCGATCCTCTTCTAGTCCAAATTCGTTGTTGTAAAATGTTGTTACGGGCGTGTTACAATCAATCCGGGTCATAAACACACCTTATTAATTTTTTTAGGGTTGACATTTTGGGTTAAATGTGCAGTTAGGATGCTCTGGAATAGCATCCGAAACAACAACTCGTCACAGCTGCTTTGGGGGCATCCTCTTCAGCACCGTACTGCGCCCAAGCATGGTGCGGTATATTTTCCCGGAATATGCAGCCAAGTGAGTAGTTGACGGGAGTTACAATTCTGCCAACTGTACTTAACTCCACCGTACCAAACATATTTTTTCCCAACTCATTATTTTTTAGTTGTAAAGAAGACAAACAATATCCTACCAAACAACGCTCAAATCTATTGTTGTAGATTGTTGATGCATTAAATCCTAGTCTTACAATAACTCTAAAAAACCACCCTAAAAAAGAAAAACGGGTGTTTACACGGTAGAGATTAAATGCAGCAACACCGGAACAATGTGTCGAAACAACAAATTGGAATCCTACCAAACAAGCCCTTACTAATTAGCATTGGTGACATTTAGGAGAGCGCGCGGGAGCTGAGAGACAATGAGAGTTGGAGCCCTTACTAATTCATGGTTTGTGTTATGTTAGACGAGAGCGAATTTATTGTTTCAACGGTACTGTGCCGCATAAATCAGGGTTGTCCACTCCACACAGTTAGCTTTTAAGTACTAAGGGTCGTCCACTCACTGTGTTTGAGATCCCATGGTTGTGGTGTTCTTGTCACAGGGAGACTGGAACATGGAATCACAACTCGGAGTTATACATATCATGATGACGACTCTATTATTTCACTAGGCTCCCCGCTCAAGCCACCGTGCCGCGGGTGCTGCTCACTGTGAAGCTTCGGGCGCCGATATCACGGTGAGATTCTCACCACTCGCTGGGGGTCTCTGGGATCAGTGGACAGATCTGTCGGCAGATGCTCTCCCCGCTCAAGCCATCGTGCCCGCCTGCCGCTGCTTCAGCTCTGTTGGCAGCTTACTTTACTACGGCGGTCAAGCGGTATTGCTTGGGGATGATTGAGAATGTTGCGGATGGTACGGCTGGTTGCCCTTACCTGTCGCTATTGAGATCGATTTTAACATGCTTTTCGTCTCTGCAGTTGTACAGGTAGATTCGTTATCATCCCCGCCCCTGCCTGCTCCTACCCAACACCACTGGCGTTCCTCCCAATCAGATCGTTGGGCATCCCCTTTTTAATGGCAAAACGTTACCAATCCCGTGATGCCGAATGGAAGGAGAAATGGCCTCTGGGGTCGCTGGTATGTAGAAATCTAAGCGACGTCCATGGCCACCGCAAACTGCCTGGGCCAGCTCATTAAAGATCTGAGCGACGTCCATGGCCATCAACAACGCATCATGGAGGCTGCAATTGTGCATCAGCTCGTCCTGGAAGCTGTCGTTGTGCATCAGCTCGTAGAAAAAGAGCAGCATGCTGCACGATGGAGCTAGTTTGCAACCCTGATTGAATCGTCATCTTCTTCCTCTACAGAGTCGAACCGGCCGGGGCCCGGGCCACTTCTTTATACTCCATTGTTGTTGCCTATGGAACTCACGTTGGTCTTCCGACTCGTCCTCGGAACATAACCCTATTGATAGCACTACATGCTTTGCGCACTTGGATTTGGCGCCAGATCATGGAAGCCGCGAGAGACGGCTCGTTCTGACTCCATGTTGCGCTAAAGGGACCCGGAGTCCATGAGCTTTACAGCGGCCTCCTCCACAAGTACCCCTCCTGGGACCAGGTAGTTTGGCATTAGTGGTGGAGCGTGAGATGGTGGACTGAGACTAAGTCGATTGACCAGAAGAACACGGAAAAGAGAGAGAAGGAGAGCAAGCTGGAATGGCAAAGTAATTTCGGGAGCAGTTGGACGGGAGGGTGAGGATTAGGGTAGATGTATCTAAGGAGATTGCACAAACTATAGCCTGGTCCGGTTTCAAGAATAATATCATGCATAATCTGACGTTTGGTACAGTGGATGTCATGTGGCTGGGAAATAAGGAAGTAAAAAAAAAAAGAATTGATGGGGATACAGGGAGTGAAAGGAGACAACCTCCTTTCGATGGATGCAGATTTGTTATTTTCTTCGTATTGACGCTTGTCCAACTACTTAGGCTGAGACGAAAGCCCTATGGCGTTTCATTTGTTTCCATGAAAGCTAAAGATATCAGTGATATATAGTTGTACTTCATCACTTACATTACCGTACTGGATCATACCTTCAAAGGGAATGCAAATTAATAACCATGGACAAATATGTCTTCATAGTTGACTATAAAAATCAGGTCGATCCTCGAAGTATGCCAAAGCCACAAATAAAATTATGTGCATTATTTATTTACAAATCAAATAGCAATCGAAGAGGAGTATATAAACAATGGGCTGCAAAATACTGTTGCATTAATTAAGTAATTAGATAGAAACATTTTCTTATTTCGATTTGTCCAATCAAACAAATTAAAAATCATTGATCAATGATTTGTTTTCATTCTTTAACAAGCTAGCCTGCCGGATGTTCGTTGTTATTCAGATTCTATTGACGAAAGATACATGTTGGTTGGCCAACAAACCGCTGTGTAAGATATACATTGCATGGCGCTTGCAGTGGCGAAGCTGATCAATGTACACCAATACTTTAGAGACATGCATAATCGGGCACCACCATAATGGCAGCCACATAGCCGGAAACATAAGTCGGCATAAACTTGGGAAGGAAGACTTTTACTTCTTAGAGGAGTATTTCTTGAGCGCCAATCACTTCAACTAGCTCTCGAGCTTCCAGAAGTTCACACTTCTATTCATGCTCGTTGCGCTTAGGGTTGAGCATTTGGTCAAGTTTAATCCGATCTGACCCGTAACCCGACCCATAAAACACAATATGAACTCGGACCACAAATTTCTATGGACGGGTAGGGCTTTGAAATTAGGCCCATAATTTAATATGAGCCAAATCAGGGTCTTGACAAACCCGAACCCTAGGACCCGAATACACTTTCTAAGATGCACATTTAGTATATACAAAATTATGTATAATATATTTCATTTTATTACATATTCTATATCCAATAATTATTTACTTTATTTATATGTAAGAAGATAAAAGTTCAAAGAATTCTTGCAACTCTTGATTGTGTAGTAACAAACAACAATGGGTAATGATCCTTGTCCACTTCTTTGACGTCTCATTAATCATTCAATATTTATTATAAAAGATGTGCTCGCCAACAATTCATTTTAACTTTTTTTCTATCTGCTTTCACTCAATTTTATTGTTGCAAACTTGAGTATTTTGTTACTATTAGAACATGATATGAGCAAAGTATAAATTGCAAAATTATAGTTTGTGTGATTGGATGCAAAAAGTATGTTGTTCATTTTATATTTATTTGTTTAGTCACATATATTTCTCCCGTTTTTATTTTCATGTTGCAAACTTGTTGTTTTTCCATTTATATTTGCTAAGCAAATATAATATTTTTAATCCAATTAAATGAATACCTCATGTATTTGTTGTCGTATTGTGTTTCTAATGTAAGATGTGTTGTTGATTGGTTCAATATTTTTGGTTCTACTAGAAGGATTTAGTCTTTGGATGACCATGTGGTGTTTGGGGTTAAGAGAGGCATTCTCTCTACCTCTCACATGCCTATAATAGAGGCTGAACATCCTGAGGGCGATAAACTAAGACAACAACTGAGATTCAAAATTGGGTCCCTTTATTAGGGGTACCGTGCTTGACCACTTGAACCACTCTTTTTTGACAATACATAGGGACTAACATCACAAAAACAAGCTTGTGAGATTTTAATATTTGCACAAAGACAAAAAAGTACATGTATAATTGTATTGCATATATACTCTAACATAAATAACTTCAATGGAAGACATTGGTAATTTGGTAATGCAAGTATCTTTATTTTGGACAAAACATCTGATACGGGTAGGACCCAAACTCAACCCATAACTCAAATATAGAACGTGGGTCGGGTTCAGACCTACAAAATGCTGAAAATTACAAACTTTGACCCGACCCGCAACCCGCTATTAAATCTGAGTCCGTGTTTGGGTTTTAGTAAACCCGCAATAATCTGACCCAATTCTCAACCTTAGTTGTACTGTCTTGTAGCCCTTCCATCCTTGGGCTAAAGAGATTTTCCAAAGCTGACGCTTCTAATCATGCTCACTTCACAAGCTACGGATGATGCTTACTTCAAAATGGATTGAAGAGACTTCCAGCTATTGTGACAATTATCGTGGAGTTGTGGCACGATAATGATGGAATGGTAGTGAGATGGAAATATAGAATGAAAAAGGTATTGATGGGCAGTGCTTGTCATGAAGAGAGTGGTGCAAAATTTATATTTTGTTTTATCACTTAAGTTTGATTGGTTGGATTGTTCCACGTTCTTCAATGCGTACTTATGTTGTGATAGTGTAAGAAACCGAAGTTAGTTATTAACTTTGAAAATGACTCTTTTATCACTTATAGGAGTGGAGATAATATTATAGGTTAGTTGTGATTGCCATCTGATCATGACAGTGTGCAAGTCTATCTCTGTGTTATGAAGTGATAGTCTTTTTCATAAACACGTTAGGATAATCACAAATCTAACTAACCACTTCTCCACTTACGGTTATCTTGATGACGACACTCTCATTAGTGACATTGTCAAGGCCCCCAAGGCATTAGTTTATCATCCAAGAATGAGGTCTAGATTTTGGTCTTCGTATCTAAGAAGACAAAAAATTGGCCTTTAGATGATCCAAGACAAGCTCTAGAGTTTGGTATGTTTCCTACTGACGTATCCCATCCTATGTTTGGAGTGAAGATTTTAGGAGGTCATGTTTCCATGAATCCAAGTTTTTATTGAGTCTTCTTGAGGAATGTGTGGCTAAAATTCTTTCCATGATGGATCACTTGGCTTTTCTTCAGGACCCATAATGTGAGCTTCTTATTCTCCAATCATCTGTTGTGATGCCCAAGATGTTGTTTATTTTTCAAACAACACCCCAACATCTATCAACTATGGATTGGGTTTTGTCAATGTCTAGCACATATTGTGGTTGGCGATGGCCCATGCCTTGATGATTTACATTAGTTCTTGGCCATACGATAAGGAGGCAGGATCACCCCCTTACTATCCATTCCAAACATACTCAAAGGCATGCTAGAATAGGTGTAAAATTTTCAAACTTCAACAAATGGTATTCAAAACAACCAAAGTATAGTAGTGGAATAAAAATAATGACTATATTCAATTTTCACAAAAGATTACAAAAGTACATCATAATATCCCATAAGGGTTTACATGTATGATACAACATAAGGATCTAAGTAGAGAGAAATCTAAACCATAACAACTTTTTCTCCAAGCTTTAACTCCTTAAGCTAGTCCAAAACTTCATGCCTTATCATCCAAGTCCTTCACCTAGGGTTGGAAGCATACCCCAGCAAGAAGAGAAAATAGATGACATCAACAAAGGTTGGTATGTGCATAGTAAATAGGAAATTGAGTAATATATGGAGTAATGGACATCAAATATAAAAAGCTTCCCATAGAAAGGATAAGGAACACCCAAATGGATATCAAGAGAAAAGGAATTAAAATCATATGATCTCAAAAGAATACTTGCCATTAATAAAACATAATGATTGTGCCACACAAGCACATGTAAAGAATTAGGGTGCACACCCCATATCATCAACCTGCATGCATGTGAGATAAATATAACCCTAGAATAATATAAGCACAAAGGCGGCCAAGTCTCATAGACTTGAAAGCTAATAGAGAAAGGAATACTATCGATCTCCCAAATATATAAAACATGGGCCAAGAATCACACATCTTGCCCTGTGTATGAGGTTCCTTTCCATCCCAAAAGAGTAGAAAATATCACATCTGCTCCGCAGGAAATAACACATCTGCCATAAAAACCAATTCAATTACACTACTCTAGTACTACTAAATCACATAGCATGTTAAATGTAGAGGCAAGTAAAAAGTATAGTTAGAATATATAAACTAGTCACCAAATAAGTGACCAACATATACATCCACCTCAAAAGTGGGCAAAAGACATCACATGTCATCTTTTAGAGTTCCATTATGAACAAAGCATAAGATAAGAGTTCAAAAGAATATCCATGATCACATGATCAATATCAAATAAGGTAGTTCACATAAACCATGATTTTTAAAAGAAAAGACATTGTGTATTGGCTAATGTCCATAGGACAAAGAGAATGAATAAGCATAGGTGAATTGCTCAACATAGAAGAACAGGGTGATAACACCCAAATTTAGGCATCTATGCTAAGCATTTATTTATGGTTTTGTGTCAATATAGTCGTAATATGCCCAAAATAACCATAGATTCTTATCTTTTAGTAATTTATATCTTTTCATAGATAAAGTTAGTCAACTAGCCAATTTTGAGACTTGTAGGCATCGAACCTGAAAAGACATCTATTCTCCAAGATTTATCCCCAACACATGGTTTTTGTAGCAGTTAGGCTTCCATCCGTAATGACCACGGTTGATTAAGCATCACACTATGAGCACCAGCTTAAAAGACGGTGGACCCTATTTTCGATGGCCAATCCTTTATCAGAATATATCCTCATCAATCAAAAGGTTCATCGACGTAGGCCCTCGACCACCAGTAATACCCCCCCTGGTGGGGGTGAGTTTGATCTAGGATGTTGTGATCACGGTACACGACCATAGACCACCTCGACCACATACCACCTTGAGCGCAAACGAGGAGTCCACCTCGACCGTAGAGTCAACCGCGATTGCGACCGAGGAGTCTACCATGACCGTAGAGTCGAATGCGACCATGAAGCTGACCACGACACAAGATTGACCGAGACTGTAGACCCGACCATGACCGCGACATATGTAACAACCACGACCATCCTTTTCCTTTGCCTATAAATACCCACCCCTCACGACCTGGAGAGGGGTTCCCAATTTTGGAGGTTCACTACTATAGAACTTGTGGGCTCTGATCTCCAAACCACGATATAAATACGATTTAAACTTAGCGGAAGCGAATCGATTAACAGCGGAAGACAAAAATCACGGGAAATTAAAACTTTTCGAGACAAGAGCTTGAATTCATAAAGCTTCATTCATAAAAGGAGATAAACCGTTTACATCTCATGATAATTACTTCTTGAGTAATTATATACAACAAGATACAAAATCTCAAGAACTCATAACCAAAAGACTCCAAGACCTGAGAGTATAGAGGACACATAGGACTGACTCTAACTACACCACATGGCAGGCTAAATCTCCACCTGAGATTTACTGCTGCTCCTGGTGCTACTGCTGCTGGGACTGGTCACCTGTAGACATGTTCCTCCGTCCTCGACGTCCACCTAAAAATTTGAAATCTACGGGGTGAGACAATTTTACATAATTGTCCCAGCGAGAGTTATAACTCTCCGCCAGAAGCTTTATTATAACATCAAAGAATAACTTAAGCAGTAAAAGCTTTCAAAGTATTCAATAGCAATTGCAGTTGTAAACAAGAGCTCAACATTTATCAAGTATGAATAACATATGCACTATACAGTGTAACATCAATCAATTAGCTCATAGTTACCTTTAAAAGGTATACTACGCTGTAGATTATGTTTTTCAAACATTCTTATTATTATGCCCTGTGGAGATGAGGTTTACCACTCATACCCCAACCAATCACTGTTAAGTGCCTTAGTATCATACTAGGTCATCGAAAGAGCCGGATTCTCATGACCTTCACCTTCCTCAGTCAGTAAGAGGATCACTTGTAGGACATCTTGTGTCTCTATTATTATAGCTCACCAGGGTAATCTGGTCCTTCGCTATTTTAGAGTTACAGTGGCGTTCTGTACTCTCTCCGTCATCAGGAGATTTCATGTTTATCTTCACTGATACGGATATCTATGTTTTCCTCATCATCAGGAGGTTTCATGTTTACCATCCACTAATACGGTATGAGTTTTGTAGTGAAGGATTGACGGATTATACATCTACATCAAATTCCTACACTAGGATGTAAGGTTCTACACATCCATATACCCCACATACTCAATAGTATGTGATCCAGGAGTTCCCGTAGGAAAACCTGTTTCACCATCATTTGATCTCTGACAATGATGGATCTATGATCAGGGCTTCTACATTACACTTGATTAGTTAGATACATTTAGTATTCTTTTAACATCATACATTGTTCTTCAAACAATAACAGTAGCACAACATCTATGAAAGTAGAATACTAAATGTAACAAATCTAACTCACATCAATCATCATTTCTCAGTATACTCATCACAAGTCATCTCTAAAGCATGACCTTGATGGTATTCATGGCTCTTTCATCCCATTAAAACATAGGATGCCACTGACAAGGCATCAAGATATTTTACTATTCATAAAGCTAACAACATGCTTTCAATGAATATAATATCATCATCCATACCTGGATATTTTCACCTTCATATCAGAACCTGCATGGTTAATTCAACTGATAAAGGTAATTCAAAACAAGAATATACTTTTCACTCTTGTCATAAGAGCTAGTTTCTCTGATTCTCATCAATTAGAGTTTGCTACTCATATTGCATGTCATCACCCTTAAATTAGGGTTTACTATTCACATCACATGTCATTACCCTTGAATTAGGATTTACTATTCACACCATGGTGAATTGAACTCATAACATCATCATGTATGAGGAACATCATCATTGATGCTCTCAGATTAGTTTAAGATTCATCATTTATCATAATTAGGGTTCCATGATCTCACATAGGTGGATCATACCCTAATCATGCACATTCATGTGTGTTGAAGATACTTTACTTGAATTTCCATCATAAAAGGGTAGTTTCTCTTTCTTAAGATACTTTCTCTCTCCTCATACTTGTAGATGGTGATAACACCAATCTAGATCCGGTTGGGCTAAGTCCTATTGGATTAACATAGACCAAATCACCACTATTGAGTGATTAGGGTTTGATTAGAACAAGGTTTCACTCATTTGAACCTTTTAAGGGTATTATAGTAAATTACACATTGATCATCATCATGGTTTAATTTACTAACCACTTGACCCTTAATGTCTTTTGGTATCATTAGGGTTTAGGTTGAACAAATATTAAACCATTTAAGCCTTCAAGGCATTAGGCAGACTTAACTTCAAAAGTCTCCAATAGGTTTCACACCTTCAACCTTCAAACGATCATGAGATCGTATAAGGTTGTAGACCGTTTAAGCTTTGTAGACCATTTAAGGTTTGGTTGACTTCAAGACCGTATAACACTCAAGACCGTTTATCCTCATTCGGTCTTGAGGTCGAATGGTGTCATTCGGTCTTGAGGTCGAATGACCTCATACGGTCTTGAGGTTGAATGACCTTATACGGTCTTGAGGTCGAATGACCTTATACGGTCTTGAGGTCGAATGACCTTATACGGTCTTGAGGTCGAATGACCTCATACATTCTTGAGGTCGAATGACCTCATACATTCTTGAGGTCGAATGACCTTATACGGTCTTGAGGTCGAATGACCTTATACGGTCTTGAGGTCGAATGCCCTCAAAAGCTCAAGATCGTATGGACCTCCAAGGTGGTTCAAAGGGTAAACTCGATTAGGGTTTCCTATGTTGAAGCCATCAATTGGTCTCAAGCTTACTAACCACTTACCATTTGAGACAATTAGGGTTAGCCTTAACCAATTGGTCACTCAATTGATCCTCAATTGATATCCAATTAGGGTTGGAGTTGGTTCAATTAAGGTCTATAAACGTTCAACCATCAACACTCAACAATGTGAATCAAATCGAAGTTGAACCCATCAATTGACCTCCAATTGGGCTCAAACTTGGCCCAAACGGTCTTGGGATCGTTTGAATATACTCCAAACGGTCTTGAGACCGTTTTCTCAAGAATTCATCAAAATCTAGATTGATTTGATAGGGGTTGAACCTTAATTAAGTCACAAATCAGCAATTTGATTATTTCAATAACCCATTGTAATTGGGCCCTCAATTGATCAAATTACTTTAACCCTAGACCTACAAACGGTCTTGGGTTGTCACCAAACGGTCTTGAGACCGTTTGGATGAGTTCCAAACGGTCTTGAGACCGTTTGCCCATCCATCCTTTGGACTCTAGTGAAAATTCATCAAGGTTTGATTTATTGAGTTGATCATTACATCAATACTTAATTGCAATGTAATTTGGTATCTTTGTACCTTCAATTGGTCAACTATACTTGACCCCAGACCTCCATACGGTCTTGGGTGATCCCCAAACGGTCTTGAGACCGTTTGTATGATTCCCCAAACGGTTTTGAGACTGTTTGGGCTAATCAACCCAAAATCTCAAATTAGCCCATTGTGATTTCAGCACTGATTTCAATTAGGGTTTGCCCTAGTAATCAACCTTCAAATCTTAACTCGTTTGGAATTAGTCCATCAAATTTGGTGAGTCATTAACTAACATCATTATGAACAGTAATGTCATATGGTCAACGCTTAGTCAACCATCTTATACGGTCTTGAGACCGTTTGCCCAAAAAGGGCAAATTAAGCAGATTGAAAATCAGAACTAAATTCAATTGAATTTGCTAATTGTTTTGCCTATATCTCACGATTCCTTTGTAGTTAACCTCTCAAATTTTGTGGGTGATTAACCTACATAATTATGAACAGGATTCTCATACGGTCCACACTTGGTCAACGCAGCCATACGGTCTTGAGACCGTATGCCTTCATACGACCTTGAAACCGTTTCCCCATCAAATGGTTTTGCAAACCGTATGGGCACTTGGTTGAGGTCGTATGGCAAAGTGAAAAACCGTGGATAAGCATAGTAAATAACGCCCTCATCTTCTTCCTCAAGAACAGCAACAGTTCCTCACGGATTTGCTTGCAAGGAAGCAAGGGAAGATAGGGAAGAAGAAGAACTAGCAACTAAAAGCATAGAAACGATGTATATAACAAAGCATAGGTTTAGAGTTATAAAACCCGCCTAAAGCTTGCTCCTTGAGCTCCAAGCTTTCGAGATCCAAGCCTTTAATGGCGTCCTAGAAGCTCCACAGGTCGGCCAAGGTGAATCCTCCAAGAAAAGTTGAGAAGAGATGGCTAGAAAGATAGAGCTAAGTGAGCTAGCCATGAATTTGACCTTGAATTCGAGTTTCATCCAAGAATTTAAGAAAAAGGAAGGATCCAAACCTACCTTGCACTCCCCTGGTCGTCCTCCTGAGCTCCAGAGCTCTCCTTAGTCGGTTGAGCAAGGGGGAACAGTGAAGGAAACGAAAGAAATGTTCCCTTGTAAAGAGGGGAAAAAGGCTTATATACTTAGGTGGAATTTCAACATAGGCACATAGGTTTTCCTTATTTTCAACTAAGTCCCTCCTTTCTTCTATGCTCGTCCCTTCATCTTATTTCTGAAGACAACCTTCTTCTAAGGTCAAGAAATGAAGGCAAAGAAGATCAACCTATTACTAAAGCACACACATAAAAGGCTATAGTACTTACACCTTGATTATTCAATCACAAAGGTGTTTTTCATTATATGATTATTCAATTGAAGTGACTTCTTCATCATTTCTTCTCTAAATGATGACAAGAGTATTAAAAGATATTTTAGATTGTGTATTTTACAAGTTACACCCCTCAAATTGGGTAAATTGCACTTTACTCCAATTTAGGGTTTCAAGCACAGGGATTGCTTCCACAGCTGCACCTTGGTGCTCAAGCTTGGGAAATCCCTCAAACTTTACCATAATCATTCTTATGATGTCTCAACATTAGAGGAACATCTCAACATGTGCAAATTGCAAGTTAACCCTTTTAACTGGGTAAATTGCACATAGGTCCCTGTATCACAAAACAATCAATTCAACATTGTTTAAAAGGGACAGAAAAGGAAAAGTATGTTCCCCAAGAACTTAATTACATGCAAAAAGATAATCACCAGTATCTTAATTACATAATTAGGAAAAACACCTAGGGTTAACTCATAACCCAGGTCAGGGATGTTACAGAACTGACCTTTGGTGTTAGTTATTTAAGGCCTTTAGCGACGGTTAAAAAGTGACACTTATGTGGGCAACACTAAAAGGTGAACCCTTAGGTGTCGATTTGAAAACCAATGCCCAAACCCTTCATGCCACCCAAAACGTGCCAGCAAGGGCACTATCAACGTCGGTTATTAGTAGGAAAATCGACGCCCAAACCCTTTGAACCACAAAAAGGGCGCCAACAGGGGCACTATAGGCATCAGTTATTAGTAGGGAAACTAACACCCAAACCCTTCGTGCCACAAAAGGGCGCCATCTTGGATACCATCAGCGTCGGTTTCTTAGTAATAACTAATACCATATCACCTACCACCACGGCCATGTTGTCTGGCCACATTAGACAGCGGTTTTTTTGCTATTAACCGACGTATGCGGCTGTGTTGTCTGGCCACATTAGACGGAGTTTTTTTTCTATTAACCAACACTGTAAGCCTTTATTGTCGGTTTTCGACTAATAATCGACGCCTATGTTTTGATTTTTTTTCTTATCAGTTTGCAGGCCAGCTGTGGCTGGTCGTAGGATAAAAAAACCTGCAGTTCAATGGAACTGAACTGTAGGTTTACGACATTCATTGATATTATCCAATAACATGCCACAAACCTGCAAATTTAACAAGATTCATTTTCACACATTTAGCAACCTGCAGTTCCATTCAATTTTCACACTTGTAAAAACATTCATGTAGCAACCTGCAGTTCCTTTCATTTTCACATTCACACATGTAGAAACATTCATGTAGCAACCTATAGTTCCTTTCATTTTCACATTCACACATGCACATGTAGAAACATTCATGTAGTAACTTGTAGTTCCTTTCATTTTCACATTCACACATGTATAAATATTCAGACATATGTAGAAACATTCAGACATGTAGAAACATTCACACATATGACAATTTAGACAAATTCATTTACAAAATATCATTCTTTAGTCATTATCGCTATCAACATCCCAATTATATTTTAAAACCCCCACTACTTGTATGGCTTTTTCCCATTCTTCTCTTACATCATTTAATTCTTCTGTCGTATAGGAAGCATGTACATCTGATAAGGCCTTACCTGTAGTGTGGTTAGTTTTAAACACCTGCAAAGAGAATGATGTATAAGAGAATGATGTATATATATAATTAATAATATATAAATAAGATTGATATATTTCATATTATCTAATGAGACTATATATAATACCTCAGGTATGGTATCGATGTCCACTGTGGCATATTTGATAATCATGTGCATAAATCGCATCACATAGTATGCACATACCCAGTCGTTGTCTTGTGTAGCACACTATAAATTGAAACATATAAAATATTAAAAAAACTAAGAACATTTCACATAAATAATATATACAATAGAGTCGGAAACTTACTTTTACATTCTCCCAAATTATTGGCTAGTTCTTTTTCCCCGGAACCTTTCCTCCAGCCTTTTTGAACTCATGTAAACCTATACATGTTAATGTAACATAGTAAATTACATAATTAAATAGTAATGTAATAACAGATATAAAAATGAAATATTTCTCACCGGAATAATGTCATTTTCATTGCATGTCCATATTTTGGATTCAATTTAGTCCCCTTAGGATCTAGATAATAGACAGTGGACGTACCAGGGACAATAACTAGTAACTCCCAATGTGTACCCCTAGAGGTAAAAAGGTTAAAAATTAATAACTCAAAATCCACAATAAAAATGTAATTTTCTTAAGTCCAAATTATAAGAAAAGTAAACTTACTCCACATTGAATGGAGATATTAACACCATCTTCTTATTTTGACCAAAATTTGTAAAAGCATCGCAGTAGTATTGTTGAACTGGAAAAGGGTCTTTAGCTACTAGACTAATCAAAGATGGAATAAAAAATCCTACATGTTCAAATAAAAAATCTACACATATCTTGTCTAAGTAGCTGCAAAACATGTATTATGTATGCATTAATACATAAGAAACCAGATCACCAGATCCTACACAAGGTATATAGATGTACAAACAATATCTCACCTTATCCATAGCTCTATCACATATGTATTCAGCCAATCATAGCGAAACAACTCCAAAATATATTGTATAAATAGTTTGTTTTTGTATGATTGATCTACAGCATCCACATCTATAGAAACATTTATAGGGCAATTTATATCATGTTCGCCTAACCATACTGCCATACCCCTACAATTAGGACCCAATTTGGTAATGTAGGAGGTGGAGGTGGAGGCCTAGATGCTCTGGGTGTCTTTGTTTTAACCTGTATATATAATTTCAGATCAATTGACCTCATATATACACACTAACAATTTAACGTAATGTAAATTTACCATACAATTTTAGTATAGATGACATCCACTTTGGGCCACAATATCACTCCTCCTTCTGCCTCACCAAGTGTTTCACAATCTGGGTGGGCATATTTCAATAGAAGATCTATCCAATTGGGGAATATATGTAGCAGGCTCACACGAACCCAACCATTTGGTAATGGAGACCCATGAAACATTTCCCCTGGAAGGGATGAGTAAGCCGACGCCTCTATAATGACGTATTTGCTACTTTTTAGATGACATGGCTTCAACCCCTACAAATTTATGTAAAGAATGTTATATACATATATACATATCATCTTAAAAACATATCATCTTGAAAAGACTAGCTACTATGTCATAAAAATACTTACAGCGGATGTGTTAGGTGGTGGGTCTACAGGATTACTCCCAACCTCTGCAGTAGGAGTAGAGCGGGATGCCATAGTTATTATCTGAGTGGCAGTCAGAGATTCCTGCCACTTGCTCATTGCTTCATGGAGTGTCTTATGAACACATTCCTTGACTCTCCTTTCAACTATCTTATCTACCTATACATGAATAAAAGAAATGTTAGCTTCTGATTATTGAATTCCCTTTTATAGTAGCATTCTAAAAAAAGAATAGGTTATCTCTTCTTGTGAAATTCCCACTTTTGGGACATGTTTGCACTGGGATGGCCCAAAGAACGCTTTGATTCCCACACCAGCGCCTGCACCCCTAACACGTCCAAGATGCTCTGGGTTACCCAAAACAACTTTCACTTCATCCCTTGTGCCCTCAGGGATGAACTTGCCTTGTTTCCAAAGATCGTGCAACTCCCGCTAATCGCCATCAATAGAAATTGGTAAGTAAACACCACAAATAATCAATATTCGAACGATTGCTCTAAGAGTTGTATGTTACCATTTTTGCTGCTACCTCAGCAGTTACGGGCTTCTTTATTTCTCCCTTCTTGTTTTGCCTCCCAGCTATCCAGACATCATGGCGAGGCAGAGGTTTGGTACCTATAGTAGAGGACTCCTGAGTAGCAGTAGACTGAGTAGTGCACTCAGCTTGTAGTCTTTGGCGAATGCCTGCATAGCCCTTTAGACCCATTGTGTGGTCATGCACATTCAGTGAGGCGCAACACATTCAGTGCACACCTTGCTCTTTGCGCCTACTGATAGCCTAGTTAGTATGCACATTTATTTGGTTAGTGACACTAAAGGTTGATCTTGAATAAGTGAATACAACATTTATTAATTAAATAGGGAGTAACACCTAATACCTTGAATTCATCAGTGTTTCTTGAAGCAACAAACACATCCCATTCTTCTTAGTCCAGAAAGTTCCATTGTTCAGTGGCTGACTTCTTCCTCTTCTCACCATCTTTTATGTATTCTCGGGTGAGATTTGTCCTATAGTTCCTTAGGAACCTCCCACAGCGTTGCATCATGCATTTACGTTGCAACTTTTCATCCAACGCAAATATACTCTGCAAAATGGAATTTCTATTAATTAGTATCTAAAAAATTAGTAATCTACAAAATAGAATTGCAATTAATAATAACTCACGCATAAATTCTTCCATATTAAGTCTTTCTTTCCCTTAGGAATTCTATGCCAAGAATCTATCTTACAACCACAATGGCTACGACTAACATACCCAAGATATGAAACAAATGAATTGTGGTTCACTCCAATTGCATTTCCTGCATTATCAAAATCCACAACCAATTTGGGTCCATTGCCCCTTAGCACTGTTAACTTCTTCATCATAGTGATGCCCCTTCTCTTATCAACTTTTTGGTACTGCTCATCAAGTGCCTCAAGTGCTTCAGAGGGTACATGTGCATCATCAACCTAAAATTTGACAAAATAAACACACTTACAGGATATAAACTATAAATGGACATATAGATAGAAATATATGATATATTTTTAAAACTTACATTGTGAGGCGGTGCATTGGTATCCTCACCATGCTCATCATGGACATCATGGTCATCATGCCCATGCTCATCCATCTGAAAATTTCATTAAAAATCAAACATTTATCATTTGACATAACTAGAAGATAATGAAACATTGAAAAATGAAACATTGTATAGTTCACATATACAAATGAAACATATAAAAAAATATAAACATGCATGCCTCTAATATTGCGATCGTTTATCAATTAACAATCCTTCATTGTGATCTTCGTGTACATACAAGTCATCATTAGCTTCAATATTTTGTGGTGTTGGCAACCCAACTGAGAATGGACTGGAGTCATCATACTTATCATAGTACTCTTCTTCATCTATAGGATCTTCAATGAACTATCTTTTACCATGAAGAACAACTGACCATTTATCATTTGTAGGATCATCGATATAAAATATGTGTTTCGCCTGTGATGGCAATATGAATGGTTCACCCTTCTCGCCAATCTTTTCAAAGTTCACTAAAGTGAAACCCAATTCATCCACTATAACTCCTTTGGTGTTATCAACCCAATTACATTTGAAGAGTAGAATTCTGAAATCTATGTAGTCAAACTCCCATATGTCTTCAATGAAACCGTAATATGACATTTTAGCTTCACGTGGACTCTTATCCTCTACACTTGAAAAAACATAGTCGACGCTTGAAGGGTGGCCCCATTGTTTTAGACGACACTCTTATCATCTTGGTGCTTTGTGTAATATGTGAATCCATTAATGTCATACCATTCAATTTTGGTTTAAAGGTGAGGCATTTGATAGTTTCAGTAATATCATCTGGTGTTTAAGATAGTTGATGTAAGACTTCATCTTCAAACCACTTAATAAATGTCTTGTTATGTAATCTAGCAAGCCACATTGAATTGGCTCGAGGATATTGTCTCTTGATGAAATTGGTATGTTCCTCGATATAAACACTCACTTTGTCCATGTTGTGCAAAATATACAAGTGACCTTGTTCCAACTACTCACGACTGATTACTTTCACCTGTGATCCCAAAATTCCTTTGCCAAATTGCTCCTCAATATTCTTGTCATTACCAGGAGTGTCATTACCACTCAGAAAGTCATTGCAAAAATCCATAACCTCTCTCGCCACATAACCCTCAATAATACTCCCTTTAGGCCGATAACGGTTTCGAACATCACTTTTAAAAATGCTCATATATCGTTCAAAGGGGTATATCCAATGCAAGAAAACTGGTCCCAACATTTTCACTTCCCTAGTCAAGTGGACAACAAGATGTACCATGATATCAAAGAACGAAGGAGGGAAATACATCTCAATCTGACATAGGGTAACAACCACTTCTCTTTGCAAAGTATCGAGAGTATCAGGGTCAATAACTTTGTTGCACAGACTGTTGAAAAAGAAATAAAGTCTGGTGATTGCAAACCTTACATGCTTCAAAAATATAGATCGAATTGCCACGGGCAATATTTGTTGCATTAGAGTGTGACAATCATGAGATTTAAGACCTATCAACTTTAGATCTTTCATTGATACCAAACTACATATGTTGGATGAGTAACCCTGTGGCACCTTAACATTTACCAAGCATTCACAAAAAGCTTTCTCACAAAAAGCATGTCTAGAAAGGAGACAACATGTAACAAGCGGGAGGTAAGTATGTTCTCTGATTTCCCATTTCATGTAATTCTATTAATTCTGACCTTATTCCCATTTCACGTAGGTCCAGTTTGGATTTTATCCCATCTTTAGTCTTACCTAGTATATTCAACAGAGTACCAATGATGCTATCACAAACATTTTTCTCAACGTGCATGACATTGATACAATGCCTGACTGTCAAAGAACGCCAATAAGGAAGATCCCAAAATATTGACTTCTTCTTGAATAAAGATTTGTCACTTCATGTGGCCATAGTACATTATGATCCCGGTATAGGTTTAGGTGCACTCCATTCCTCATTCCATCCATTGAATTCTTTGTGCTTCCTACGATACAGATGGAATTTTGGAAGAAACCTTCGATGACCAAGATATACAGTCTTGCCACCATGTTTTAGTCTTATTGAATCAATGTTCTCTTCACATATAGGACACGCTTTAGCTCCTTTGACACTATATCCAGACAAATTCCCATATGCTGGAAAGTCATTAATAGTACAAAACAACATAGTGTGCAAACAAAATGCTCTCTTCATGAAGCATCATAAGTCATCACACCTTCACCCCAGAGTTTCTTTAAGTCATCAATCAGAGGTTCAAGATAAACATCAATATCATTGCTAGGTTGTTTAGGGCCTGATATCAACACCGACAGCATAACGTACTTATTTTTCATACACAGCCAGGGAGGAAGATTGTATATAACAAGCATGACTGGCCAAGTGCTATGTTGGCTGCTCAATGTCTCATACAGATTCATCCCATATGTACAAAGCCCAAGTCTTAGATTCCTGACTTCTACACCAAATTTAGGGTACAATAGATCAATCTTCTTCCACTGTGGGGAATCAGATGCATGTCGTAGGATCCCATCATTATTTTTCTTAACATCTACATGCCACCTCAAATTCTTCGCATCTATTGGATTGGCAAACAAGCATTAAAACTGTGATATTATAGGTAGATACCACATCACCTTGGAAGGAGAACCAGTTTTAGACTCCCCTGAAGTCATCAATTTATACCGTGACACACCACATTTTGGACAATCTTTCAAATCCACATAGTCCTTTTGAAATAATACACAATCATTCGGGCATGCATGTATCTTCTTGGCCTCCATTCCCATTGGGCACAACAATTTCTTTACCTGGTATGTTGAGATTGGCAACTTGTTTCCTTTAGGAAGCATTTCTTTCAACAAAGAAAACAATGACGTGAAGCTTTTGTCGCTCCATCTATTGTTAGCTTTCAGCTTATACAATCTTAACACAGTGCTAAGCTTCGTAAACTTAGTACAACCTGTGTATAATGGTATCTCAACATCATGCACAATGTTTCTAAACATGGGAGGTGGATCAGTTTCGATGTGCTCTACCCCACAACTATCCAGCATCGCATCAACGATTTCTACTGGAACTGGTTCGTTCACATCTACTTCATCAGAGGCAATAACTTCTCCAACACAAGCACTGCTATCGACATCCACTAGTTTCGGGTTTGAAATCTCTCCATGCCAGTGCCATTCTGTATAGCCTTATACAATCCCATTGCACATGACATGACTTTTGATATCATCACCAGTGTTGACTATCAAGTTGTTACCGCAATTCCTACATGGACAGTAGAACCTATCTCCAGGTTGTTTCCTATGTTCCTCGGAAAATCTAATAAACTGATCAAGACCAGAAATAAACTCTGGGGTGCAGCGATTGCGAATGGACATCCATGATCTATCCATTCTATGATCAAAGAGAAAACAAGTATATATTACAAAAAGATTAGGGTCTAGGGTTAACAGATTAGAGTTTAAGCATGGTTAAAACTTTAAGGTTTAAGGTCTTATATATAATTAATGGTTAAAACATCCTAAGTGACATTAGGTGTTCAAGAACAGTCCCAAACCGGGGACTATCCAAGATTTAATCCTATTGAGTAAATCTTGGATGGGTTTCTAGGCCAACAAATACATGTGCTATCATTCTTATATATAATAAATGTGTACCACCTATCCCATTCTTGAACACCTAATCTCACTAGTAAGTGTATAATGTGTATTGGGTTTTCAAGAAAATTTCTACAGCATTTCCTTGCTGTTCTCCAAGTACATATGTACTTAGAGAACAAACGGGGAAATGCTACTGAAATTTTCTTGAAAACCCAATACACATTATACACCTACATCCTAAGTGATATTAGGTGTTCAAGAACAGTCCCAAACTAGGGACTATCCAAGATTTACTCCTAATGAGTAAATCTTGGATGGGTTTCTAGGCCTACAAATACAACACCAGTCCCTTGTTCACAACCCCATTCAACACACAATTTTCTTATAAAAACACCTGTGGACAGCCATAACAACATATCAATGCTTCCTAAATTAATCAATGTATTATTTTATATATAACACAAATATGGTGGGTATAACATAGCAAAAAACTCAACATGTCACAACAGAAACATGTCCTTAACCTAATATACAGATATTTGTAACATAACTCATTAGGAAGAGAGACCATGAAACACCATGTTAAATAGAAGACCCACATGTGAGTTAAGTTTGAGACATCAATGTATATTTAATACACATGTTTCAAGGTTCAAAGCACATAATCAAATCAAATTAGAATGCTAGAATGGACAAGTTTGAATCTTATTTCAACATGCATCAAAATTTATTGAATTAGGTCAAGCATGAGGATTAGAAGCACAAATATATGCAAGCACAAGATTTTTTTCATATCCTATGTTGATTTACAATAACAACATCTAAATAAGTAAACTCAAAACATTAGATAAATAAATATAATCAGTAGATAAACAAATACAAAGCAATAGATAAAAAAGTAAAGCTCAGTTGATAAACAAAAGGGTAGATTAGAACCCTAATGTACTCAAACATGTATAAGATCCAACCCATTACCCGCACCCTGAGGGTAGGGGGCCAGGAGCAGGAGCAAGGAGTAAGAAGAGGAGGAAGAATGGTACCACGAGCAAGAGCGGGAGTAGAGGCGCCGGAGGAGCAGGAGCAGGAGGCGGTCGGGGTGAGCAGGCGGCGGCAGTGAGCGGGCGACGGCGGCGAGCGAGCGATGGCTGGAGTAGGAGCAGGAGCAGGAGCAGGAGCAGAGGAAGAAGAGGCAGAGGAGAAGAGGAGCAGGCGGCGACAATAGTAAGAGGAAGCAGAGGAGTAGGCAGTGGCAGCATTAGCAGTGGCAGGCACGAGCGGCGGCAGCGGTGGCGGCAACAGGCAAGGCAGACCAGCGGTGGGGAAGGCAGAAGAGCAGCAGACGACGGCGGAATCGCCAGACCCTAGTGAAATCGACAATGAAATAGAGAAAGGGGAAGAGTCTGGCTCATGCGGGTGCTATTAAGTTAACAATAGGCGTCGATTATTTCTATAAACTGACGCTTAAAACTTTCGGCGTCAGTTACCACCAACACACCGAGACTTATGTTCACTGATAGTCTTCAGTTCCAGATAGAAAAACTGATGTCTATCTATATATGCCGACAAAAAATAAATGTTCTCGAATTATGACCATAGGCGTCAGTTCCCAGAAAAAACCAACGTCCATTGGACAATCTTAACCCTAAAAATTTTTGCGGGGACGACACACAAAACCTTATCAGCATCGATTTTTCCACAAAAACCGACAACCTTTGGAGGTAATTTTTTTCTCCGTTAGGCGTCATTTATTAGGTACAAAACGGACGCCGTATGTGAAACTTTGGGGGGTAATTTTTTTCGCTCAAAAAATTGGATTTGGCAGGCTATGTTAGGCGTCGGTTCGTCTTAGGGAGTCGACGCTTAATAAAAAATGATACCCGTTTCTGGCTGGTCTTCAAATATAGATGTTAATCTCTGTAATTAGCTGACGTTGTAGGGTTTAGGCGTCGATTTTCGGTGATAACCGACGTCTGTAAATGTGACGGTATAAGCTATTTCTGTAGTAGTGGTTCCAGGTGTTGGTTCTGACATTTGGAGGTTCCCAGAGCCCTGTGGGAGGGTCCAGAGGTCTGAGAAGGCTGAAGTGCTCATCCTATGCCCGTTTCTTCAGCGTTCTTCCATCCTCCACCATTTTCCACCATCATCCACCCATTTCCACCCATTTCCTACCCTCCACTATCATCCACTCACCCCCATCAGTCTTAGATCTCCAAAGGCAGAAGATGAGGAGAGAGAAGATTGAAGACTCCATCTTCTTTGAGAGAAGGAGAACGTCTACCATCATCCTCCACATCCATTCATCCACCAAGCTACTGTTTGGGGTGGATCTACAGAGAAAGGAGGGCAAGGAGTCTAGAAAATCAAGGAGGATGACCCAAAGATGAGATCCAACCTATGTGAAGGAAAAGGAGCGAGAGACACCTCTCCTCTATGGGCTAAATATCTTCTTATTATCCTTTCTTGTACTGTTCTCCTTTGATTCTATACAAATGATGTTCTTCCATCTTTGTTTAGTGCTAACTATGTTTGTCCATGGCTAGTTGAGCTCCTTCTTGGATATGTTGCCCCATTATGGGCATGTTTATGTACTTTTACCTTAAGCAAGCAATTTTATTCCTGATCTAGTACGATTCTTATTTTATCTTCTCTTTATGATTATGATTGATAGTTTGGTTGATCTCTTTCTTGCTTGAGCTTCTATTTCTACCTATATCGAGAGATTTGTTGTAGAAATAGATAAGAAAAGGTAGTTTGGATTGAAATCTAAAAGGAAGACAGTTCAAGGTGATTTGGGCCCACTACCAGGTTCTACCCTGATCACACATGTTCCTAGCATCTTAGAATATTCTAGACCCAAGAGGGTATCTAGAATATTCTAGGGTGTTGATTTGTCATCCTTGAGAAAGGTTTCATATCATCGATGGGTTTTAGTCACGCTATGCGAAAGTAAGTGGGATTATCCCACAGGAATATACACCACAGTACGTACCATGTTTGGATGTAGGTTTCTTGCTTGGGTGTTCGAGGGTTGTCTACGCCTGAGAACGGATGCATGGATTGGCCAATCTGTGGTTACATAGCCAGAAACTCCTTCTCTCTGATTAGTAAAATCCTACAGACTTTGTTTTGCTTTCTTTTCTTTATTTTGTTTTATTTGGTGACAATCTGCTAGAATAGTTCTAGATCCATGCTTTTATCGACTATCGTATTGGCTTATCTGACTTAAGAGCGAGATTTTAAGCTAACTAAACGTCCCCACATCCATGTGTTCGATCTCGTATATCTACTTCGACCCCATAATAAAGTTGTGGGGGTCATTGAAGGTTTTAGGTTATAAATTTAAAGTTTGATTCCTTTTAAGTCTACCTCCTTTTCAGACGCATGATTCAGGCGACGATCAACTTTTGGCACCATTGCTGGGGATGTAGTTTTCCATGTTTACATGCCCAAAGATTTTGTTATGTCATCCATAAGCATGTATATATATGCATAGTTTTTCTTTTATTTTATACAAACTGTTCATATATACTGAATAGCTTTTTCTTTTCTTTTTCTTATACACCTTTTCAGCCATGGATCTTGCATCCGTAAGACAAGTTATCTTATCCACCTATCCTCTCGAGTTTTTCCACAGTTTTGACTACTAGCAAATAATTGAAGGCCGTGCTCTACAACTAGTCGAGTTATACTCGCCTCCACCATCATCATTGTTGAAGTCCCAACAAAGGAGATGACGGATCAACCCTTGACTTTTGCATTGACGTGGGATCAAGAGCTGATCCGAGCAATGAATCTAGCTGGAGAAAATGTCAACGCACTGATCTCCTCCTTAAATCCTCATCTCCAAGAAAGTGTCGATTCGCTCCAACAACTATTGGAAAAGCAGGAGCATCAACTCCAAATAGCAACAAAGATTGCAGACTGCAGTAGAAGTATACTTCAAACTTTTGAATAAGGATTCATATGAAAACATCAGTCTGATACAGTGGATTCCCATCAGATGTGTATGGCAGAATTGATGGGTCTCGAAAGCATTGCTGCTCAAGTACAATAGCTTGTTATTATATGATGTTGATTGGTTATAATCAGACCTTGAATGATTAATGTGATAATGAATTACACTCTTCTTGTGTTGAAACCACAATGTAGATCTATTTGAATATCATAGTGCCTTGCCATGCTAATATCTATGGACACATATGTGCTAATGATATTTTGAGCCTTGTTTAAGGCATGGAATGATGATGATAATCTTACTATGAATAATGTGATGGTCTTAATGACCTTTGGGCATGTTTGAAGCCATGATTGAGGTGAAATCCTCTTCATGTTCCAATAAGGGTTAAAACCCTGGAACTTGTGCTAAGATATTGGTATCTTGTAATAGTATGATGATAAGTGTGGTCCATTAATTTGCAATGAATGATAGAATGTGGTAATGTGATTAAGATTTCTATCTCAAATGTTTTATATCCTTTGAAGTTGTTATACATATACTCATGTTAGAAAAGAATTAGGTTTTGAATGTCCACTTGTATGATAAAGCCTTAATGCATTCAATTGGCAGTAATTAATCAAGTGTAACCTTAATCATGTAGAGCCCTATGCCGTAGAGCCATCTTCAGTGTCAAAACTTACTGGATGGTGAAATGAGTATTCCCAAGGGAAACTCGGAGCACATATTGTTGAGTATGTGGGGGTGGCAAGTTGAGGATATATCCTTGTCATCCACAATTGTGGGTTATGGAGGATGGCTATGGTCATGCCTCTGACATTTGATGTGATTGAGGACAGATGTGGTTGTACCTCAGATTAGAGGGTTTTGTATACCCTATTTTCTAGTGTTGTAACTTGTACCAAGTACGGACTAGTTGTTATCAGTTGACTATATGTCATTGTTGGAAGTTTGACTAGTATGTCACTGCAGTTTACTCGTACTGACCGAGGGGAAGAGATCTTAGGAACCGACACTCCTACATCTTATATAGAACTGAATAACACTTTGTAATGGTAGTTGGACTTTGAGTGGTACAACTCAAACTCCCCAGGGCATAATAATAAAAGAAGTGATATCAGTTGTGTAGTATAATTTCTAGGGTTTAATACGTATCACATTGGTTGATTAACCCTTGTCTTGTCTTTACACTGCATAGTTCTTACATGATGTAGACTTATGAAAATTATACAATGTTACTTGATGTCACAACTTATTTGCTTAACTTCTTAGTATGCTTAAATAGTTCGATCTATACATATTGTTTATTCAATACCCTAACTTCTCAATGTATTCATTGTTAATTAATATTTTTAATCAATATATGTTGGAGAGAGTTATATCTCTCGCTAGGACTCGGTCTCACCCGTGGGTCACCACATATGTTTAGGTGGTCGCGGGCAATGAGGTCGAGGTCGTACTGTGGAAGAAAACCAACCTGGTGATCAATAGATTCAGAAGGTTGGTTAGGTGTAGATGTTAGTAGTAGAGTCCTAGTGTCGTCCCTGTACTCTCAGGTCCAAGTATGTGATGTGTTTTCTAGATGATATACTTGTATCAACATGAGATTTGGGTAGTATGCCAATGTTTATAAATATCATGTACATGTGAAATATCTTTTGTATGCAGGATGTGACTGAGGCCTTTAGACCTATAAGTAAATACTTGTTACAACATATGAGAATGGAATGATGGACCTTTTGTAAATGTTCTAGAGTTTATTTACATTGTTGGAATCGTTTTTAATTATTCCACCTTTTTTACTATGTGATTAATTAGTAGTTGATCATGTTTTGTGTTTTGAGTAATCTTGTTTAGCGTGATGAGGTAACACAGTTAAGTTGGTATCAGATCTCTAGGTTTACTGAGTCTACAGGGACATAGGACTTAGGTTTGAGTCTGTTCTTATGTATCCAACATATCTGATCATAGTTTATGCTTATGCAGATATGTCTGAAGGACAGGAAGAATATGTTGAGAGTAGCTATGTTGCACCAGGAGGAGGTATAGGGAGGCAGGCACATGATGAGAGAGTGCCAGAAGAAGAGCCAGAGCAGCCCGCAATGCCTCATCTAGACCCGACAATGATGGCCAATCCTAAGTTTCAGTCTATGTTTAGACAGATGATGGCCACAATTACACATTTGTTGATAGAGCGCTAGCACCTCAAGCTAGGGCATCCACCTCTAATGTGGAGTCCCAAGGTGTCAGGAAGACATTTGAACGTCTTAGACATGTTGGGGCAATTGAATATGTAGGTACTTCTGATCCAGCAGACGCTGACATGTGGTTGATTGAGTTAGAAAAGGCGTTCAAAATCCTAAACATTGCTAAAGAAGACAAAGTTAAGCATGCAATATACTTTTTGAAGGGTAGTGTTGCCCACTGGTGGGCCATAGAATAGGAGAAAAGGCCAGGAGTTGTGATAAGGTGGGAGGAGTTTCAAAGGGAATTTGTTAGCTGATATTTTCTAGAGACCTACCTAGATGAGAAAATCTATCAGTTTGAGAAGATTCGTCAAGGAACTATGACTATCAATGAGTATGAATCAAAGTTTATGGAACTTCAAAGGTTCTGCCCACACATGGCAGTAATGGACAAGGAACGGATTCCGAGATTTGAGAAGGGTCTGAGTACATAGTTGACTACTACAACATCAACCTTGGAGAATAAGGAAAGGTTTTCCACCTTTGTGGAATCTATCAGGAGGATTGAGAGGTCTGCCATAGAGAAGCATGAAGCTAATGCTAAGAAGAGACCTATGCAGTTTTAAGGGCAATCATCTGGAGGCTTTAAGAAGCCAAGGTTTTTCCCACAACCGTCGCAACCAAGGTCAACCTTCAGTGAACTAAGATCACATGCACCATCACAGTGGACCCCAAGTCGGGGTAGAGGTCACAGTTTTCCACCAATGCGAGCCCACAATACCTCATTAGTTTCAGTGACAGGGCCGTTTGGGCCATATTAGGACACCAGAACATGTTACAAGTGTAGACAAGTGGGGCATACAAGACCTTATTACCCTATGAAAATGAGGAGGTGACTCAGCAGACAAGGCAAAGTCAACAAGGTCCACAACAACGTCAGTTTAGTGGTAGCAGTGGAAGAGGATGTGGTCAGACATCCCAGGAAGGATCCTCTGGACAAGCAAGTAGAGGACATGGACGGCAGCAGGCGAAAACAAGGTTCTATGCCATGACCCAACTACAAGCAGTGGTCAATCCATGAGTCGTGACAGGTCAGATGGAGTTATTTCATTCTGATATGTCTGCTTCTTGTTTTGTATATGTGTTAGTAAAACCAGGTGTGACACACTCTTTTATCACCGTAGAGATGATAGATAGTTGTTATCTACCTATTATTCTTAGATTTGATAGCCTGTGGCTAGAGACTCCTTTGGTTGATTCCGCCGAGTTGCGAGAAGTGTGCCCTTCTTGTGTTCTTTCTTTTTCTAGACACAACATTCAAGTGGATCTTTTGCCACTTGACATGCATGGTTTTGATGTAATCCTATGAATGGATACCTTGGAAAAATACAAGGTAGTCATGGATTGTAGTACTAAGGTGGTGATGTTCCATGATGGAGATATACAGTGGATTTTCCAGGATGATAGGAAGATTCTTCCTACATGTTTGATGTCAGCTATGACAGTTGAGCGGTTGATGAGGAAAGAATGTGAGGCTTTCTTAGCTCATGTTGTGGATACCAAGGTGGGAGTGTTGGGTTTTGTGGAGAAAACATGTGCGGCGGAAGCAATAAAATCCACGCAACCCGAAACAGGATCTCGTCGACAACAATGTATTCAGAAACAGGTTTGCGGGATATACCTTATCGCGGAGCAAGTCCGGCGATGTCCCGCTGCATGAAGGTGCAACGCTGCTGACCTACACGGACGGAACTTCTCTCCCGTTCACTGTCGCAGGTTGATCCGGCGACGCTCCTTTGCGGTAGTGATGTACGCCGCTCGTGGCGCGTACAGGTGGTCGTCGACGTCCTCCGAACGCAGGCGTCAAGGCGTCTGCATCTCTACTTCATCCACGCAGATGGACGGAACTCCACGCGCTTCCCAAGCCGGCGGGAAGGAGTCGTGTCTCTGCGGCAGCGTGCTAGCGGTGTGTTTCTCTCCTTTCTCTCCTAAGGACGATGACGGCTAGGGTTTACGTGCGTGAGCATAAATGGAAAAACCTCTTTCTATCTTATATAGATATCGACCGTCAATCCTCCTTTAAATAGGATATGAAGGGAAATAGGGTTTCCTAAACCCATCGGTAAACAGAAAAGTTGCGTTAATTAAAACGCTCGTGGATTAATTAGAATATTCTGGAATTCATTAATTAATCAAATAATCACATTAATTGATTAATTAATATCCGAATCCATGCAATTGCTTGGGATGGCTCTACGGGCATACATATACCAACAGACTCCCACTTGCACTTAGAGCCAGTCACTCCAATATTATTCTAATCCATTACATAAACATTTTAGTAATCAATGTGATTCGGAGCAATTCCAATCAAATCCACAATTATACTCCTATTCCAATACATCCTATGCGTGTGACCCGGTAGGCTCCAAATTACGTTGGCAGTGATATCCATAATCATATTATGATTTCACAAGTAATGATTGGTATCTAGCAAGACTTCATTGCTACCCATGTAATTGGAGAAGTTGGAGAACAACTTAACACATCATTCATGACTGGTGTTACAGTGATTGTACAGTTCCTTTGTCGCTGATATCCGGATTGAACTTGAGTCATGGAATTGTTATCCTTTTCAATGTTCAATCTATGTTCCTTGAACTAGAGCAGACTGTCTGAGATATATGTAAGCTCAATATCACATATTGACTCACATCAGCATGGCCATGCATTTCTCAGTCTCGCTTATCAAGTGGCCAGAATATCAAACTCCCTTAGGAAGGAAAAATTCCATCTACATCACTCACATTCATCCCCATGTTTCATAGTGCACCCAAGCACCATCTTTATGGCAATCCTTATTCAGGACCACGGTGGATGATGTCAAAGTACACCGAACGACATGTGATAAGTGTAGTGACTTCAGGTCTAAGAACCACAATCACCACCATCATTATGAGATGTGACTCTAACTACCAATCATGGTATCCATGTGTCACTCTCAAGGTGGGTCTATCTGATACACCGTTCTCTAACAAGTATATATGTATTTGGTTTGATATCTCCATATCATGGATAATGAGATTCTTCCATCAACCAACTTACATTCTAATCTTATGTGCTATTGTTGTCTATGGATATTTCCACAATAACAACCGATTAGGGACAAAACAAGAATACATACTCTTAGCATACATATGATCTCACTGTTCAGGTCATCAACCCGAAGACATATGTCATTGAGTATATCATTCTATAGACATCTATAAGTTTTATGGTCATCTCACAATATAAAACACAAACATATAGATTGGAAACTTGCCTTTATTGATATGATCAATGTAGTATTACAAATCATTTACATAGTATCCCATTACAATCATAGAATGATAGTCTCTATAGGCATACATACCAACAGATTCCCACTTGCACTTATACCCAATCACTCATGAATGTCAATCCAAGTGATTGAACATGTCCGTCATGTTTCTGTTGTGAAAGTGCTTTTGTGAGTGGGTCAGCCACATTGCTTTCTATAGGTACTCTTCAAATCTTCACATCTCCTCATTGTACGATCTCTCGTATGAGATGGAACCGCCATAGAATATGTTTGGAACGTTGGTGCGATCTTGGTTCTTTAGCCTGTGCAATTGCTCCATTGTTGTCACAAAACAACTCAATTGCATCACCAGTGCTTGGAACTACTCCAAGTTCAAAAATGAACTTCTTAATCCACACAGCTTCCTTCGCAGCATTAGATGTGGCAATATATTCAGCCTCTATTGTAGAATCCACAACTGTCTCTTGCTTGGAACTCTTCCAGCTCACAGCTCCGTTGTTCAGGCAAAACACAAATCCAGATTGCGATCTATAATCATCTTTGTCAGTTTGGAAGCTAGCATCGGTGTAACCCTTTACCACGAGCTCTTCCTCACCACCGTATACCAAGAATTGATCCTTAGTCCTTCTCAAGTACTTTAGGATGTTCTTTACGGCTGTCCAGTGACATTCACCTGGATCTGACTGATACCGGCTCGTCATGCTCAAAGCATACGACACATCAGGATGAGTACATAACATCACGTACATGATAGATCCAATTGTTGATGCATATGGAATCTTAATCATGCATGCTCGTTCATCACATGAACTAGGACATTGGGATTTAGAGATTGTAACCCCATGGGACATGGGCAAGTTACCTCTCTTAGAACCCTCCATGCTAAACCTCTTTAGCACCTTGTCAATGTATGTGCTCTGTCTTAGGCCTAGAAGCCTTCTAGATCTATCTCTATAGATCTTGATCCCAAGTATATAGGATGCTTCGCCATAATCCTTCATAGAGAAAGTCTTCCCTAGCCAACCTTTTACTGTTTGAAGAGTAGGGATGTCATTTCCCATCAATAGTATGTCATCCACATACAATATGAGAAATACGATTGTGCTCCCACTAACCCTTTTGTAAACACATGGTTCATCTTCATTTTGACTAAAGCCAAACTTTTTGACTACTTCATCAAAACGTAGATTCCAGCTCCGAGATGCTTGTGCTTCAATCCATAGATTGACCTTTGTAGCTTACAGACTTTATTGGCTTCCTTTGGATCAATAAAACCCTCAGATTGTGTCATGTACACATCCTCAAGTAAATTCCCATTAAGGAATGATGTTTTAACATCCATCTTCCAAATCTCATAGTCATGATAAGCTGCAATGGCAAGCATGGTCCTGATGGATTTAACCATGGCAACTGGTGAGAAGGTCTCGTCATAATCAACACCTTGAATTTGATGGAATCCTTTCGCAACCAATCTACCTTTATAGGTTTGAACATTTCCATCCATGTCAGTCTTCTTCTTGAAGACCCACTTGCACCCTATGGGTCTTACCCCTTCGGGTGGATCCACCAAGGTCCATACCTTATTGGTGTACATGGATTCCATCTCAGATCTCATGGCGTCGAGCCATTTCTCAGATTCTGGTCCCTTAGTAGCTTCTAGATAGGAAGTTGGCTCATCTGCTATGCCCAATTCATCACTGTCTTGAGTCATGAGAAATCCAAATCTCTCATGCTCAAGTCGTGTCCTACTAGACCTACGAGGTTCCTGTGTTGCATTTGGAACTTGAAATTCCATAACAACTTGTGAGTCTTCATG
The DNA here is from genome assembly GCA_963693085.1 of Alisma plantago-aquatica. Classification (NCBI taxonomy): domain Eukaryota; kingdom Viridiplantae; phylum Streptophyta; class Magnoliopsida; order Alismatales; family Alismataceae; genus Alisma; species Alisma plantago-aquatica. The sequence continues at coordinate 706,777,498 of OY856409.1, forward strand.
TTCCTTATGTACCTCCTCAGGTTCTCTGCTTTCTTGTTGGTCTCAAACTTCTTCGAGCTCTACATTCCTCCCACTAATTCCTTTGGAAATAAATTCCTTTTCAAGAAATACAGCAGTCCTAACAACAAACACTTTGTTGTCAGTTGGTGTGTAGAAGTAGTATCCCCGAGTTTCCTTGGGGTATCCAACAAAATAGCATTTTTCTTATTTGGGTCCAAGCTTTTCAGGAAATTGTTTCCTAACATAAGCTTCACATCCCCAAATCTTTAACATAGACAAATTGGGACGATTCCCATTCCATATCTCATATGGTGTCTTTTGAACCGATTTGGAAGGTACACGGTTAAGTGTAAACGTTGTAGTTTCAAGAGCATATCCCCAGAATGATATTGGAAGTTCGGCTGAACTCATCATTGATCGTACCATGTCTAATAATGTACGATTCCTTCTTTCTGACACACCATTATGTTGTGGTGTACAAGGTGGAGTCCATTGTGATACAATACCACGGTCTCTCAGAAGGTCCTCAAACTCTTGGCTTAAGTATTCGCCACCTCGATCTGAACGGAGTGCTTTAATACTCTTACCAACTTGCTTCTCTACTTCATTCATGAAAGTCTTGAACATTTCAAGAGTTTCTGACTTGTGTTTCATAAGATACACATAGCCATACCTACTGAGGTCATCAGTAAAGGTAATGAAGTATTGATAGCCTCTAGCATTTGATCTAAAAGGTCCACATACATCAGTATGTATGAGCCCTAGCAGATCACTGACTCTCTCACTGTGTCCAGTGAAAGGAGTTTTGGTCATCTTCCCTAATAAACATGCCTCACATGTCTCTAATGATTCAAAATCAAAAGATTCTAGATAACCATCCTTATGGAGTCTAGATATGCACTTCTCGTTTATGTGCCCAAGACGACAATGCCATAAGAATGTTTTGTTTGAGTTGTCAAGTTTTAACCTTTTAGTATTTACATTATATATGCTAGTCTCAAGTTCTAACAAGTAGATACCATAAGACATAGGGGCATTGCCATAAAAGATCCCATCTTTACATATAGAAATAATTCCATTCTTAATGTGAAATTCAAATCCACTCTTGTCCATACAAGATACAGAAATAATATTTCTATTATTGGCAGGTACATAATAGCAATTCTCTAATTCTATTACAAGGCCCGTAGGCAAAGATAAACTAATAACTCCAACTATGGTGGCAGCAACTCTTGCTCCATTAGCAACCCGCAGCTCGACTTGGCCCTTTCGTAAAGGCTTACTTCTTATCAGATCCTGCATATTAGAACATATGTGAGATCCACATCCGGTATCCAGTACCCATGATGAAGAAGTATTTAAGTTTATCTCAATAACGTATATACCTGAAGTGGAGATCTCTATCCCCTGCTTCTTCTTCCTCAGTTCCTCCAGGTAGAGAGGACAGTTTCTTTTCCAATGTCCAGGCTGGTGACAATGGTGACAACTGCCTTCTTTGGAGATCCCACCTTTAGCTTTGAGCGTGGATGACTTTGGCTTCTGCCCGGCTTTAGAACCTTTCTTAGCATTGCTTTTGCCTTTTGACTTTCCCTTTGCCTTGCTGATCACCATCACAGACTTGGGCTTGTCTTTCTTCATCTGTGCTTCAGCTGTCCTCAACATGCCTAACAATTCTGACAACGGCTTGTCAAAATTGTTCATGTTGTAGTTCATGACAAAATGATTATATGATTCAGGCAACGATTGTAGAATCACATCAGTGGCCAACTCTTGACCTAGGGGAAATCCCAGCTTGGATAGGCTTTCCACGTACCCAATCAAGGTGAGTATATGAGTGCCAACTGAGTCTCCCTCTTTTATCTTACTTTTGAACAAAGCCTTTGAGATATCATATCTCTCCTGTCTTGCTTGATGTTGATACATGTTCTTGAGATGTGTTACCATCTCCATGACATTCATGTTCTCATGTTGCTCTTGCAACTCATAGTTCATTGAGCACAACACCAGGCACTTGACATCCACGGCACCATCAATGTGCTTCTTGTAAGCATCCTTTTCAGCCTTGGGTGCATTTACGGCGGGCTCCTCTGGCTCTGGTGTTTCAAGGACATAGAGCTTACGCTCATGTGTGAGAACAATTCTTAGCGTCCTAAACCAATTTTGAAAGTTGGTTCCGGTAAGTTTGTCCTTCTCAAGGACCGATCGCAACGAGAAAGTGTGAGTGTTGGTTGCCATTTGATTGCTACAAAAGAAAAATTTGCATTTAGTCCAAAACATTTTGATTTGTAAAGATTTGATAAACGAGATTAATTAGGCCTTTAATTAATTACGCTCCCACTATTTTATTCAAATTGATAGACCTCACTATCAACTCGGAAGATTGCAATGCACAACCTTCTAGTGAGCCAAGACCCAAAATAATTGGATCAATGTCCAGCCAACGCCGGCGTCAAAGACCAAATACTAAGGTAGGAAACTTTTGCCAATTGCATCATATGCAACTCTTGGATAGATGATCATGCACAACTCCTTGCCATGATGCATATGTGTGCCTCTAGGTACTTGATCCTATCAAGGTTCCCTAGTTAAGTCCAACCCATAAGCCAACACGATGAGTGTGCACCCTGCGGAGGCAGACCCACACACCCACCATCACACTTCCACGAGATAGACAGTGTACCACGCGGAGCCGTGCCCACACATATTCGATCAAGATTTTCATGTGTGTTGCTTTATGGAAGACAACTAAAACTTAATATTATTAATTGAGGGGTTTTATTAATACATATTGATGCGATGATTTTGAGTCGCATTTATAGACTTGTTTGATATGTGTTTTATGCATTTATTAGTCATTTTCATGGTTAATATTGCATAATTCATTCATTTTGGTCTATGCTACTTCTTTATGTCAAATTCCCTTTATTTAAGAATTTTTAGCATTAATTATCAAAAGAATATATTTTGTGTGAATTTATGTGGTTCCGTGTGTTAATTTTAGGAAAAACAAGTATCTGCTGCGGTCGATACCATCGACGGTGGTCGATACCATCGACCGGACCACAGGCTGCCAGCCGCAAGGACCAGAAGAAAGTCGATACTATCGACAGGGATGTCGATGGTATCGAGACACCATCAAGTTGCTGGCGAGAAGTGTGTCGATACTATCGACCAAAATGTCGATACTATCGACTGGTGGAGCTACAATGCTACAGGTTTGTCGATACAAAATGACAAAACCGTCGCTACAGGTTTGTCGATACCATCGACCCATGTCGATGGTATCGAGATGACATCAGGCGCTCAGACGAAAGAAAAGAAGGATTGCCACTACCATGCTAGGTCGATACCATCGACCCGAGTCGATGGTATCGACACCGTCAGATATCAGTTTGATTCAGAATGATCTTAATCAGACGGTTGTGGTTAATTGGCGACCTAATTTGGGAGATATACCTAATGACGGCGCCCTTGACTGGGACATCACGTCATTAGTTTCTGCACGCATCCCGCAGAGCAAGGGGAGAAGAACAGAGGATGAGAGCACGCCCAGCCAATCCGGACACTGAAGAAGACGACTTCCACCACCGAAAGGCGGTAGAACGCGGATTCCACGCCAAGGATTGATTGGACTTTCTCCGTTCAGGGGTTCCACCACTCAATCTTGTTTTTCTCATGTTTCCCCTTTTCTTTACTACATTGTACTCTGAGATGACCATGCGGGGCTAATCCCCTTTGTCTTTAGGACCGGGAGTAGCCCGGGGATTCATTGTATGACAATTTTATAATAGTAATTAATATCTTATCTCTTAAATCCGTGGTATAATTTCATTTTCTCCAATATATTGTTATGCTTGATCACCATAATAATAACCTAATGCCCTTAATTGCTTCAAAAGAAGAATTAACGGTTGAAAAGAGACGAAATTTACATTAATTGACAAATCCCTTGAACAAGGTGGTGTAAGATTAATGGTGGATACCGAGCGGTCATTTTTAATGCACCTAGTTTAGGGTATAGGTTATTACGACGGTGGAACCGACCTAGACATAGGTAGTGAATTGTACCACGACAGTGGGCAATTCTGATTTCAGGCCACTACCCGGATAGAGAGATAAAATTGAGTAGATATATGGAATTAAATACAATGAAAACCCGCGGTGAAACCGCAACCCTAAAGATCTCCTTTTGAATTGATTAAACCAACATTTAATCGATTGCCTATTTTATTTTGTTTTTATTTTCTTTTCATTTTAACAACAACTCTCAACTATTTAATCGGCTTAGCTGATCGCGAGCAGTTAGTAGGAGTCACCGACGATTTCATGTATCCCTGAGTTCGACTTGGGCCTCACAAAGGCTTGTACTACTTCGACGCGTTCACTTGCGTTTTTGCGCACGGTAAATTTGCGTCAAGTTTTTGACGCCGTTGCCGGGGATACGGCAATTTGTTGGCACTTCGAGTGCTGTGAGCGGCCACTCTAGGCCACCTTTTTATTTTTTTTTATCATTCCAAAAATTCATAATCTATTTTCTAAATATTTGCTATCGTCAAACACTGTACTAAATTTAATCTTTCTATTTTCAGGTACTGTGCATGGTGCAGACGCGTAGTACTGACTACGTGGGTCGCGCACCAGAGGTTCCGCTGCCGGGACCAGAAGACGAGGGCAATTATAATCAAGACGAGCTGGAGGATATAATTTCTGAACACGAACAAGAAGAGATGGACGAGCTACATACAATATGGGAGAAGATCAAAGCTTCTTCCTCGTCCGCTTCCAAGGGGCCTATAAAGAAGCAAGCACTGAATATTCTGACCTACACGATTGATCCAGCTTTGATCAACTTGGTGAAGTCTAATGCCTTCCATGGGCTAAAAAATGAAGACCCCGTCGCGCACATAAGTCAATTTGTGGAGAATTGTGACATGGTAAAAATCGACAGATTTCCACAAGACGTGCTCTACTTGAAGCTCTTCCCGAGTTCACTAGCGGGAATTGTGCATGAATGGCTACATAACTTAGACGATGAATATGTGGAGTCTTGGGACCACATGGTGGAGGTTTTCTTTGAGAGGTTCTTTCCGCCTGAGAAGACCAATGACATGATAAGAAAGATCCATAACTTCACCCAACAAGCAGGAGAAACCTGTTCTGAGACCTGGGAAAGGTTTCAGATCATGCTCAGGCGATGCCCGCATCATGGGTTGGATAAGGAGACCCAAGTCAAGATCTTCTATTTTGCTCTCTCTGAGCATGATAGAAGCAACCTTGATTCAGCCGGTTCTAGATTCTTCTTGAATAATAGGGATACTAGATGCTGGGAGATCTTAAAGAACATGGCAAAGAAACAATCATGGGGCGAAAGAGGCGCCATGGAGCAGGTTCGAGTTGTAGGTGAATCTAAAGCAATAAATGAGCTGAATGAGAAGATGGATCTTCTCGCAAAGAAATTGCTTGCAAAGGAGGATACTGAGTCTGAGGACGGGGCTCAAGTGAAATTCATGAGGCAGCAACAAGGTTACAGGAACAACGACTATTCATGGAGGAAAGGCAAGAAGTTTTCCTGGAAGGATTCTGATAACTTCTTGCAGGATCCGAATGCTAAACCCCAACCAGCAGTGGAGGATAAGAGCACAGAGCTGCTCAATCAAGTTATAAAGCAAAACCAAGAACTCATGGCTACTTTCAGCCAGCAAATAAAGCAACAAGGGGAGTTCATGAACCAATTCAGACAGACACTGCAGAGCCATGGTGCTCAAATGAGGACAATAGAGACATCTATGGCACAGATGGCTACGGAGATAGCCAGTTTGAAGAAGCTGGCACATCCAAGTTTCTCGGGAAATACTAATGTTCCAGGAGGGAACCAACAAGCTAAGGCCATCTTGCTAAGAAGTGGCAAGAAATTGTTAAATCCCAGGGTCGATGAAGCAAGCAAACCCCAAGTTGAAATTGAAGTTCAAGCCACCAAGGAGTTGCCCGCACCAGTCACAGAACCAGTCGATGACACAGTTGTGGAGGCTACTGAAGACCCTATTGTAGAGGAGGAGGGACCTCAGAAAAAGACACCCTATGTGCCACCGCATCAAAGAGCACAGGCTGTACCGGTCCCTTATCTGAACAGTGCTAAGGTAAGGAAGGTAGATGATCAATTCAAAAAGTTCTTAGACAGTTTCAGGAAGCTTTCAGTCAACATCCCTCTATTGGAAGCTATTGAGCAAATCCCTTCTTACGGGAAATTTCTGAAGGACATCATCACTAAGAAGAGAAAAAATCCGGACACGGAAGTAGTTGTGCTTAAGGAGCAGGTGAGTGCCTTCATCATGGGCACATTGCCACCAAAGAGGCAAGATCCGGGTTGTTTCAACATTTTATGCTATATCGGAAAAGTCAAATTTGGTGAAGCATTATGTGACTCGGGAGCAAGCATCAATTTAATGCCCCTTTCTACATTCAAAAAGTTGGGATTAAAGGAGTCAAGGCCAAGCAACATGACAATTCAATTGGCGGATAACTCTGTGGTGAAACCGTATGGGATTTGTGAAGATGTGCTTGTGAAAGTGGATAGATTTGTATTTTCTACATATTTTGTCGTCATGGAGATGAAAGATGAATAAGGTAACGAGCTACTACTCGGAAGACCATTCCAAGCTACAGCCGACATGATACTCGAGATGGGGAGAGGTCAGTTGACCTTGGGTATAGCCGATGACCGATTTGAGATGGTCATGCCTTCCAGCGCTACTTCACCAAAATCCAAGGAGCAATGCCACATGGTGAAACATTTTGACAATACTATCTCACTTTGTCTAGGGAAGCCATTTCTGGATATGTCTCATGTAATGACCAAGGTGGATAAAGGGACTTTGGCTGTAGACATCATGGAGCAAACTAAAGTAGTATCACTTTGCAAGGCTATAGGATTCCCGAATGATGAGAATGAGGACATTCCTCCCTCTATGGAGGATGATGCCATAGCAAGTTCAGTTTCTGATGCATATCCAGAATTACCAATGGAGGCTTGTTTAGTAAATATCACTCATGATTGGATGAAAAGCAAATCACTCAAGGAGTGCGCCAAAATGCTTCAAATGCTTCCATGCTTCTATGCGAGGTATTATGAAGATTTAGGTGAACTCCCCCCTCTGCTTCAATCATCATTAATCAGCCCGCCAGAGTTGGAGTTAAAGCCACTGCCACCGCATCTTAAATACGCCTTTCTAGCGGAGGAAGAAAAGTTACCTGTTATCATTTCTGCATATCTGAGTGCGGAAGAGGAAGACTAATTATTGAAAGTGTTGAAGAACCACCGGGGAGCATTTGGGTGGTCTGTCGTAGATATAAAGGGGATTTCCCCTACCTTGTGTCAGCATAAGATTCGGCTCGAGGAGGGAGCCAAGCCGGTGATCCAACCGCAACGTCGACTGAATCCGAGCATGATGGAGGTGGTGAAGAAAGAGGTGATTAAGCTTCTCTCCGCAGGTATCATCTATGCGATTTTAGACTCGACATGGGTAAGTCCCACGCAGGTAGTCCCTAAAAAGGGGGGTATTACTGTCACTCAAAACATTTTAAATGAACCTATCACCACCCGTTTGGTAACCGGGTGGTGAGTTTGTATTGATTACCGCTGTCTTAATGACGCTACACTGAAGGATCACTTTCCTCTACCATTTATTGATCAAATTCTAGAGCGCTTTGCCGGTCGATCTCATTTCTATTTTCTAGACGGGTATTCGGGATACAATCAGATTTCAATCAACCCTAAGGACCAAGAGAAATCTACTTTCACTTGTCCCTATGGAACTTTTGCATATCGCCGCATGCCCTTTGGATTATGCAATGCACCAACGACTTTTCAGCGTTGTATGCTCGCCATTTTTTCTGATATGGTCGAACGCTGTCTTGAAGTCTTTATGGATGACTTTTCGGTTTACAGTGGTTCCTTTGATGAATTCCTTTATAATTTGGATAAGGTGTTACAGAGATGTGAGGACACACATTTAGTCCTCAACTGGGAGAAATGTCATATGATGGTCAGTGAAGGGATAGTGCTAGGACATAAAGTGTCTAGCAAAGGTTTGGAGGTGGATCCGGTGAAAATTGAAGCAATTTCTAAATTGCCCCCACCAAATTCGGTAAAAGGGGTAAGGAGTTTCTTAGGACACGCCGGATTTTATCGTCGGTTCATAAAAGATTTTTCTAAAATCGCCAAACCTCTATCCGAACTTCTCGAGAAAGATGTCGTTTTTGATTTCAATGAGAAATGTTTACACGCATTCAACATGCTGAAGGAGAAATTGATTTCCGCACCGGTTGTTCAAACACCGGACTGGACTAAGCCGTTTGAACTCATGTGTGACGCATCGGATTTTGTTGTAGGAGCTGTGTTGGGACAGCGGGTGGACAATAAACCCGCCGTAATCTTTTATGCTTCTAAGATTTTGAATGATGCTCAATTAAATTACACAACTACTGAAAAAGAATTGCTTGCCGTTGTTTTCGCTTTTGAAAAATTCTGGCAATATTTGGTTGGATCGAAAGTAGTTGTTTGGACTGATCACGCCACTATTAAATATTTGATGGAGAAAAAAGATGCCAAACCTAGATTGATTAGGTGGATCTTGCTCCTACAAGAATTTGATATTGAAACTAAAGACAAGGCAGGGATTGAAAATGTCGTAGCGGATCATTTGTCTAGGTTAGAGAGGGTGGATGAAAAAGATTTACACATACCCATAACCGAGACATTTCCGGATGAACAATTGTTGAAAGTGAATTCTAAAGACCCTTGGTTTTCATATATTGTGAATTATCTTGCTTGCAGGATCATCCCAGAAGATTGGACATATCAAGAGAAGAAGAAATTTTTCCATTCTCTACGTTATTATTTTTGGGATGACCCCATTCTTTTGAAGCAATGCAGGGATGGTGTTCTACGTAGGTGTGTACCTGAGGAGGAATATGAGAGTGTTCTTCGTCACTGCCACACTCTACCTACAGGCGGATACCATGCGAGCTCTTGTACGGCGGCCAAAGTGTTGGAAAGTGGCTTATATTGGCCTAAGTTGTTCCGAGACGCCTATGAGTTTGTGAGACAATGTGATTCATGCCAAAGGGCGGGTAATATTTCAAAGAGACAGGAGATGCCCCTAAATGTTTTCCAAGAGGTTGAGGTATTTGACCTATGGGGTATAGATTTCATGGGACCCTTTGTGTCCTTAAATTCGAATTTATATATTCTTTTAGCGGTTGATTATGTGTCGAAGTGGGCAGAAGAAATACCCATAAGGACTAATGATTCTTCTCTAGTGTGCAGATTCGTAAAAGAAAATATCTTCTGCAGGTTTGGAGTGCCCCGAATGATCATCAGTGATGGGGGTATGCACTTTAAGAATCAAAAGTTCTCAACATTGTTGAAGAAATATGGGGTAAAACATAACATAGGTACCCCGTATCACCCGCAAACTCAAGGACAGGTGGAAGTCTCCAATCACAAAATTAAGAAGATTTTGGAGCGTACGGTGGCTTCCACGAGGAAGAATTGGAGTGCTTTACTGCCAGATGCGTTGTGGGCATACAGAACGGCATACAAGACACCTATAGGCACCATGCCTTTTAGGTTGGCGTACGGCCGGGCTTGTCATTTACCAGTGGAATTAGAGCACAAAGCACATTGGGCGTTGAGAAAGCTCAACTTGAGTTATGATGGAGCAGGGAAGAAGAGACTGCTTGAATTAAATGAATTGGATGAGCTAAGAATGACTGCATATGAGAACTCTCGGATATACAAGGAGCGCACTAAGTTGATCCACGATCGCCACATTCAGATGCGCACCTTCAAGAAAGGAGATTGTGTGCTTTTGTTCAATTCGAGGCTGAAGTTGCATCCCGGGAAGCTGAAATCCCAGTGGAGTGGGCCATTCATGGTAGAAGAGGTAAAACCACATGGCACAATCATGGTGCGCGATGGTGAGACTACAATTTTGGTGAATGGGCAAAGGTTGAAGTTATATTTTGGTGAAGATTACACCAAGAAGGTGAATGAGGTCAAACTCATTTCCCTTTCGGATGCATGATGTGCTTCAAGTCATCTAGCCTAAGACGTTAAATAAGGGCGCTTGTTGGGAGGCAACCCAACCATTGGTACTTTAGTTTAGTTCCTCTACATTCATAGTTTGATTTGTTTTAACTTAGTTTTTAGTGTAAAAAAGGTACCGTGATCGTTTTTGTAATGTGCAGGTCTGAGGCAGAGTCGATACCATTGACCCTTGTGTCGATGGTATCAACCGTAGTATAGGTTGGCGGATATAAGAATCGCATTGCGTCGATACTATCGACGGCGTATCGACGGCCTCGTCGATAATATTGACACGCATACAGGTTGATTTCGGAGTCCAAGTCTATAGTATCGACATACCAGTCGATACCATCGAGATCTCTGGAGATTTTCAGAACGAATTTTCTCAGTAAAGTCGATACCATCGACGGGCGTGTCGATGGTATCGACACATTCACACACAGAAGGCGGTGGCCGAGCCTCGTGAGGGTTTGCCCTAATCAGAGAGTTGATACTATCGACTCACGTCGATAGTATCGACGCGCCACGTCAACGATCCGTGAGGAAAGATCAACGGTGATCGCAACAACAAGGGAGTCGATCCGAGGGATGGGTCGATAGTATCGACCCGCGTCGATAGTATCGACCCGCGTCAATAGTATCGACGTGTCAGCAATCCGGGACCCGCAATCCAGCCATCAATGACCGTCGATACTAGCGGAGGTACGGATCGTGCTACCTGAGTCAATACTATCGACTCGAGTCGATGGTATCGACGGCACGTAGCAGCGCCGGCCACATCTATATATGAGGAGGATTTGCATCAGATGACGTCACAACTCCAGAGCGACCTTCCTTCACTTGTGCCGAGCGTATTCCAGAGCTGTCCAAGCCCAATGACGAGCAACATCGAGCTAGTTCTTCATCGAGCGGAGATTCACTTCTTCGATCTTCACTGAGCTCCCTTTTGATTCCTCCTTCTCTCGCAATCATGGTGCACACAACTGGTGCGTCGTCTTCATGCACGAATCCGATGGACATTCCGAAGTTCGTGCCATCTCCGAACGCGTCCGTTGCACACCCGCGGCTGATTCATCCATCCGCAGAAGTGAAGAAGATCTACTAGGAGATTCTGAAGAGGAAGATAGAGCCGACCCGATATGTTGATCGGGATACAATCTGCAACCTCGGGTTTGAAGCGAACCTTGCCTACGTGTTGAAAGGACAAGCCCGACATACGACGATACAACCTGATGAGTGGGAGTATCATTCTGACGGCCAGCCGTACTTCGGCGAGTGGCCTACGTACAAGGAGCTTGTGGCTGAGTTCATGGTGTCGTTGGACGTCTGCGTCGTGCCTAACGACGTCATAGCCACCGATCGCGAGTGGATCAAGGGCCGGGTGTCGTTCCGGTTATACAACAATGACTACACCATCACACTTCGGCAGTTTAATGCGATCTTCAACTGGCATCACTCGCAACATGACTACCGGCAGTCGGATAACCGCACCGACTACGACGCGATCTTCGCCAAGCTTGTTACGGTGCCGCCGGGCAAGTCCGTTAGCTACCATAATGCTGCGGTGGCTGATTTTGAGCACCCTTTCGTCCGAATACTGCACCAAATGCTCAGTTCGACATTGTTTGCTCGGGGTGATTTGGCCCTTAGCAAGTTTCAGGAGATGGATCTATTCTTTTTGTATAAGCTCCTGAAGCGTCAAGAATGCAATTGGGGTGCCTTCTTTTTGCAGTGGGTCTTGGCAGTGAAGAGGAGTACAAGGAAAGCTCCGATTCACTTTGGCAGGCTTATCACAAAGTTGGCACACTACCTTGGGTTGAACTTCTCATCCTTGACCCCTCTCTCCAACAGGAGCAAGGTGAACTTGCAACATCTGCACCGCTCCAACCTCCTACTTCTTCGAGATGGTTTGGCGTATGCGCACTGCCACGTCAACCATGCTTACCAGGAGTGCTCACTTCCCGATCCAGTCTTCAATATCAAAGGGGTGCAACACTTTCGATGGCCAATCATAGCCATCACCGACTCCGATGAAGAAGGCGGCAACGACGGCAGCGACGACGGAAATGACGACGAGGCTGAGGAGGAAGAGGAGGCATTTACACCTCTTCGAGCATGAGTGGCACCACGGAAGCGTCCTCGGATGCATCTGGGTGCATCTTCTTCATCACAGCCTACGCCGCCAGCACCACCGCCCTCGCAGCCAAGTGAGGATGTCTATTCTATGCAGGACATGTACACTATGTTGCAAGACATCCATCAAACGCAGCAGCAGCACATGGCAATGTATACCGGTATTCAAGACACTACGAACCGGATACTGGATAATCAAAGGGCAATGTTCGAGAATGAGCGTCTTCTCCTTGACAACCAACATCAGATTCATGATCGATTGCATAGGATGGAGATGCAACAGGAGCCCTTTTACAACCACTATTGGAGTCAAAACTACTTTGGAGGCTATCCAGAGCCTCCACCTAGGGCCCAGTTTGATCCAAGCTTCCAGGGGGAGTATCCGTCTTGGGACCCTACGGCTCCGCATTACCCGCCTCCACCTGAAGAGTAAAAGCGGTATCACTGTTCCAACCTTTGAGTTTGTTTTTGACTATGAGGCCATAGTCGAATTCAAGCTTGGGGGGGGTAGTTGGAACAGTTCTATTTTCATTTTTTCTATTTTTAGTTTATTGCTTTTGTTTCCTGTCATTTGTTTTCTGCAATTTTAGTTTGTTTTAGGATCCACAATCTATCTAGTATAATCATGGATGTCTTTAATGTTGAGTCATCTCAGTTGCATGTGCATGGGGAATTGAGGGAAACTAAAAAAATTTTGAGTGTTCACAAGCTTGAGTGTTGTTTAACCTTGATCACTTAACTTAGAAAATAATTGGTTTTGTCAACTTTAAAACAGAAAATCACAACTGTATATTCCTAATGATTCATGAAAGTGGACGGAAATGGTTGTTTGAGCCTAAACTGACCAAATGATAATGAGACCTTAATTTTAAGTAAGAGAGAAAAAACCTCTTAACTACTACACAGGTTAGTAAGGAGGGACACATAATATTTTTTTCTAAGGTTTAGTCAACTAGTCTTGTGATCTGTCCACCTCATTGTTTTCACAATCCACCCAAGATTTGGAAGTAAAGTACGGTTTTAACCTTCTTGATTGCATGACATGTAGATATGACTTGCACTGCAACCATCTTGATATGTTTTGCATGGAAAATGAAAAACAAAAAGGTTAGAATAGGTATACATGCACATTACCCTTAGGTGCATGTCATGTAAGTGCATTCATAACTTTTATGCATAAAGTATGTCATGTACCTTATTTATTCTTTAATGGTGAATCACATTGTTCCATACCTTCCAAATAATTCAAATGTTGGAGTTATGTAGAAAAAATAAGCCCAATAAGTATTCATTGCCAATTATGGATATAAGGGTTTGAAAAAAAAGAGAAAAAAAAACTCTGAAAAAATCTGACATTAAAAAAAAAGTTATTTTCAGAAACAAGAATAAGAAGGAGAAAGGAACATAATTTCACTTGAATTTCAAGATGAGTGAGTACATGATGTAGCTTAATTAGATATCCATCTCATGTTGAGATAGGATTGTTAGTGCATACATCATTCCACCTAATCTTAGGCATTAGGGCATTTTTCATGTGCATTTGCATCATTTAGGGTATTTTTGTTTTATGCATGTTGAAATCGGATAATACTTCCATTTCTTCCATGAGCCACCTATTTCATCTAACCGTTGCTCGGATTGGTAGGCCACTGTGAATTTCTCCTCACTAATGAATATCAGGAGAACTGCTTCCATGTAGATGGTAGTTAGGGCGAGCAACGTAGTATAGAAGATCATAAGATGCACTAAGTCTGGACCGACGAATATTATTATGTTAACTGCCTTATGTGATAGTGTTCATCAGTTTGAGGTTAATATCTTTATTGGATGATTATTGTCACCTTTAGGGTAATTATCATTCTGTGGTTAGCGAGGGCCGGTATGTGAATGTCTGGTGGGAGTCATATGGGATGTCTGTTGTGATGCTTTGTTCTTTAGTTGACTCTGGCAATTCTATTCTAAGGATTAGTTGCTCGAGGGTGAGCAATGTTCAAGCTTAGGGGAGTTTGATGCGATGATATTGAGTCACATTTATAGACTTGTTTGATATGTGTTTTATGCATTTATTAGTCATTTTCATGGTTAATATTGCATAATTCATTCATTTTGGTCTATGCTACTTCTTTATGTCAAATTCCCTTTATTTAAGCATTTTTAGCATTAATTATCGAAAGAATATATTTTGTGTGAATTTATGTGGTTCCGTGTGTTAATTTCAGGAAAAACAAGTATCTGCTTCTGTCGATACCATCGATGGTGGTCGATACCATCGACCGGACCACAGGCTGCCAGCCGCAAGGACCAGAAGAAAGTCGATACTATCGATAGGGATGTCGATGGTATCGGGACACCATCAGGTTGCTGGCAAGAAGTGCGTCGATACTATTGACCAAAATGTCGTAACTATCGACTGGTGGAGCTACATCGACACAAAATGACAAAACTGTCGCTACAGGTTCGTCGATACCATCGACCCGTGTCGATGGTATCGAGATGACATCAGGCGCTCAAATGAAAGAAAAGAAGGATTTCCGCTACCACTCTAGGTTGATACCATCGACCCGAGTCGATGGTATCGACACCGTCAGATATCAGTTTGATTCAGAATGATCTTAATCAGACGGTTGTGGTTAATTGGTGACCTAATTTGGGAGATATACCTAATGACGACGCCCTTGACTGGGACATCACGTCATTAGTTGCTGCACGCATCCCAGAGAGCAAGGGGAGAAGAATGGAGCACGAGAGCACGCCCCAGCTAATCCGGACGCTGAAGAAGACGACTTCCACCACCGAAAGGCGGCAGAACGCGGATTCCACGCCAAGGATTGATTGGACTTTCTCCGTTCAGGGGTTTCACCACTCAATCTCATTTTTCTCATGTTTCCCCTTTTCTTTACTACATTGTACTCTGAGATGACCATGTGGGGCTAATCCCCTTTGTCTTTAGGACCGGGAGTAGCCCGGGGATTCATTGTATGACAATTTTATAATAGTAATTCATATCTTATCTCTTAAATCTGTGGTATAATTTCGTTTTCTCCAATATATTGTTATGCTTGATCACCATAATAATAACCTAATGCCCTTAATTGCTTCGAAAGAAGAATTAACGGTTGAAAAGAGACGGAATTTACATTAATTGACAAATCCCTTGAACAAGGTGGTGTAAGATTAATGGTGGATACCGAGAGGTCATTTTTAATGCACCTAGTTTAGGGTATAGGTTACTACGACGGTGGAACCGACCTAGACATAGGTAGTGAATTGTACCATGACAGTGGGCAATTCTGATTTCAGGCCACTACCCGAATAGAGAGATAAAATTGAGTAGCTATATGGAATTAAATACAATGAAAACCCGTGGTGAAACCGCAACCCTAAAGATCTCCTTTTGAATTGATTAAACCAACATTTAATCGATTGCCTATTTTATTTTTTTTATTTTCTTTTCATTTTAACAACAACTCTCAACTATTTAATTGGCTTATCTGATCGCGAGCAGTTAGTAGGAGTCCCCGACGATTTCACGTATCCCTGAGTTCGACTTGGGCCTCACAAAGGCATGTACTACTTTGACGCGTTCACTTGCGTTTCTACGCACGGTAAATTTGCGTCACATATACATATCCAAACACCACATACTTATAGTACGTATCATATACTACTATATCCACAACCACAAACGATAGACATGCAATCACAAACACAAATACATCAGTTATGGCCATACTATTGTAATCCTTTGGAGCAAAAAAGGATTACGGTCTACCTATGGTCTTATGCATCTCATGAAACACCTGTGAATCAACCTATAAGCATGTAATGATCAACATTACAATGAACAACTTCATGGATGCTTCGTGAGGTTGGAACTTCAAGTTTCTTCTTGGAATTGGATCTTCTTGTTACTTCTGCATGGACGCTCCTTGGAGTTGGATCTTCAGGTTGCTTTTGGAATTAGATCTTCATGGTGCTTCTCCATGGACACTCCTTGGAGTTGGATCTTCAAGTGGCCTCCTTTCATCAAGTTTACAAAAACTAAAACTAATCCTATCTCTATTACATCATATGAGTACAAATATAAAAGGAAAGAATTAATTACACTTTGAAATAAGAGATGAGGCTCGGCATGCAATCCGAATACTTTATACAAAGGATCCATATGTAACCATTATACATCCATAGAATTCACAAACAAACATATCCACAAGATTGACATCCACATTCATTCACAACATTCACAAAAGGGGATACTAGGCCATAACCGTGCACGCACTCACCACATAAAACAAAATTTAAAGGCGATGTGTATGGTATCATAGGTATATCTACATATACATATATACATATTAAAATTGTAGCCAAAGAGATGGCACCCAGATGGTAAAAGTACTGATGTAAGACCGAGATGTCTCAAGTTCGAAACCCCCCGGCCACGGGATGAATGAATGGCCAATTTTAAAAAAAAATGCTTAAAAAAAACATATTAAAATTGTAGTACTTGTAATGCGGGACATTCCCCATTAAAAAAAATTTGACTCCCATGCATACAATGCGGGGTACACAGGGGCAGCGCCCCTGTGCGGAATTTCACTTCCGTGCACTTAGGAAAATCAATATTTTCCATAGTCGACCCCGTCCAAAATGTCAAAATAGAAGCCTGCGGCGTATGTGGAATTAGGTTTAGATTTGCACATTAGCAAGTTTAATTCGCATCGTATGCAACAAAAAACCAGTATACATCGATTTGATCATATCAAAACTAATCCAAATACGCCGTAGATCGATGCTGCTCTGATACCACTGTTGGGTTTTGTGGAGAAAACATGTGCGGCGGAAGCAATAAAATCCACGCAACCCAAAACAGGATCTCGTCGACAACAACGTATTCAGAAATAGGTTTGCAGGATATACCTTATCGCGGAGCAAGTCCGGTGATGTCCCGCTGCACGACGGTGCAACGCTGCTGACCTACATGGACGAAACTTCTCTCCCGTTCACTATCGCAGGTTGATCCGGCGGCGCTCCTTTGCGGAAGTGATGTATGCCACTCGTCGCGCGTACAAGTGGTCGTCGACGTCCTCCGAACGCAGGCGTCAAGGCGTTTGCGTCTCTACTTCGTCCATGCGGATGGACAAAACTCCACATCGCGCTTCCCAAGCCGGCAGGAAGGAGTCGTGTCTCTGCGGTGGCATGCTAGCGGTGTGTTTCTCTCCTTTCTCTCCTAAGGATGATGACAGCTAGGGTTTACGTGCGTGAGTGTAAACAAAAAAGCCTCTTTCTATCTTATATTGATATCGGCCGTCAATCCTCCTTTAAACAGGATACGAAGGAAAATAGGGTTTCCTAAACCCATCGGTAAATAGAAAAGTTGCGTTAATTAAAACACTCGTGGATTAATTAGAATATTCCAGAATTCATTAATTAACCAAATAATCGCATTAATTGATTAATTAATATCCGAATCCATGCAATCGCTTGGGATGGCTCTACGGGCATACATATACCAACAGGGAGGTCCTAATATCCAGGAGGTACCAGTGGTGTGAGAATTTGAGGATGTCTTTCCTGAGGAATTTCTTAGCATTCCCCCTCCTAGAGAAATTGAGTTTGAGATTAATCTTGTTCCTGGAACACAACCCATAGCACAGTCAGCATACAGAATGGCACCAGCAGAGATGCAGGAGTTAAAGAAACAGTTACAAAAATAGTTAGAGAAGGGTTTTATCAGGCCGAGCACTTCCCCTTGGGGTGCTCTCGTGTTGTTTGTTATAAAGAAGGATGGTTCAATGAGGTTGTGCATAGACTACATACAGTTGAACTAGGTGACAATAAAGAATAAGTATCCTTTGCCAAGGATTGATGATCTTTTTGATCAGTTGAGAGGTGCCACTGTGTTTTCAAAGATGGACCTGAGGTCAGGTTACCATCAGTTGAGAATTAAGGTTGATGACATACCCAAGTCAGCTTTTACGACTAGGTATGGTCATTATGAGTTTGTCATTATGCCATTTGGGCTAACCAATGCACCTACAACTTTTATGGATATAATGAATAGGGTGTTTAGAACTTATCTTGATCAGTGTGTGGTCATGTTCATAGATGATATCCTGATATACTCTAAGGATAGTCAACAACATGAGCAACACCTTCACCATGCATTGACTTTGTTGAGGCAGCATCAATTATATGCTAAGTTCAGCAAGTGTGAATTATGGTTATCTGAAATGTCTTTTCTAGGCCATGTTATATCTAAAAAAGGCATTTGTGTTGATCCCAATAAAGTGGAATATGTACTAGAATGGGAACAACTGAAGACATCGACAAAGATTCATAGTTTCCTAGGTCTAACAGGTTACTACAGGAGGTTCATCAAAGACTTCAGTTCTTTCCAGGAAGATGTTCCTTTTGCTTGGAATGACAAGTGTCAACGTTCTTTCCAGTTTTGAAAGAAAAGTTGACTAGTGCACCGATGTTAGTACTTCTAGAGCAAGGAAAATGCTATATTGTCTTTTGTGATGCTTTAAAGAATGGGTTGGGATGTGTGTTGATGCAGAATAAAAATGTGATTTCTTTTACTTTGTGACAGCTTAAGAAACATGAGGAGAATTACCCAACACATGATCTAGAGCTTGCAGTGGTGGTCCATGCCTTAAAGATCTGGAGACACTATCTTTATGGAGAAAAGTGTCAGATCTTCACTGACCATAAGAATCTACGGTATATCTTCTCAAAACAGGAGTTGAATATGAGGCAGAGGATATGGATGGAGATGATTAAGGATTATGATTGCACAATAGACTACCATCCAGGGAAAGCTAATGTGGTAACTCATGCATTGAGTAGAAAGTCGTCTTCATCATCAATGGTAGATAATGCATAATTAAATTCCTTGATGTGCCATAAGAGAGATATGCTAGTGTCTCTTTGCCAGATGAATGTATAGCTAGAAGTTTCCTTGTTGGCAGGATTGTTGGCATAGTTACAAGTGAAACCTACCTTGAGACATCATATTCATTATGCACAATAGAATGATACTGTGATACAGAATATTTGATCAGGGATTGGTAGTGAAAAGTATGATGACTTTCACGAGGCAGATGATGGTATAGTTTGTTACCATAATAGGATAGTAATTCCTGATGTTGATGGGTTGAGGAAGATGGTACTTGAGGAGGTTCACTCCTCCATGTATGCACTGCATCCTGGAAGTACCAAGATGTACCAAAACTTGAAAGACATGTATTGGTGGCCAAGTCTAAAGCATGATGTGGTAGAGTTCATTGCCAAATGTCCAGTTTGTCAGCAGGTGAAGGTTGAGCACCAGAAGCCTATAGGGACATTACAACCCTTTCCAATACCACAGTTGAAATGGGATCATATTACTATGGACTTTGTGGTTGGTCTTCCTAGGATAGCCAAGGGTCATGATCCCATATGGGTGATAGTAGACAGATTGACTAAGTTAGCTCATTTTCTTCCAGTTAAGATGACATTTATAGTAGAGAAATTGGCACAAATATATGTTGATGGGATAGTCCGTCTGCATGGCATTCTAGTGACTATAGTTTCTGATAGAGGTCCACAGTTTACAAGTCATTTTTGGGAGCATTTGCATTCTACAATTGAAACATAGCTGAGATTTAGCACAACTTTTCATCCATAGACCGATGGCCAGTCTGAAAGGACTATTCATACTTTAGAGGATCTCTTGACGACATGTGTGCTGAATTTCTTGGTAGTTGGGATGTATATTTGACTCTGATAGAGTTAGCGTACAACAATAGCTATCAAAGAAGAATAGATATGGCTCCTTATGAGGCTTTGTATGGGAGACGATGTCGGTCTTCTCTTTGTTGGTATGAGACAGGTGAATATCAACTTTTGGGTCCTGAGCTAGTACATCAGACTACGGAAAAGATTAAAGTGATACAACAACAGTTGAAAGTAGCCCGGGACAGGAAGAAATCTTATGCAGATAACCGATGTAGACCACTTGAGTTCCAAGTGGGAGATAGAGTATATCTTAAGGTTTCTCCTTGGAAAGATGTGCTGAGGTTTGGAAAGAAGGGTAAGTTGGCTCCTAGATTAATGGGACCATACCCTGTCCTAGCTCATGTTGGAAAGGTAGCATATAAGTTAGAGCTACCACCAGAGCTACATAGATTATATAATGTCTTTCACATATCTATGTTGAGTAAATGTCATCCAGATACTGACCAGACAATCCAACTAGTAGAGGTTGAGTTAGATGAGGATATCTCCAATGTTGAGGGTCCTGTGTTGATCCTGGATAGAAGGGTGAAAAAGCTGAAGAGAAAAGATATAATACTAGTGAAAGTTTTGTGGAATCATCATGGCATAGAAGAAGCCACATGGGAACTAGAGAATGAGATGCGTAGAAAATATCCATCTCTTTTTGCGTAGGATTTCGGGGCGAAATCCTTATTACGGGTTTATAGTTGTATGGCCCATAAACTTGCTTAATGCATTGAATGAGCTTAATTACCATAATTGAATGCTTAGAACCCTAATATGACCTTTTGGTATGTTTTGAAATCATAATACAAGCTTAAGTTTCAAATTTGGTCCAATTTGGACACTGTTTGAGTAAGTTATGCAATTTTCTATACATTTTGGACTTTTCTACAATTTACCCAATTGAGGGGTTTTCTTTGCAATTTGTCAAACACATTATGTTCCTTAGATATTATATTATCATTCTTGAGATTTTTGAGCCATGGCGCTCCTAGTTGAGCCATGGTTTGAAGGTGTTTTCATCAAAGGTATTTTAGGGTTTACCCCTTCACGGATGAGCTACTTTTAGTAGCTATCAACTAATGAATTATGTGATTGGCTGGGAATTTCGACAAAGGAAATCTAAGCAGGTTAATAGGGACGGTGGGGGAGATGCATGTGTGTGTGCTTGTATATTCTTAATAGTTTAAGGCCATAAACACATGGGGAAGCTATTTTTACACCTCATGCTTGCTTCTATCCTTACCCATGGGCTATATTTACCTCTTCCTTTCCCAAATACAAAACTATGATTTCTTTCTCTTTCCTCTAAACTGGATCAATGAATCCACTCTATTTTTCTATGGAAACAAATGCTCTAAGGTAGAAGACAACCCCGTTTTGAGGAAGAAGGTTTCCTAGGGCTCCATCTAGCCCTACCTAGGGTTTCCAAGGTCATCTTCTAGGGAACTCGACCAAGGAAAGTTGTTTTCTTCCTTCATTTTTCATTTTTCTTGCTCTTATCCTTCCTTAGACCTTTCTACATGCCGGAACCCTTCTTTCCATGGTGAAAGTGGCTCTACAACTAAAAAATCTATCCTTCCTGTTTCTTTTTCTAGGATTTTGCTTCTTTGTGGAGAGAAGTACCTATTTGGCCAAGTTCATATTTGAATCCAAGGTTTTCTTGCCCTATTTTCTCATGATTCTTTCTATTTGGGATCTGACCTACTCTATGGAGGCGAGTTATATAACATTCTTCACTTATATTGCTTACTAGAAGCTTGTTAGTTCATGTTTATGCCTTAATGTGTTGGTTTAAGCATAGAGACACCATGCTTGTTTAGAATTACAAAATTTTGTGGTGTTCCCTATTTTGTTCCAGTTCTATATGAACTTATAAACATGTGTATGACCTTTCTAAGGTGTAACATGATTTGGGACAGGTTGATAGCATCAACCTGTGGTGCTAAGCACAAAATAGTTGATGGTTCAAATTAGGGTTTTCAAGCTATTTCATTCCCTATCACACCACCGATGGTCATACCATTCAATAGCCAATGGTGTTGCTATTTTGGCAACTGATGTTCGTGATCAAGGGTGTCAAATTTATGGTGATAACCTATGGTCACCCCTTAGGTCAGGTTTTGACTCAATTAGACGTTTAATTATCATCCACTAAGTATTCTAATGATGTTATCAATCGATGATGATATTGGCTTAATATTTGATGGTGTTAACTGAATGTATTACTGATCTAGCAACCAATGGTGACCTAATGATCACAATTAATGGTGGATCAGGTCATCACCATATATGATGAATTAGGAATGTAATTGTATATTTTACTAAACCTTGAACCAATGGTTCCTTGGTTCAATTGATCTAATGGTTAGACCTATACTTCAATTGATAACCTTGAGCAATGAACCTGATACAATGAATAATATTGGATGCTTTAACATCCAATGGATTATAATAAATCACATGGTATTATTTTTGGGTCCTAGTGGTGATATTTCTATGGTTCAATACTATTAATTGGTAGTCTTACCTTTGCCATTATATAGTTATATTTGATAAACCACTATAATAAGTCAATGCGTAACTCCCATGTGATTTAGCTTGTTATACCTAACCTTGATGTAATTATATGATGTTGATTGGTTATAATCAGACCTCTTTAATGATTAATGTGATAATGAATTACACTCTTCTTGTGTTGAAACCACAATGTAGAACTATTTGAATATCATAGTGACTTGCCATGTTAATATCTATGGACACATATGTGCTAATGATATTTTGAGCCTTGTTTAAGGCATGGAATGATGATGATAACCTTACTATGAATACTTTGATGGTCTTAATGACCTTTGGGCATGTTTGAAACCATGATTTAGGTGAAATCTTCTTCATGTTCCAATAAGGGTTAAAATCCTGGAACTTGTGATAAGATATTGGTATCTTGTAGTAGTATGATGATAAGTGTGGTCGATTAATTTGCAATGAATGATAGAATGTGGTAATGTGATTAAGATTTATATCTCAAATGTTTTATATCCTTTGAAGTTGTTATACATATACTCTTGTTAGAAAAGAATTAGGTTTTGAATGTCCACTTGTATGATAAAGCCTTAATGCATTCAATTGGCAGTATTTAATCAAGTGTAACCTTAATCATGTAGAGCCATGTGCCGTAGAGCCATCTTCAGTGTCAGAACTTATTGGATGGTGATCAAATATTTAAGCACTCAAAAGCCATTTTCTAAAATTCACATCAGGTTGTTCATCGGTCGAGTTGCAAACTCGACCGATCCTTATTGGATCTTGAAAATGACTTTTGATCGGTCGAGTTTACACTTCACAGAACTCAACCAATCCCTCTACTGACCAAAACTGATTTTAGTGAATTAGTCGAGTTACCCCAGAACAAACTCGACCGATGGCCTAAATTGGTCTTGTCTCTTAGTGGGATCGGTCAAGTTACCTTTATAGAAACTCAACCGATTGCACTGTACGGAAAAGTGCAGAAAAGTGTTTCTATCTGTTGTGGAGTTGCAACAAGTGAAAATATATCCGTTGCAAGAAACAAAACATCTAGTTTTCATTCTCAAGTGTTCCCAAAGGCTAAGAGGCATCCCCAACTATAAATAGGACCCCTTGGGATTCATTCCAAGGTTGAGCATTCAATTCAAAACTCTATGTGAGGTTCCTATTCTATAGTTGAGTGTTTCCTATAGACTCCTCTCTCTTTCTAAGTTTAATCACTTGCTACATTCATTAGAGTGAGCAGGAAATATGTAAGAGAGCTAGTCCTACATGTATATCTTGTGAGGCTCTCACTTCTGCCACCTCCCTTTCTCTCTTTTCAACCATGAAGATGAAGGTTCTCTCTCTTAGCTAAGAGAGGTGAAGAAGAACAAGGGAAGGAATCCCTTGGTGAAGATCAAGGATGAAGACTTGGAGTAAGAGTGGGTAAGTCCTTGGAAGAAGGCAGAAGACTCCTTGCTCAAGTGGGTAAGTTCTTGGTGGAAGCTTCTCTGAGTGAAGGTGAAGCTAAAGGATGAAGATTCAAGAATAGTGGGTAATCCATACAAGGTTGAAGAATTGTGAAAGAGTATGTAAGTCCTTGGAAGAAGGCGGAAGACTCCTTGCAAAGTGGATAAGTCCTTGGTAAGGTTGAAGACTCTTTGTATTGGATAGGTAAGTCCTTTGGTTGGTCATGTATTGTATCTCTTATAATGAATATAATGAAGGTGCAAGGTTAAAAAATCCTAGATGTTGACCTCTCTATGTAAGTGGACTGACTCACTTCTAGTTTGAAGTTTGGAACCACTCTAAATAGCTTGTCTACTTGTGTTTGCTCAATTTCTCTCATCCTTATTATGCATGTTTAGTTGCACTCAAATTACCTATTTAGAAACCTAATCTTGTCATATATCTTGAAGGTCTAATGAATTTTTTAAGTGCATTCAGCTCTATTCACCCCCCCTCTAGAGCATCTAATCATCCATCTAGGATCCAACAAAAAGGAATTGCAAGGTTTGAAAAAAGAAACATGGGTCTGAAGCCAAAGACAAGGAAGATGATGACAAGAATACTACAACGGTAATCTTAGATGATAGGGACAATGATGACGGTGTGATTTTGACATTCTAAGAGAAGTGTTTGCATGTTGAGGATGATGATTCTAAGTGAGTGGTGGATACTGCAGCTTCTTATCATGCTTCATCAGGTAATTAATTCTTTACTTCATATATGAAGGGATACTTCAGGAGGATGAACATTGGAAATTCTAGCTTCTCCAGAATTCTCAAGATTGGAGACATTTGTGTTCAAACAAGTATCAGTTGCATGCTCATACTGAAGGACACTTGTCATGTTCTAGAGTTGCGGTTGAGTTTGATATCTGGTTCATTCTTTGATAGATAAGGTTTTCATCTAGAATTTGGTGGTGGCAAATGCAAGATCACCAAGGGAGCTTTGGTTATTGTACGAGGAAAATTGTGTCACGCATTTTACAAAACCCAGCTTAAGGTGCTCAGAGGCATCCATATATATGCAGTTGAGGATCATCAGACAGATCTATGGCACAGACGGCTAGGACACATAAGTGAGAAAGGTTTGAAACTTTTAGAAAATTAGATATTGATTCCTTGTGGCAAGGTTACTAGTCTCAATTCATGTGATTCATGTCAGACAGGAAAGCATCAACGTGTTTCCTTCAAGACAAGATCAGAGGTAAAGTCATAAATTATACATGTGGTTCATTCAGATGTCTGCGGTCGGTTTGAGGTGGATTCATTGGATGGAAATAGGTATTTTGTCACATTCATTTATGATGCATTTAGTAAGGTGTAGGCCTACATGTTGAAGACCAAGGATTAGGTCTTATAGTGTTTCTAGAAATTTCATGTCATGGTGGAGTAGGAGATAGAGAAAAAGTTGAAGTGTCTCTACACGGACAATGGAGTAGAGTACACCTACATGGAGTTTCATGATTACTGTATGTAGCATGGAATATAGAATGAAAGAACAAATCCCAACATGCCACAAAAAATTGGTCCATCTGAGAGGATGAAATGACCATAGCGGAGAAAGTTAGATGCATGTTGAAGATTACAAAGTTGCCAAAGACATTCTGGGTTGAGGCAGTGTGTACTGCATGGTATCTGATTAATCGATCTCCATTGGTTCTTATAGGGTTTGATATACCTAAGAAGGTATGGACATTTAAAGATGCTTCTTCTGCTCATTTGCAAGTGTTTGGGTGCATGGTTTATGCACATGTTCCAAAGAAAAGAGGCAAAAATTGGATGATAAAGCGGATCCATGTATCTTTCTTATCTATGGAGATCAGTAGTTTAGCTACAGGTTATGGGACCCTGTGAAAAAGACCATGAGCTGTCACAGAGATGTGACATTCTGTGAGTGTCATACAGTTACAGAGCCTGAGAGTGATGATGTAGAGGCCACAAGATTAGGTGATAGTTCTTCTGATGGTGGGTATGAGGATTCTTCAACTTCTTCACAAGTTTAGTTTAAGATGGTACAGAGGAGAATCATGATCACCTTGAGCAGTCAGGTGATAGCACATTGAGTGTTCCTATTCAAAATGCATAGATGAGTGGTTCAGACTCATAGTTAGAGACTTTCGGGTAGGTGGAGCAAGATCATGATTAGGAAGAGTCCTCAAGATAGAAGTTGAGGAGGTTTCATAGAGTTCATCATCCTTCATCCATATATTTGGTATCTCAATATGTTCTCGTTAGTGATCTGGGGGAGCCAGAGACTTATCATGAGGCAACGACTCATAGAGACAAAGCACAATGGCATCAGGCAATGCAGGAGGAGATGTCTTCTTTATTGAAGAATGATACCTATGATCTTGTAGTGCTTCCAAAGGGTCAGAGAGCACTAAAGAAAAAGTGGGTCTATAGGATGAAGAGAGATGACAACAATAAGGATATCAAATACAAAGCCAGAGTTATCAAGGGCTTTGGTCAAAGACCAGGGGTGGATTTTAATGGGATATTTTCTCCTATTTTGAAGATGACTTCTATTAGGTTGGTTCTAGTCTTAGTTGCTAGCCTAGATATGGATCTTGAGTAGATTCATGTGAAGACAATGTTTCTTCACAGTGACCTAGATGGGGAGATCTACATGGAGCATCCAGAAGGTTTTCAGGTGAAGGGGAATGAGCACTTGGTATGTAGATTGAAGAAGATTTGTATGGTTTGAAACAAGCTCCCAAACAGTGGTACAAGAAGTTTGATTCTTTCATGCATAGTCATGAGTACCAGAAAACAAGTGCAGATCCATGCATTTACATCAGGAAGTTTCCCAAAGGAAAATTTATTATTCTGCTACTCTATGTGGATGACATGTTAATAGTGGGATTGGATATCAGTTTGATCAAGAAACTGAAGACAGAGCTTTCCAAATCCTTTGAGATGAAGGATTTGGGACCAGCATGATAGATTTTGGGAATGCAGATCACATGTGATAGGAAACAATGTAGGTTGTGGTTGTCACAGTAGAGTCATGTTGAATGAATTCTTGAGTGATTCAACATGAGAAAATCTAAATATGTGAGTATTCCACTATCAACTCCTTTCATGCTAAGTAAGAAGTCATACCCATCTATAGATGAGGAGAAGGAGGAGATGTCCAGGATTCCCTATTGTTCTGTTGTGGGGAGTTGGATGTACGCAATGATGTGTACTCATCTTGATATTGCTCATGTGGTTGGCATTGTGAGAAGGTTTCTCTCAAACCATAAAAAAGATCAATGAGAGTTGGTCAAGTGGATCTTTAGATACCTAATAGGCATGAGCACCACATGTTTGATGTTTGGTGATTCTAAAATAGTTCTGAAGGGCGTTGTTGATGCTGACATGGCAGGTGACATTGATCATAGGAAGTCTACCTCTAGGTATGTTTTCACTTTTGTAGGGGGATCCATATCATCATAGTCCAGGTTGTGTAAGTGTGTTGCACTTTCTACGACAGAGGCAGAGTACATTGTAGCAGCGAAAGCAGGAAAAGAAATACTCTAGATTGTTTGATTTCTTAGAGAGTTGGGCATGAATTAGTTTGACTTGACTATTTTTTGTGATAGTCAAAGTGTTATTGACTTGAGTAAGAGCACAGAGCATCATGCACTAACAAAGCACATTTATGTGATATATCATTATCTTCGTGATGTGATTTATAAGAGGTTACTAACTCTGAAGAAGATCCATACTAAAAAGAATTCTTCTCATATGATTACCAAGATGGTGACGTGAGATAAGTTGGAGCTCTGCAAAGAGATCTATGGCATACATTCCCAGTGATGATTTGGGCTTGAGTAGGAGTTCACTGGAGGGGGAGATTGTTGGAAAAAGAAAAGGAATTCGGCTCATGTCCTAATTGAATTTGGACTTGAGTAGGAGTTGGCTTGTGCTACTAATCCTAATAGGGTCAAATATAAAAGGTAAAGAAGATGGTTTCCTATGTGCAACATGAAATTGGATTAGGAATTTGAGTAGGATTCTTAGTTGCAACCACATACCATGGAGGCCTATAAATAGAGGCCTTAGAGGAGGCTATTGAGACATCCCAACTATTGGTCTATGATCCCTCCAGTTGCTTGTTGGTGCCTTCTGTGATAGAAGAGTCGGAAAATAAGGATAATTGTAGGAGCTCTCTTGGTTGATAAGAGAAAGTCTGTGACTTTGACTTGAAGCAAAATAGTGGCTGATAGTCAGTGGCACATTGTGTGCACTGATAGAGCAGCTCTCTTTGTTGATAAGAGAAGGACAATGACTTTGCCTTGAATAAAAGTAGTGGTTGATAGTTACAGACACAGTGTTGCCATAGTGATAATAGTCTAACCCATTCAGTGGTCACAACGGCATCAACCGATCCCCAGCAATGAAAGTAGTGTCGTCAGGAGATCAAGTAAAGAGGGAATTTTTGTACACATTGAGTGTGATTCTCTTTTTTCTCATCTTTGTTGTCGTGTGGGGAGGGTTATCCTGATCTAGAGGTAATTAAATCTGGGTAGTGTGAGTTGTAATTTTAATTACGTAGTGCTTGTTGGCCAGTATTGCCCTGTGATTTTTCTCTTCTTGTCTAAAGGAGAGTTTTCTACGTTAAATCTAGTGTTTATTTTTTTGTTTTATACACTTGTCGGTAATGCTTCCGCAACAACTTTTCATCACATCTGGGACCGTATCGGTACAACATCTCTGACAAACTCAAATTAGATTTGGAAATGAGGTCGCCATTATATAATGCTCGTCCACAAAATTTAGGTACATTAGAATTCATATAGGACATGTGTCATAATTTAGCATAAGATCCACTATGACTTGAATCTTATATGCACCAAAATTCAATAGCAGAATTGGGGTACATGTTTATTGTCATGCATGTGGGTGTTCCAAGCTTGAATAATATGCATACACTTGGATCAAAAAAGTAACATCGAGATTGAAATATTATATGATTATTTCATATGATATTTTAATTTTCTTTTCATTTTTTGGGTTCACATGAGTCATATTCTTCAACTGATGCTACTCAATATTTCTTCCTCAACATATTATCAAGCTAGCACATGTTGTTGATTAATTTTCCTTTTTCTTATTCCTTCATAGTTCCTATTTTTTTCTAAATCATGTGAAGCAGAACTGGTCATAATATTATGTGGTATTATGTCTATATGTGTTATAGAGTATGTTACTTTTCCTTATAACTATCAAATATTCTTTAGTGTTAAGAGTGCAAACTGATTAAGCTTTTTTTTGGTGTACATCACATAACTCTATGGTTTCCTATTTTCTACTTTTTTCTTGTCATGCCTCCCTACTCATCTCTTTAAAAAAATTCTATATATTTTTATTTTAATTTATTAAAATAAAACCAATTCAATTTTATAATATTATGTTGGACATGTATGTTTGACAAACAACTCGGTTGTTAGACATGGGGTTAATCTTACTCCCTTTAGACTATAGGGTATGGCGGTTAGGTCCTTGAGACTTCATTTTAGCCTTTTCTTTTCCTCTTAGAGACCTAGGCACAAAGGGGACAAGGGACCTGGTACTCAAAGAATAGATTATGTGCGGTCTAGCACTAGCTAACAAATTGTTTCTATCCCCCATTATCTATCATCTATAACGTCTGCCATCAAAGCGGGCTCAAAATCAAACAAAGACGTGAAGCAAATAAATAATAAGATATTTTTTTACTTTCCATTTTTACTCTAAGCCCTAATACCTCCTTTCTTCCTCATCTTGCTTTCCCTACGTTGACCCATCTCTCCTTTTTCTAAAATTCCTCAACAACATTACTTTTCACACACTTTTTTGTATTTTTGTCACCCCTATTTGTTATTCAGACCACCTAGCATGTTGCCACCAAAAATGTTCCCATCGAATCCTCCACTCTACCCCCTCACATTTTGCTTATATCTTCCGGTAACCACATTTTAGTTTCTAATATGATTATCAGACATTATTATTTGTACTTTTCTTATATCTTCTCCATTTGCGTTGATCTTCATCTTCTGGATTCGTGTGCATTATATTCTCTAATTGATACTACCCAGTATTCCATTTGTAATAATGTATAGTCTAGCATTGATTAACAAATATGATGTTTCACATATAGGAACAAATGTATGCATTTTTTTGTAAAAAAACCCACTTAAGGTTATAGAGCAATGTTATCAAGTCTAGTTTTATTTATTTGTTTTTATTTGATGAAATATTTAGAAAATAAATAATATTATTTAGATAATATTTAAATGTTATATACTCTATTTTATTTTCTTTTCTGATATGGTTATTGGATATAATATTTGAACTTACTTTTAGTATTTTATTTGTGCGTGCATTGAATTTTTTAACTAATACTACTTAAAATTCTCACTTAAAATTATAAGTGGTAAAATCATTATGTGTAATTTTATTTATATATTTATATTTAATAATATATTTGGAGAAAAAAACTAAATATTTAGAGAATATTTACTTCATACTATTATATTTCTTAATTTATATGATTGTTGGACATGATATTTTTATTTTTCTTTCATCTTTTGGTTTTACATGGGTCGTATTCTTCAACTGATGCTACTCAATATTCCATTTACAACAACTTATAGTTTAACACCAATTAATAAGATATGATGTCTCAATTACATGGGCGCATGTTAGCAGTTTTTATGAAATTCTCACTTAAGATTTATGAGAACAAAATCATTATGTTTAATTTGATTGTTTATTTTTGTATTTCATAATTTATTTGTAGCAGCAAGTTATTGTTTATATAATATTTAAATACTTCCTATATTGGACATGATATTTATATATTTTTCACATCTTTTGAGTCTCGTGCATTACAGGTGTGTGTTTACTAGTTTTGTTATATTAGGGAGCCACTGAATTAACATGGCAAATAATTTGTTCCAAATTTCTACACGCCATAAGTTCACTTCTTCTGTGGGAGAATAAGGAATACATGTGTGTACGGATCTGCTACACCCAACTTAAGAGGGAGTAGGCTATTCCTTGTCTTATCTACGTTTATCTTTTGGGGCAGTTACAAAAAAAAGATCAAGATTTAAAGTTGCGAACACATGGCATTATACTCCTTCTAAAACGGGGACCAGCATGGTGGCGTAAAGTAGATGTGAGCGTAACCGATATCGACGTGTGAAAGTGAATAATCAGGGAGAAGGGGTGAGTGACGCTGGACTGCAACTGGATTCGGAGGGGTGGTATGGACCTGGTGGTGGTTGGTTGTGACGGAGAAATTCAAGATGAATTCAGCCTGCTGCAACTGGGGTACTGCACTGTACTGAACTGCTGGTGGTTGGGGGTGACGGAGAAATTCAAGATGAATTCAGCCCGCTGCAACTGGGATACTGCACTGAACTGCAGAGGCCCGCCTGGCCGCCTGGGTTGCGTTTTCCCTATGTAACGCAACAAACAGCCAGTACTTGTGGAACAGAGCAGCTACCGGAACGTGACGACGATGATGGTGGGGGTGTGAAACTGACGGTAGAAGAGGTGATTGGGTAGGACTGTGGAGGGTACTGGAGACATGGGGAGGCATCTCAGGAAACTGAACATCGCTGCTGCTGGAATGGCCCGGCTGGAAATTGGCAATTTAATTTGGTTGCAGAATCGGGCAAATTAAATTACCGCAGTGTCCAAGTTGGTCGTGCTACGCTGTCATTACTTTGCCCGGTGGATCGGAGATGTCGGCTCAGTAAATGTTCCATAACTTTGCCCTTCTTTGCTTATGGTCAAGCTAGACTACATCTATTGCGAAAGAAGACGCCCGCGATGGAGCGTGGTGTTGCAGTCTAGAGACAAACAAATGTATACGGATGGAGGACGGGTCGAAGTGGCAGTGCTGCACTCAAGACTACCGCATTCGTCTGTCAATCCCAAACAAGCAAGCAAAATATGAGTAACGTCCACAGTCCTTATATACAGGCTGACCCACCCGATTTTTCAATATTTCGCAAAAATCTGATTTCAATAGTTTTTTCTAATACGAATTAAGTTCATGTCAACTAACTCCATGCAGAGTCTCAAAATTCTATTTCCGCTCTTCTCTCTAATTCATTTTTTACTAATTCGTTTTTCTCTTTTGTCACTCCTCTTTCCAGCTTCATTTCACCCCACTAGCATTCCTGCGCCGTTTCTCAATTTTTATCAATTCTGCTCTCTCGGATATACAGTACTCTGATTCTAACTTCCTCCGTGGTTCACCTTCTCCACCCGTCGCCACTGTTAGTACTGTATTTCATGTACAATGTGGTTGAAAGTAACATATTTTAGTAACCTGTGTATGTCTTTAAGTAAACTCTGAATTAGTTTATGTAGTTAGTAACATGTGTATGTCTTTTAGTAACATGTGTACGTGGTTATCGACATTCTTTTATATATAACATATCTCGTACTGTACTAATAAGATTATCAAATCATGTATTGTTGTTACGTCTCACACTGTACTTCTAGTATTGTATTTTATATTACAAAATGTGATTGTTAGAATTATACTTCTTGTAGAATGTGTGTATCTTTGTATACAATTTTTATCAAACACTACATTCTACATGTATGCAAAAATTAATATAAATGATAAAATTTACGGTATCTACAAATTTGTGACAGAATATGAAGTGTGAAGAAACAAGGAGGCAATTAATATTATGCGTATGCACATATTACGAATTTGAATACTTTAAAAAATAGAATGAACAGGGAATGTTTGAAAATTTAAATTTGAATGTTTTGGTGAAATTAAATATCTCGCGTGACTTTTGCATGACTTTAAAATAAAGTGTAATGTAAAAACAACTACAGTTGAATTATCTCTCGGAAACGCTGCTACCGAGATCCGGATAGAACAGCGGGTGGGAAGACTAGAATTTTTCCAAAATATTCAGCATGTTGTAGTACTGTGCGGCTGTACCCACCCAACTCTGGCGGCCTCCGTGCAGCGATTTCTGCCTCTGGCATCAGTTTCGCCTCACCGATTCGTGCATGTAACGGTAATCAACAGGCACCCACCGCGCGTCATTTCCACCGTCCACTGGTGGTGCATACCCTGCCAGTCAATCAGCCGGCGATATGCAGTATTTGGACGCAAGTCTCTTGCGCTAAGCCGCTAACTCAAGATGGGCACCTCGAGGCTTGGAATTACAGTCTTAACCTATGTAGAGTGACAGAATTAAACAACATTATCTTTGAATCTGACTCTAGCTTTGTTGTAGACCTTGTCAAAGGTGCTTTTGACACACCTTGGAGAATTAAGAAACAGATCGTCAACATTAGAAACAACTACCGGCTGATTGGGGCGTCCTTCTCATCCACCAGCAAACCAGCTAACCACGTTGCCAAAGAGCTTGCTAACTATGGAGGTGGTATGGATGGCGTATACTTTTTTTAGAGCTTGGCATACATGCCGCCCCCAATCTTGGGTGTAGTCAGAAAATTTTAACGAAGGGGCACCATATATTGGAAGAGTAAGAATAGCCTATACAAGTAGGGCACCCATGCATATTTTCTAATAAAATTTGCCTCATGTGCATACAAAAACTACATAATTCTTAGGCCAAGGTAGGGCATATGCCTACCTTGGCCACCACGTGGCTACGCTAGTGCCCCCAATCACACGTCCTTACAACCTCGACAAATGTGATTTTGGTTTCTTTGAGCGTCGTGATGTACATATACCACACCTATAGTAGCTTAATTTTTCTCTTTTGAGATGTTACGAGGTTTGACAACTCACCCCTCTTTTTACTTAGCCAGCCTGGGAGAGGTGGATGAATACAAAAATATCTCCCGATTAAACCAAAAAGAAACCAATTCTGCTACCTTACTATCTTCTCGTCGAGATTAGCTATATAGACGAGTAGTTGGATGAGATTCTAGACGACTCTTGTCGTTATATGTGACATTCCTAATGTGCGTACCCCACTGTCCAAAATTTTGAATTGAAAAGGACTATTGTAACATCTCAAATTTGTAAATAAAATAAGTTCAAGGTCTTTAGTACAAATTTTTAACTTATATTTTCAAAATCCTAATGTGGATGCAATTTACCCAAATATAATGAGTTATTCCATCATACCTTGAATTTTGATTCAAAATAGAACTCACTAAGGAAAATGATTATTCATTTTAAATCTTATACATAGAGGTAATGACCTTTATGATATTGACGGACAAAAGATTATTAAAACCTAAATCTAAACGTATGGGAGGATTGTAGACTTCTTGTTTGACCTGTGGTCCAATTTTGAAGTCATTGGGACTTCATTTGACCACCTAATTGAATTATACAAGAGTTAGTATGGTTTTAATTAAAACATATGTCACTTGACCTAAGTTTCTGTTTTAATCAGTTGTGTCACGCGTTTTGCCTTTGAGTAGGCCCACGGATCCGGAGTCACCCGCGAACGGGGACTCATCCCCTTCGCCCGAGTCTCGGTAGTTGTGGACTCCACAGTAGCTGCCTCCCTCTGCCCTTCCAATCTCCCTCTCCACTCGTCCTCAGAGCAATATGATACTCACAATCCTTGCAATCTCCTGACTAGTTTGACCCTTATCACGATGGGGGTTCGCGCCCTAGATCTCCCGCTCTCCTGGAACCGCACTATACCTTCCATGTTCCCCCCTGCGGTTGGGACTCCTGATCACACCAGGGCATCAGACCTATAAGTAATCACATGTGTGTCGTCCTCTAACGAGGAAAAACTAATTGCAGTAGCTCGTTTGACCCCAATCATCCTGCAATACCGTTACCGAGCTCCACCTTGCTCCAGCCTTCACCGGAGCGCGTCTCCAGCCCTCCGACCGCCGCAGACGCGAGGGAACCCACCAAGCAATCCACTGTAACTCCGTAAATCTGTCCTGTGCTTCGTATCTTCCTGATTCAAGGTAATTCGAGTTACATAGTTTTCCCCCTTTTTCATCTGTTTCTAGACCTTCAAGGCATTTTCAGCGATCCATCCAACGTTTTCAACCACGTTGGTTCTCTCCTCATCGCTAGTCTCCGACGATCCTCTGTGAGTGGTTTTGATCGGGTTTTAAGCCACTTTGGCATCTTTGGTCGCCTGGCCCCTATCCTCTCCACGGCGGGTGGTGGTTCTGGAGCACCAGACCACAAAACAGCACATCCCAGGGCTTGCTGAGTCCGGAAAAGGGTGAGGAAGACGTCTCTGTGGTCAGTTTCTCGTGTTTTCCACAGATTCAGATTTTGTGACCTACAGGCCGCGATTCGTTTGGTCAACCTATTGAGGTTTGGCACCGCGAAGATGAAGAACAATCATAGGTGTTGGTTCCAAGTTTCACCCTCACATTTTCACTTTTTGTTCATCACGCTGCCATGGGCAGTTTGGTCTTTCCTGCCTCTGCATTTGTTTGCCAGGGTGCATAGATGGTGTTGATTCCCTCTTCTTATGTGGCCACCAATGGTTGAACCAGCTAAGCGACGCTGGTGAATTTTTTGGTTAATGCCAACATGTAATTTTCTTGCCTTATGATTTGTTTGACGCTTGGAAAATACACAGTAATTAAAGTGAAGGTCAGAAAAATAAGTAAAAATATGATTTAGAACGGATTTTTTGAGAGGAACACAATTTTTAGGTTTTCAAACCCTAATTCAAGAGTGTATGACCATGTTTTCCTAGAAGACTTATATTAGGGTTTAGGATGGTGTTTAAAGTGATAAACGATATAAATCATGTAAATTTCAGGAAAACTAGGAGTGATTCGGGATTAGGAAGGCTAAATTAGGGATTGCTCCAATAAGGAAAGCAGGTCATGCCACTATACATATGTACCTTGTTTGAATTGCATGTTATGTATGCTTTATGATTATGCTTTAAATGTCAATTTGATGAATGAAATCAAGATAATGATCATGTCTCAGATTATATAATTGCATGTTCTTTATATATTCATAAAGTCCTATATTTGTCAGAGATGCTCATTAGTTTAGTGATTATGATCATGTAATGATTAAGACATTTAGGAACAAGCCATGTAAATCATGTAATGAGGGAGAAATCACATTATGTCAAAGATTTAATGTTCAAGATTATGGTAATGTTCATTTTAAGAATCAGGTTATAAGAATTTGATTAAGTTTTATATGCTCTTGCAGTCATGGACCTCAAGGGGTCGTTATGGGCATTCGTGCCAATTATGAGCTTTTATAGCTAAACCATGGACCTCAAGGGGTCGTTATGGGCTTTTTAGCCAAATCATAGGCATTCTTGCCAATTATGGGCTCTTAAGTAGGCAAATCATAGAGAGTGCATATTTTACTTATTCAATTCTTACTTATGTCAAGTAATTAATTTTAAGAATGCTTAAGCTAAATCCATGTCAAGATTTTCTTTCAAGTCAATTATATGTACTTTCTTTCCTTATAATGTGTATAGTGTCGCTTACTTACATTGTTGCTTTGTTTCACATGGTCGTGGGATGAGATATCCCTAGATCAAGGAGCAAGAGGGAATTGAAGCGATCATTGAAGTGTAGCTGACTTAAGGTGACTTTAGCTTGGTGGGGTGTCATCTACCAATTCAATAGATTATCTAGTATAGTTTATCATTCCATGTTTTAGATTTACTTAGCATATATGTTTTAGGCTTGGAATCAAGATGAGGAAATTTATGTTTTTTCCTTTTAAAGAACTATGTATGAATCTATTTTTGAGTTAATGCATGGTGTTTCATTTATCTTGTTGTAATGATTATCATGTTTTGTTACGTTCCTCCGAGCTGAGCTACCCATGTTATGGACAACATCGGGTTTGCTTCTTCTATCATGTATGTGCTTGGAGGGGCATTACAATAAAGATTCACATGTTCTAACCCTAGGTATACCTTATTTTTCTAGATAGATCCTAAGAATTCTGACAAGGGAAAGGATAGGGAAGATGGTGCTAGCTCTTCTTGTGAGGGAAGTGGATCAAGGAGGAACCCTAAGGCAACCTTGGAGGACTTAGTCCAACTGCTCACCAATGCCCTAGGATAAGGAAAACGTCAACCCAGACACCACGAGCTAACCTTGGTGGATTTCTTAAAGATCATGCCCAACTCCTTTCCTAAAGGGAGCAGCCCGTACATGGGGGGAGAACTTCCTCAACTCAAGAGTGGTTGATGCACATGCACTCACATGGGAATGATTTGTTGAAGCCTTCCAGGAGCATTATGTGTCTAAAGCCATGATAGAGAAGAAGGAACTAGAGTTTGCTAATCTAGCTCAGGTGAGTGACATGACAGTGACCCAGTATGCCATTAAGTTTAGGATCCTACATAAATACGGTTATGATTATGATGAGCGACGCAGGGCAACGAAGTTCATCTGAGGACTCGAGCCCGACTTAAGCTTTGCCATGTCAGGAAGAGGCCACAGAACCCTTCATGCTACGTTAGATGCTGTCCTAGAGCTAGAAGACCACCCTGGAAGGTCCTACAAAAAGGAAGCTCCTCAGAAGAACAATCAGTATCAACCTCCCAACAACCATAAGAGGAAGGCACCTCAGCATGCTGCAGAAGTTGAGAAGCCCTTATGCCCAACATGTAAGAAGAACCATGCAGGTCCATGTAGGTATGGTACAGGAGCATGCTTTTACTGTGGAGAGAATGGACACCTCACGTCAAGTTGCCCAAAGTTGCTGAAGAAGTAGGCAAATCCAAATCAGAATAGGAACCAGGATCCTCCACCGAAGAGGCAAGCTAGGGTTTTTTCCATGGAATAAGTAAAACCCTAAGGTGGGTAGTAGTCTAAGAAAATTTCAAGGACGAAATTTATTTAAGGTGGGTAGAACTATAACATCCCAAATTTGTAAATAAAATAAGTTCAAGGTCTTTAGTGCAAATTTCCAACTTATCTTTACAAAATCCTAATTTGGATGCAATTTACCCAAATATAATGAGTTATTCCATCATACCATGAATTTTGATTCAAAATAGAACTCACTAAGGAAAAGGATTATTCATTTTAATTCTTATACATAGAGGTAATGACCAAGGAATAAGGTATCCAATTTTGATACCGTTTCGACAACATGGAAACCGAAATTTATGGAAATTTTGACAAAAATTTTGATAAATGCAACGGTGCCCGCTTTGACGCCAAAATGAACAAATTAATTTATTAAATTTTACAGGTGTGATCTCTATATAATTGCATGTTGTTTATATATTCATAAAGTCTTATGTTTATCACAGATGCTCATTAGTTTAGTGATTATGATCATGTAATGATTAAGACATTTAGGAACGAGTCATGTAAATCATGTAATGAGGGAGAAATCTCATTATATTTAATGTTCAATATTATGGTAATGTTCATTTTAAGAATCGGGTTATAAGAATTTGATTAACTTTTATATGCTCTTGCAGTCATGGACATCAAGAAGGGGTCGTTATGGGCATTCGTGCTAATTATGGGCTTTTATAGCCAAATCATGGACCTCAAAGGGTCGTTATGGGCTTTTTAGCCAATCATATGCATTCTTGCCAATTATGGGCTCTTAAGTGGGCAAATCATATAGAGTGCATATTTTACTTATTCAATTCTTATTTATGTCAAGTAATTAATTTCAAGAATGCTTAAGTTAAATCCATGTCAACATTTTCTTTCAAGTCAATTATATGTACTTTATTTCCTTATTATGTGAATAGTGCCACTTACTTACGTTGTTGCTTTGTTTTGCATGGTAGTGGGACGAGATGTCCTTAGATCAAGGAGCAAGAGGGAATTGAAGTGAGTCTTCAAGTGTAGCTGACTCAAGGAGACTTTAGCTTGGTGGGGTGCCATCTACCAATTCAATAGATTATCTAGTCTAGTTTATCATTCCATGTTTTAGATTTTCTTAGCATATATGTTTTAGGCTTGGAATCAAGATGAGACAATTTATGTTTTCCCTTTTAAAGAACTATGTATGAATCTATTTTTGAGTTAATGCATGGTGTTTCATGTATCCTGTTGTAATGATTATCATGTTTTGTTATGTTCCTCCGAGTTGAGCTACCCATGCTATGGACAACATCGGGTTTTCTTCCGCTGTCATGTATGTGCTTGGAGGGGCGTTACAACTATGATTTCGCACGCACTGGGGGTTTGCATGTGCTTTTGACGTACTGAAAAACCACCTGGCAAAGCGCGGGTCTGATTTTATTTTTTCTTTATTTTTTTGCTTTTAACTTTTAATATGTAATGCACTTTTCACAAAAATAAAAACTATTAGATTAATTATGAAAAGTACATTTCAGTAAGACTAATATCGATATATTTTTTTAGAATATTAAATTGAGACCAAACTTTAGCGTCCTAGTTGTTGATTTGGTAAATTAAATTACCACAGTGGTGTTTGCCTTTATTCATGATAGAATACACTTGAGTGTACAGATCACATCATACACTTCAGTGGTGTTTTTCTATCTAGACCATATGTTTGTAAAATCTAATATATTTACCTTTATTGTTGTAATAACAATAGATCTCATATAAAATTTGAACCCATTTGTAAGTCACTCATCCGAGGAATACAAAATTGACACACATAATTAATTTGAAATGCATGATTTTTGAATCTTTTAGATGCATGACCTATAAGTGTCCAAATGAGCTCAAATTTAATATATAGTATATTCTTAAGATATTTAAGAAGATCAATGTTTAGATTTCCAATATAATTTCTTCATGATGGAAAATAATTGAGGTGTATAGCATCTCAGAAACACTTGAGTGTATTCTAGCTTGACTCTATAAACTCTCTCTCTATATATACACATATATATGTTTCTTTTTTGGATTAGGGTAGGGTTAGGTGTCTAACATCCCTTACACCTAGCCTTTTGTCAATGTATATCAACAATGGCACATGGTAGAGGTGAAACACAATTCTTTATAGAGCAGCTTGTCATACCCTTACTCATTAGTAGGATAGCATCAAGTATGATGCTCATCTAAAAGTATGGCAATCTAACAATTAATATGTTGGCATATCATCATCTCTATATAAGATAATTGTAACATCCCCAGATTTGAGATCTCGGATAAAGTGATCTTAAAAGTAATGATTGGACTACCAATATCACCAAGGTGGACCTCCTTTTCAGGGAGTCCATCACTAAGAACTATGTGATTAAGCATACTCATCATAGAGTAAGTAATAGGAAGGGTGACCAGTCAGGGAGTTGATCTTGGTTTGTGCATGAGTGAGGACAAAGCATGCATTTAAGACCGATCATGGTTTGTGGGGCTATTCTATATTATTGAACATCTACTAGAGTCTATTCTAACACTTGGGCCCATTGTTAAAGGCTCTAGTAGAGTTTTAAGAATGATGACTGGACCCATAGACTACCACTCTGCTTGACTGTGTGCTTTATCCTCACACATGCACAACTCGAGATCAATTTCCCAACATGTCACACATCCTAGTAATACTCCAAGCTACGTAGGGTTAGCTATGGAGTTCTTAGTGATGGGCTCCCTATAAAGGAGGTGCACCTTGGTGATATAGATAGTTTAATCATTTTATCTGAGGCCTCAAATCATGAGATGTTATAATCTACTCCACTTAAACTTGTGACGTCCTCATCATTTCTCAACTATGTTGTCTCATAATATTTCCACGTTTCAATGCAAACCCAAATAGTCAATGGACACCCACCTCCAGATCACGGCTACCAACGCAAAGGTGGCTACATCATTGTGGACAACTCTTTTCAAAATGCCTAGACCGCATGACTCAATATTGGCATGCCACATGCCCATGTGGGCCCCACCTACTAGAGGGGTTATGGCTCTAATACAATTTGTAACACCTGGGGCCACTACTCAATGCTCTAGTTGTAACATCCCTAACCTGGGTTATGCCATAACCCTAGAATTTTTGCTTAAGTAAGTTATTTATAAACTTGTTTTAATCTTTTGAAAAGTAATTAATACTCAAGGAGAGTTTAATTTTCAAGTTTGAGCTTATTTACAAACTGTTTGTGCATTGTATGATAGTTTGGGTGTAAATTGCAATTTACCCAAGATAAGGGGTTATATTGCAATATGTCACATTTTGAACGTGCCTCAAGTTCTTTAGAATCATAATAGATAGAATGATGCTAAGGGGTGGCTTGTAAAAATCCTAAGCTCCAAGTTGGAGCTTGTTTGAATAATGTTTGTGCCTTGTGTACCAATTTTGGTGCAAATTATAATTTACCCAAAATGTAGGGTTGATATGCAAATTACCACCTCTAGAGTGTCCCTACTATCTCTTAGAATCATCTATATGAGATATAAAGAAAGAGGCACCATGTTTGAATCATAATTGAGTGATGGTATTTTTGGTGATGAAAAGACCAAGAAGAGTTGTATAGTTGAAACCCTAAAATGAGTTGTATTGAGTTATAGAGCTTATATGGGAGTTCCCTTCGTCCAAGAAGCCATAGATGAGGTCCCATATCATTTTTAAACTCTTGTCAAAGGCCATGATGAGTTAAGCACCTCAAGAAGGTGATGGATATCGGTTTACAACTTTCCTTGGAAAAGTTGTATCGGTTTGTGAATAAAGTGATGTTGGGTAGAAATACCTTGTTCAACAAGATAACTAATGTCTGAAATCTTATCCCTAGATTATCCCCAAGAGTTTTGTGTGTCAATATAAATATGTGTGCATGCATGGACATGTGTCAACCCATGCATTGAAATGTGTCACCTAGTAGCATAAGGTGATGACACCTCTTATACACACTCTCTCATGAGCCTCAATTATATATACCACTCCTTTCACCTACTAGTGAAACTTTTCAAATCCTACAACTCTCCTTGTGGCAACACATCCCGCTATCACACAGACAGTGAGGTGTTACACGAAAATGTGTGGAAATCACCATAAACCACAAATTACCAAAAACACGGGTTAACTAAAACTGATTTCGGAAAGCAGATAAACTAAGAAACTATTACATTCAGATCCTCATCCTGCAAGAAAACATGTTATATAAACATTTACAAGTCTTGATACGTGTCCACAGCTTAGGAGATCAGCTGTCCAGTCATCACATGAGTTCATCACCTGTTCATATGTACATAATGGTCCACACCCGTCCAACACCAGGATATACAAACACCAGCAACTATACATCGTGAAACAACGTCAAAATGCCTCCAAGGACCTGAGAGTATAGGGATGACTCTAAGACTCTACTACAAAACAACCAAAACAATAGCATATCCATCTCTTACCTTCTACTGCTCGTCTTGCTGCTCGGCCGCAACTCCGCGACCACCACCACGTCTAGCTCAAACACCTAAAAAGGGTGTAAACCAGCGGGGTGAGACACACAGTCCCAGCGAGAAACATAACTCCCCGCCGAAACCATAAAACCAAAGGAAGATTAAAGCAACAACAACAGATATCTGATAAAAGGTACAACAAGAGCAGTCTATATAGAAAAGCTATTCATACCATCAAGCTTACCAAGCTATACGGAAGGCATATACCCAAGTATCTCTTTATGGAACATGATTGACAAGATAAGATTTATAAGATCTTACCACATAACACAAGGAACATATAAATAACTGTAAGTGTAACAAGATTAACTATACAAGCAAGGCCTCAACCAATGTTCTGTGTTTTGCCTTAAGCAATAAATACTACTCAGCTGGATTACGTATTATTATGCCCCGAGGAAGTGAGCCGTACCGCTCAAACCCAACTGACGGTTGCAAAACCCAGAGTCGGTGCCATACAAGGTCAATGGAAGAGTCAGACTCCACGACCTCCCACCTCATGGTCAGTGCATGAGAACCAAAGAAGGACTGCAGTCTCGTGCTTAAGTGGTCTCAGCCATAGGGTCAGCTTCACATGCTACCCTTCCTCTAGCCCGCCTCGGTACAGGTCTCGGCGCTAGTATATCTGAGCCACAGGCCAGTTCACCGTGCTCACTGAGCCATGAATGTATTCATGCTCTATCACACTGAGCCATGGGCCTGTTCACCATGCTCTACATATATCCCGAGTCTGCAACCGCAACTGCACTCGAATCCTCTCTATTTAGGCTAGGAGAAACCTCACATATTCAACAATATGCGCTCTGGGTTAACCCACAGGAGAACCCGTTTCACCATCACCAGCTCCTGACGATGATGGATCTATGGCCAGAGCAACCTACATGATATGTTCCAGTGTGATTAGTTAGTATATTTTAAGTGGATTGTTGAGGCAACCAGGTTGTAACACATGCATAACATAAAACTACATTATTGTTACCACCATCATGCTATTCTGGGATCTCAATCCCTCATCACAAGAAACCACTGCCTCAACAGGCATTCTCATCACTTGGGGTACAACCCCAGATCATCATCAGAGGATAACACCTCCACTAGGCACTTAGCCAACTCAGGTCCTCAGACCATCACATCATGCATGTTGTCTCATCATTAAGAGTAACCATCAACACAGTGTTGATCAAACATATATATATACCTCATAGCCCTTTACTTGGCTATGCATCTGTATGGAACACCTGCATGGTTAGTATGCACAATCATCAAGGATTGACAGAAGAATCCTATTATCAAACATAGGCAATATTGATGATTATATGCTTTATCATTCATGCCTCAACCTGTGACCATAGGCATAGGTCATCTCATCAAGCAGAGCACTTTACATGCTTATCATTTCTCAGTATATACATATAATTCAAGATGATCACCAACACATGAAATGTCAAGTCAAGATACATAGATGTGATCTATTA
The DNA here is from genome assembly GCA_963693085.1 of Alisma plantago-aquatica. Lineage (NCBI taxonomy): Eukaryota > Viridiplantae > Streptophyta > Magnoliopsida > Alismatales > Alismataceae > Alisma > Alisma plantago-aquatica. The sequence goes on from OY856409.1 coordinate 706,821,264, forward strand.
TATCAAACACCTCACTATTATTGAGCATAACAAGGGTTACCATCATAACCAAATGTGACCGCATGAAACAATATTTAACATATTGGTTTTCCATATAAGGAACAAGAACCTCACTAGAAACGTCTACCACCCTCACCAAAGATAGTATCGGGTAGGGTACTCTCCCCTATCGCCCAACACTCTAACCTCATATTGGCCAAGACAACCAGCAAGGATAACGACTATCACCTCAGGGTGTATCGGGCAACCCTAGGTGTCGCGCACCTCATGTGTCGTGCAACGCTCTGTCGTGCAACCACATGTATCGGGCAACCAAAGCATAACGGCCACCAGCACAGTGTGCAGCTTGGCCCAAAGAGGCATATCGTCCAACGACGCGTTGTACACTAGGTGCACCGTGCACAAGGTACATCAGTCAACACACACAACAAGGCATAACGCCCAAAGGATGCAACTCTAACGGGCGACAAAGGAACCTGTCGGGCAACAAGGTGAAGACTGTGGTGTGACACCCGACACAAGACCAGACCACAACGCCCAACTGATCTCAAGCTATTGGCTGACACACAAGGCTAGGGTCAAGGGGTGACGCCCACCATAGAGCTAACTAACAACACATCCACATATCAAGATATAACGACACCAAGCCACCACCTGAGCAAGGTGTATCGGGCAGGGCATTCAACCAGGTGTGACGCCCGACACACAAAGGTCAGCAACCAGAAGTGCAGCGCCCGACACAACCACAACGTGCCAACCTAGTCTCTAGGCTAAAGAGAGGTATCATGCAACATCACCTCAAGACCATATCGGCCAAGATGCCACTCCACAAGGTCATCATCAACCTCAAGCACAAGGGCACCACAACCCTAGTGGATCAAGAAGATGCTCACCTCTCAACAACCAAGAGAGAGGGGTCTTGCACACTTCTGATCACCAATCGGGCAACTCAAGGAACAACTACAACCAAGGTCCACAACCACCACATAGCTCACCTTTCAAGTCCATGGTGAGAGGAGGGTGTTGCTCAAGCCACTAGAACACAAGCTCACCTCTCAACTTAAATGAGAGAGGAGTATTGCCCATATTACTAGAACTCAAGCTCACTCCTCTAGACCTAGGAGAGAAAGGGGTGTTGCTCAACAAGAAACCCTAGATTAAGATTCGGCCAACAAGAACAACTTAAGCAAGAAACTCAACTAACAACATACATAGCCGATCATGATCATAAGAATCATACAAGAACATAGAAGGTAGTATAGTTGGGGTTAGGAGTTATGTAACCCTCCTTAAGCAAGCTCCAAGCTCCTAGCTCCAAGCTCCAAGCACCACCAAGGAAGAAGAGCAAGGCACTCTAGGGTTCGGCCACCACTAGAGGAAGAAGGAGACTCCAAGGCAAGGATCGGCCACCAAGCTTGCAAAGGAAGGGGGGGTGTCGTGCACCAAGGGAGAGGGAGACTAAGGAACTAAAGGGATCCTTAGCAAGAGAAAGGAAACACATATATAGAAGAGGATGGAGGAGAAACCAAGGTAAGACAAGGCAAGGTGTCGCCCACCTAGGGACACTTGTCCATGAGTAATTCCACCACTCTAACATGCCCTAAACACATGTCCAAGGCCATTGCCACATGCAAGCATCAAGCACCAAGTGTCCACTAGTGGTGACACAAACGAGGTCAAAGAGGGTCAAAGGGTCCATGGGCGACACACCTCCACACCATGCCCGACACACACCCTTGGGCGACACCACTCAGGACGACACACCTAGGCCGTCACAAGGCTCGCTTGCCCGACACAAGGTCCATAAGGCAAAGGCAAAGCACAACAAGGCCCACCAAGTCTCAACCAAGCCCAAAGGAACTCAAGCAACGAGCCCAACCCTTCCTCTCAACACTAGAGGAAGCAAGGAGAGGGAGGAACACCTCACAAGGTGACAAACTTGCCCACAAACCCTAGACTTGGGTTAATTGCAAGTAGCACCTTCAGCTCTCAACAAAGCACCAACAAACCCTAATCACCACTAAAGGTGATTAGCAAGCAACTAAGCATCAGGGTTAAGCAAAGAAAACATGATAAGCCCTAAACGGAGGTCAGGGTCCTTACACTCTTTCTCTTAGATATCATGCATAGTAGTTTAGGAGCAAGGAGGATCTCAAGCCTTAAGCTTAAGGTAAATCCATGGTCATCTTCAACCTTGGTTGAAGCACGATTCTCGGGTTGTGATTCTTCCTTTCTTTTCTTCTTCACCAAGTTTTTATCTATGTTGATTCTTTGCATATAGAGGAGCTGTGAACAAATCTTGTATCTTTGATAAGTTCATCTTCAACCTTGGTAATGTGAATCTTTGGAGCTTGGAGCTTTGAAGTTGTTCATGAGGCAGGGTATATAACTTGAACCCAATCATGTTATTATTCACCTTCAATCTTGCTATACTTGTTGATCTACTTTCAATTTTGATTTTTCTTGAATGATTGATGATTATATGATTTCTAATAGTTGAATAGGATTGTTGTACATGAACTAGAATAGTAAGGGATGAAAGTCTAGAGCTTGATGATGATGACATCATCATGGCACAAACCGATATTGGGTTGAAGCACCTCTAACCAGATATGGTAATGAAACCCAATATGGTGATATGAAATCCGTTATACCTTGGAACTCCACACCCCTGTCATTTTGTACATTTGTGTTGGTTGAAAAAGGACTAACCAGTTGTCTAGGCTATCACTCAATACATGGTAGGTTGATACTTTGAAGGTTTGAAAAGGTATGAGCATAAGGGTCTAACCCGATATGCAAAACCCTACACTTGAGTAACCCGATATAAGTGACACACACCTCTTGGACGATATGGTGATAAGCACACATCTCTTGGATGATATGGTGATAAGCACACACCTCTTATATGATCTGGTGGTAAGCACACACCTCTTGGACGATATGGTGGTAAGCACACACCTCTGGGATGATATGGTGGTAAGCACACACCTCTAGCCCGATATGGTGGAAGCACCTTAAAACCAATATGGAGGTAAGCAACTCAAATCCTATATACTTGATTGAGTAACACATGAATTGTGTTATGTCAAATGATACATTAACATGTAAATATTTTAATGCATTTTGATAAGTGTAGGGCAATGTACCTTGAGAAAAGGGTTGATCCAACTTAATAAAGTATGATGTAATCAATATCCTAGTGAGGATGAGAGAGAAACTCATACTTTGTGTGATAATCATTTAATGATAAATGATGAGAATAAACAAGTATGATTGAATACTTATGATATCAATATATGCTCCCAATGTGTGTGGAGCTATGAATTAGGGTTTTGATTCTTGATAATATGAACTTGAAACCCTAATCGGCTAAAAAGGGAAACCCTAACCCTAATAATGGGAAGGTTGTATTTCTCTTGTATTGCATGGTGATGATATGTACTTGATATTGTTTTTATCATAAAATACTAACCATGTAGGTATCATGATATGATGAGCATAGATAGGTATGAGCTATGATGTTTCATATGATACAGATTAAACGGGCCTTGTGAGCCATGTGAAATACTTGTGCAACAAGTATAATGTATACCTGAGTCTGAGGACGTAGAGGTAATAGTTACCTGATAAGAGGTGATAATGTTCAGTGATGAATTAAGGGTTTGAATACCCAGATCTAGCAATGATGAGGATGATAATGTTAAGGGATGAGAATCCCCAGTAATGTTATAAGGGACTGATATCTGGAGTGTTATGCAATCAATGTGTTTCAAAGATTATGGAAGTACTTGATAAATGTATTACACCTTTCTTTGTAACATCTATTATAATTCATTCTTATAACTTGGTTGATGCTAAAAGATATTGTAATGCATCTAATTAATCAAGCGGAACCTTATCATGTATTTGCCCTAGCCATAGATCCATTCAGTGTCAAAATTTACTGAATGGTGAAACGAGTTTAACTCGGAGAGCATATTTTTGAATATGTGGGGGTAATGGGCAAAAATATCCTTATGTCCAAATAGGGATTGATGTGTGATCTCCCTCATCATCATAAGAGTATGGATATATGCCATGAATCAATATTAATATACCAAGGATTGTTGTGTGATCTCCCTGAAGAGAGTGCATGTTGCGGTTGTAACTCTATAGCAAAGATGTCATGATACCCTCGCAAGTTAATTGCAGTTTGACATGTGATGTAACTTCCAGTGGTCTCATACTAACTGAGACATGTGAGGTCTTGAAATATAGCTCTTCCTTTGACCTTATATGGTACTGATACTTTGCACAGCCGTGGTCAGTTGGATCATGAGCGACATACCTCATCTCCTCAGGGCATAAGTGTGATTGTAAATATGTAATCATCCATGTAGTGTATTTGTTGAAGGATTGAATACGAAAACATTGGTTGATGTTACACTACTTTTATACATCTTAAATAAATAGATGTTATGTGTGTTCTTCGTATTCCTTATAAAGTGAATAGATGATTTATTGCTCTATAATAGATAGTTGCATTACTTTAAAAGATGATATTGCTCTGTTCTACTTATAACCAGTGATTAATCTTGATTATTAATATAAAAGATCATCTGCTCAGTTTTATACTGTTTACCTGTGATAATTGTGACACCCCATCGACAACAAAACATGATCACATGCTAACCAGCGGATTACTGAAAATCACGGGAAATTAAAACTGATTTACAACAAGCACCACAAGATGAAGCATAGTACATCCGAGCCAACATTTTACATAACATCTTTTTAGGGTGCTACAACATAATTTCCCATCATCTCTTTACATGAAATAATTGTTTATCATGTTGCTTTACATCAAGATACATATCAAAAATCGTACATCGATCATTATACAAGAAACATCAAAAAGCTCTCCTGAAGACCTGAGTGTACAGGGACAACACATAGGACTCTACTTCTAGACACTATCTAATCCATCGGGTATGATACCTCTGCATATCTAGCCACATGATCTTCATCTCGCCAGGCACGTCCACCTAAAAAGGTTATTAACCACCAGGGTGAGACACACAGTCCCAGCGAGAAACATAACCCTCTACCAACTTTATTATGATCACAGATAATTGATATAAGCAGATCATAGGAGCAGCATACTGAGCAGAACTAACTTTATTAACAATCTTACCGAAACATCAGGAGGCATATAACCAGGCATTCTGTATGGAACATGATTGACAAGATAATCTTTATATCACATGATACAAGGAATGTATGATAAACTGCAAGTAATAACTAGAGCAACTTATACAAACAAGGCCTCAACCAATGTTTCATATTTGCCCTGAGCACGAATACTATATGACTTGATTAGGAATTATTATGCCTTGAGGAAGTGAGTTGTACCGCTCAAATCCAACCGACGGCTGCGAAACCCAAAGTCGATGCCATACAAGGTCAATGGAAGAGCTGGACTCCACGACCTCACCACCTCGTGGTCAGTGCACGAGAAGCAAAGAAGGACCACAGTCTTATGCTTAAGTGGCCTCAGCCACAAGGTCAGCCCCGCAGGCTACCCTTAACCCTAGCCCGCCTTGGTACAGGTCTCGGCTCTAGTATACCTTGAGCCACAGGCATGTTCATCGTGCTCTGAGCGATGAACGCATTCATGCTCTTATCACATATCCTGAGCCATGGGCCTGTTCACCATGCTCCATATATCCTGAGTCTGCAACCGCAGTTTCACTCAAATCCTCCTCACTTTCGGCTATGAAAACCCCTGCATATTCAACAATATGTGCTCCGAGTTAACCCACAGGAGAACTTGTTTCACCATCACCAGCTACTAACGATGATGGATCTATGGCCAGGGAAAACTACATGAAAGGTTCAACTGTAATTCGTTAATGCATTTTAAGTGGATTGTTGGGGAAACCAAGTTGTATTTATAAAACATGAACAACATTAAATTTCATTACTTTGGTGTTACACTGCTACTACTGTTCTCATTGCCCTCAACAATCATCATATTGCCATGGGATATGAATCCCTCATTCATCACATAATGCCACTACCTCTCAAGGATTCACCGTCATACATCATCATGGGATCTCAATCCCTTTGTTCATCACATACTACCACTGCCTCTCAAGGCCTTATCATCATCATGGGATATAAATCCCTCATGTCATCACTAAGGATCACACCTCAATAGGCACTTCAACCTTTATTAGGTCACCAGACCTTTCTCATCATATGGCGATACGTTTTTTTTTTGAGTAAATGCCATAGCTTATATTAATTAACACATAGAAGCAAGCAAACACCTGCTTATGCGGATTCTGTACATGATGTTGAGATACGTAAACTGAAATAAAAGTTAACGTTTGTGTCTAGTTGAGAATAAAGCAAAGTTCAGATGATGTGGGGGAGGCACCCCTTAACAAGCCTCTAGATTAAGTTATAGTGGAAAGTCTCGAATTGTTGCAAAATCATCCATCAGGAAGAGCAATCAAAGTTGTTTCTGGACTAAACTGACTCCATTTTCATCATCGACCATTGCTTTGAGATCGCACAAAAATTTTGCTTCTGATTCTCCTTCATCAGATTCTTCATGTCCTCCTTCAACTTGGTTACCTGCATTTTGTTAGAATGTGAAGATCTGCATCTATCTGTGATAAAATATTTTGTTTCAATTTTTTGTTGTTGTTGAAGATTCTATTGTTTCTTTCTTTCCAGAGGTTCCAACTGATAGTGGTGAAAATATCACTACTCTTGAAGTTTTTGAAGTGTCTTTTTGGTGTAATTTATGATGGAAAAGTAGCTTCCTGGAGGGCAAGAATGTAGTTTCGTGTGTAGTGTGTGAAGATGTTTTGTGAAAAACTACATTTGAAGAAGATGTGATCAACTGAGTCAATGTTTTTTTCGCATAGTGAGCATCTGAAGGGGCCAATGAAACCCTTTTTTGCAAGATTTTCACCAGTGAGTAATTTGTTATGTAGTAATAGCCAAAGGAATGTTTTATATTTTTGTGGCCATTTCTGTTTCCAGATTTTTGTGGTGGTTGGAGCATAACCTCTGAAGGAAAGGTAAGTGTAGGCTTGCTTGACCGAGTATGTTCTGCCCCATTTCCATGTTATGATGTTTGAGGTATTGTTTTCGAAAGTGAGTTTTAGATTTCTGATTTCGTCTAAACTTAGCTGCATGCGTATGCATCTTTTAAGAGAATTTGATCTGCTACTGGTGATAAGGCGGAGGGCTTTGTCAATTTTCATGTTGAGCAGTTTGTTTGGGATAGTCCATGTTGGTCGAAGGTTGATGGCAAAGTTGTTTTCGAACCAAGGGTCAAACCAAAAGGAGATATTTAGGTGGGAGTGTGGGGGAATGTTAATGATTTGGGTGATTTTTTGGATGTTTTTGTTGATGAATTTCCAAAGAGGGGAAGCATATTTTTTTAGAATGGGATGCCAGGGAGGGGAGTGTTGGTAGTATTTGTATTTGATGAGCTGTGTCCATATTTTTGGTTTGTTTTGTAGCAGGCTAATAATGATTTTTGTATATAAGACAAAAAGCGTGAGTGTCAATGGAGATACGTGTTATCTCAACAACAAGACACATCATTATTATTCAGATATTGCACATATGTCAAGTGCTACACTAAGCACATAATCATATAATCACCATAGCTCTTACCTGGCTATGAATTCAATACACCTGCATGGTTAGCGTGCATAAGAAAGAGATAACTAGATCACCAAGCATAGAACATAGATCTTAAAGAGCATATTATGATTATCATGCTATCAAGAATTTAGGTGCACAGGATTGGAACAACATCCATGTTCATAGTTACATGAAGTAAAAGGCTGTGTCTGTAGACAATTTATATTATTGTTATCAAATTGTGAGCATCCATCATGCCCCATAACTCATGATCATATCATGATCATCATGTCATATTGGAATATTCATCCATCATTATGAACATATGCAACTTAGTGTCATAACTGGTGTATTAATCAATACACACTACTGCTATCACACCATGGGTATCCCATTATACCCTATATCTCAGGTCATATGTGCATCATCCCTAACGATTATCTTTAAGGATCATACAGCATGATCCACCATCCAACTTTATCAGAGGTCCATCTATCATCACCCATAGGTAACCACTATACAAGGGTTCGCAACTTATCTCGTCATAGCTCATCATAATCAAAGGTGAGAACTCAAGATAACATATATAGGGTTATTGGGTTAGGGAACAACCCTCACTAAAGCGTCGCATATCCTCACAAAAAAGGCATATCGGGTGGGGTACCACCCTCACCAAAAGGGGTATCGTTCAAACCCTATCGGCCGTCAAACAAACCCTAGGGCACCAAGCCCCTTGTTGGGCATCCACCACATCGGGAAACCCTACATGAGATGGTATCGGTCAGCACACTCTATCGGCCAAGACCTCATGTTGGTCAAGATAGGGTTAGGGTTTCCATGTCATTCAAGCCTTATGCCGCCCAAGCTCAGAACATTTATCAGACAAACCTTCAACCCTAGAACCACCCAAGCTATCAACCCTATGCTCATGCCAGGTAACCAACCAAGAAGGAAGCATGTGTCGGGCAAACTAGGGTGTCGGGTTATGATCTTCACCAACGCATATCGAGAAGGGATGCTAGAATCACTCAAAAGCTCAAACAAGAATAGGGTTCTCACCCAAAGTATCGTGCAAAGCCAACAAGGACATATTTCCCAACACATCATAACGACCAACTCATCATATCATGCAACACTTAACTAACTCATCTATTCAAACACCATATCGGGTGAGGGGTCTACAAGGTGCCATCCACCCATAACGTCCAAGAACACCACCTATTGGTCACCTAGGGTTAGAGCAACCTTATCATCCAAGGCTCCATATCGGGCAACTAGAGTTAGGATCATCCTATCGGCCTAGTAAGCTTATCACCCCAAACTAGGGTTAGGGAACCCATATCGTCCAAGGCACTACTTCTAGGGCTATCGCCCACCCAAAGGATTAGCTTATCGATTTCCTAAACCATCAAAGGGATCACCACCATAACGCCCAAGATATCATCCAAGGGTTCAACCCCAAGAGCATGTTGTGCAACAAAGGTAGACCATCAACTCACCACTAAAGATCAGCACTTCATATCGGTCAAAGGTCCAACTAGGTATCAACCACCCATATCGTCCAAACCCTAAACCCTAGGGTTCACCCTTCATCAACCAAGGAGAGAGAGGGGTTTTGCCCAAGCTACTAGAGCATGGTTCACCTCTCAAGTCCAAGGGATATCGTTCATGTGCCAACAATCAAAACAAGACCTAACAGGCAAGGCACTATATCGTGCAACCATTGTATCGTGCAGGCACCCTATCGGGTGGTTCATCTTCAACCTCAAGTCACCCAAAACCATTATGCACAAGATAAACAAGAATAAGGAAGTAATAAAACGTGACCATTTACATTAGATCAGAACCCAAATTCCATATATACAACTATCATGGAGAAAGGTACCAAATTAATTACAAGAACCAATATGTGCACATAAGAAGGGTGAACATAATAGAGATGATTAAGAGTTATGTAACCCTCCTGAAGAGGATATCCATGAAAGGCATCAAGCTTCTTGATCCAATCAGAAAACCCACGTTCCTCTCCAAGAACATCACCCATCCAAAGATCCAAACATGCCTTGGGCACCATCATCATCACCTCAAGAAACAAAGGAAGAAGAAGAAGAAGATACCATGGTTATGTATAGTTCAAGAAGAAGGAAAGAGGGGAGATAACCACGGCCTTGCCTTCTCACATCAAGGGCCTATACATGGCCGAGAGGGGAAGAGGAAGGTGAAGAAGAAATCACAAGGAAAAACTAGCAAAGAAGCATGACTCACCAAGGTCAGATCTTGAACAAGGAGTTTCCATGGCCAAGGAGCTCGCCCCTCCAAGCTCCATGGGAGTCTTCCTTAGCTCCCAAAGCTCCCATGATCATCCCAACAGGAAAGGGAAGGAAGGTAGATGAAAAGGATTGCTTGGTTAAGGAGGAAGGGAGTTATATACACCAAGGAAGAGAGAGGTAGCAAGGGAGAGGTGTCATAACCACATAAACCAAGGTGCAACTTGCTCTTGCACTTAACACCACTTGTTGTCACCCTAGAAGCTCATGCACGGCCTGGTGATACACTCTAGAATGTGTATCGTGCAGCTGGGCAACTGCCATGGCCGATACACCCCTCTTGGGTGACATACCTCCAAGCCCTAGCCGATATACTAAAGGATAAGGTGGCATATGTGACACATATATGTTATAAAGATCATGTAGAGATGTCACTCCTCATCAAACATCCAAACAAGGTGCCCCAACCTCCATCCTCATCCTATGTGATTCCAAACAGAAGGAAGAAGACTCTAGAGCTGATAAATTGCATATTGACCCTCCACTTTGGGTAATTTGCAATTTACACCAAAACTAGCACATAAAGCACAAGCATCAACCACCCAAGCTCAAACTTGGAACATATGTCTTCCACAAGGCACCCCACAACATCATTATCTTTATAATGATGCTAGAGAACTAAAGGCATGCTCTACATGTGACATATTGCAATATAACCCCTTACTTTGGGTAAATTACACTTTGGTCCAAAACAAGCAAACATTGCTCAAACAACATCTAAACGAGACCAAACTGGAAACATGAGCTTGTCACATGATATCAAAACATCTTAAGAGATTAGATTAAGGTTTTAAGCACCATTCATAAGCAAGGAAAAGAGGGTTAGCCCAAAATGTGGGTCAGGTTCCTTACAAGACATAAACCCCTAACAAGGATTTTGTCCCTGAAATCCTGAGCGGAAAGAAGACGGGTGTTACTTGCGCATTGCATCATACAACTCCGCAAAGATCCTAGGTGTCACAGATCTGTGTCCAACATACTTGCTCTTCTCCCAGAGCCACTCGGGGTTTCCTTGTATTGGTCACAGACTCAACCCTCTGTCTCATCATCCTTTGTCTGGTAACAATCTTAGATACTGGTACATCACGTGCAACTTGTATTACTCAGGTATTAGTTCCTTCTACTGATATCTCACCTTCCTTGTTACATTTCTGCTGTGCTACTCTGATCTCACATGCTCGACACTAGAGCTTCACATAACTTGTATCACTATCCTTCTGCCATACATGTTCCAACTGTTCCTTCTCCTTTCACAAAGGATGTCTCTAAACAAGGGAGATCTATCTCAGAAAAGGTGATCACAAGATACATACTCTACAAAACACATGTATGCACATGACAGGGCTCATAAGGCACCTTTCTAGGCATCGCTTAAGGCTTAACACAAAAGGAGCTAAACATCTTGCTTATCAGCAACCATATCACCTTAGTTTCAAGCCTGTCATGTGTTCATGTCAGTTCCCAAGGGCACAATGAGCACCAACTCGGATGGTAACAGATATGCACTATCTCAACTTATCTGGATAGGATTCACAAACCTTGTTCATCCATCTCTAACCATTGCACATCCTGCCTGGATCTTTTGTTACTCGAAACTTAGCTAGGAGAATTCCAAGGAATCAGGCTCAACTAGATGAACTTTCCCAAGATGACCTTACAACACTTCCTTTCCTTGGGTGCATACCTTCCGATGTCATGTTTATGCGGTGCATAAACCCCTAACAGATGATAGAAATACTATAGGCACTTATCCAGGTCAAACCTATGCCAACCTCTTCATCTGAGATAGCTTCACACCTTTCCAAGGTTATCCATTCCCAAGATTATCTCGATCCTTGACATGTCAAGCCTAAGAAAAGGAAGGATATGATAAGGGTATACTCCATCCTACACAACCAGGACATCCAACAAGGTGATCGACAACATGCTATCTCTCTCCTAACTAACAAAAGGAAGCATCTACCACACACGCTATAAGTGCTCAAAGGAGGGTACATCCTAAACAGAAGAAGATAAGAGGAAAGAAGAAGACAAAGCAGAAGGGATTAACTCCATCTGTCTTGCCAGCACACCCTGGTCATCTTACCGTTTCTGACCGGCTCATGCCTCGAGATCTAACTGTTGCCTGTTGCAATCTTCTTCCTAGTCAAACCATCTGGTTCTCACTTGCTTATCCTTAACAACATTCCTCTGTGATGCTAGACTACTGCCTTGAGGGTCACCACATAAATCCAGACTCCAAGACAAGATTCAGGCTTGTGGGTTCAAGGTCAAGGATGATCTATCAGCAAAGTTCACCACTATACTTCCACAATCTAAGCATCTTGATTCTCAACCCCTTCTCAGAAGGCATGCCAAGAGGATCCTACCGTCATCATCTATCAAAGACCTCTCCATCTTGGAAACCAAAGTCCAAGATCAACTGATACTTTTTGAAGTATCCAAACAATGATCACTTCAAAAGCACACATATCAAGTGACACAAGGTCCACTTGACTACCACTCCCTCAAAAGGAAGGGATGCAAAGGAACAAACTCCTCCCATCAGCCCATCAACATCTATGGTTTATATCAAAGGGGAGGATATTATCACTTTCTTTGATCCTTACATGAGTTTTCAACCGTTTATGCATCGTTAAACCTTGTTCCATACGACTTCATCCTATTTCTTCTTAGTTTCCTTGCACTCAGCACAGGAATCATCAAGACCATTACGTGTTATTATTCCCGTTCTCTTGTTACTGTTTAATCATAATCATGATTATTTCCTTATTATATCATATTTTTGTTTCCTCTTTGTGAAAAAGATCATTACTCTTCACAAATTTTTTTATTGAACATGGATCATCTCCCTTGTTCTCTTTTTCTTATCATGAATTTTCACTTTATACTTTCTCATTTTGGCTTACGTTTATTGGTTGGTGTGAGATTATCTCAAGTTCCATCTTATTATCTCAAGTTCCATCTTATTTACTCATCACTTGTTCTTCTCTTTCTTCTAACTTTATCTTTGCGTTCAGGCATTTTCTTCATCTTATGTAAGTTTTATGTTTTAACTTACCTTGTTATCATGGGTTAATCTGTCTTTTATCACGTGTATCTCTCGATATTATAGTTTCAAGAACTTATCTCATCATATTCCTATACGGATTTAGGTAGGGGTGTAAATGGGTAGGTTATGGTGTGGTTATGGTCATATCCATAACCTTAACCATTTAGCTAAGCGGGTATGGGTATGGGTATATACCCACTTTTTCAAAAAGATATACTCACACCATACCCATACCCACATAACCAATGGGTATTGGATGGGTAACTGGGTATATGGTTATGAATAGACTTGCTACAATAATACAATATAAACTTTGGGTATATCAAGCACCTGCCAAATTAGGCGATATCGATACTAGTATGACATCAAATACATTATATATTGCGTGCATATAACAGTTGATAAGTATATAATATGTCCTTGTATAATGGACAACCAAGAGTAACATGTTGATACAACTAAATCAAAATATAAAAAGAAATGGTGACTATTGGCTCTACTGGGGAATATTACCGAGTTTGACTATAGTATTAATAGAATAATAAAGTCAACAATTAATCTTAGACATCATGCTGGCTTGCTTGGAATATGGATCATTACATTCTAATATAAACTTTTACTATTTTAAGATATGTATACTTACAAATTTTGAGTGTGAAAATATGCACCATTACATTCTAGTATAAATTTTGTATATAAAAATATATTTAAATGGGTATATGGGTATACAGGGTATGGGTACATGCATAACCATAACCTTACCCAATAAGAGGCGGATATGTGGGTATAAGGGTAAGCGGTTATATAGTTATAAAAACTTATACCCATGACGGGTTTAGAGGGTATGGGTTTGAGGGTATGCAGGTATAGCCATGTCCATTTACATCCCTAGATTTAGGTTTTATAGAACCATTACTTCCTCTTTTGATTATCAAGCATCCATGTATTAAGAGGTTATGGTGCATTCATTTACCTCTTTTATACCATAATGAAGGTATTATCGTCGTATTTCCTGACTTGTTATGCTCTTTAGATTGCTCCAGAATGACTACTTGATCATAGTAATCAAAGGGGAAACAATCTAATGCTCCACACTTACCTATGTCTTCGGTATTTGAATACCTGGCCATGGCATCAAGTACTAAGATTAGGTAGTATGCATCATATTTTATGTCACAGTCCAACCTTAGACACCATCCTAATCCTAGTCCTAGTGTCCCGGTAGACTCAGCGAACCTAGAGCTCTGATACCAAACACTTGTGACACCCCATCGACAACAAAACATGATTACATGCTAACCAGCAGATTACCAAAAATCACAGGAAATTAAAACCGATTTACAACAAGCACCACAAGATCAAGCATAGTACATCTGAGCCAACATTTTTCAGAACATCTTTTCAGGGTGCTACAATATAATTTCTCATCATCTCTTTACATGAAATAATTGTTTGTCATGATGCTTTACATCAAGATACATATCGAAAATCGTACATCGATCATTATACAAGAAACATCGAAAAGCTCTCCCGAAGACCTGAGTGTATAGGGACGACACATAAGACTCTACTGCTAGACACTATCTAATCCACCGGGTATGATACCTCTGCATATCCAGCCGCATGATCTTCATCTCGCCAGGCACGTCCACCTAAAAAGGTTATTAACCACTGGGGTGAGTCAGACAATCCTAGTGAGAAACATAACCCTCTACCAACTTTATTATGATCACAAATAACTGATATAAGCAGATCATAGGAGCAACATACTGAGTAGAACTAACTTTATTAACAATCTTACCGAAACATCACGAGGCATATAACCAGGCATTCTGTATGGAACATGATTGACAAGATAATCTTTATATCACATGAGACAAGGAATGTATGATAAACGGCAAGTTAAAACTAGATCAACTTATACAAATAAGGCTTTAACCAATGTTTTGTATTTTCCCTGAGCAAGAATACTATACGGCTTGATTACGAATTATTATGTCCTAAGGAAGTGAGCCGTACCACTCAAATCCAACCGACGGCTGCGAAACCCAAAGCCGGTGCCATACAAGGTCAATGGAAGAGCCGGACTCCACGACATCACCACCTCATGGTCAGTGAACGAGAACCAAAGCAGGACCGCAGTCTCATGCTTAAGTGGCCTCAGCCACAGGGACAGCCCCGCAGGCACCCCATAACCCTAGCCCGCCTTGGTACAGGTCTTGGTACTAGTAAACCTTGAGCCACGGGCATGTTCACCGTGCTCTGAGCCATGAACGCATTCATGCTCTTATCACATATCCTGAGCCATGGGCTTGTTCACCATGCTCCATATATCCTGAGTCTGCAACCGCAGTTGCACTCAAATCCTCCTCACTTTCGGCTAGGAGAAACCATGCATATTCAACAATATGCACTCCGGGTTAACCCGTAGGAGAACCCGTTTCACCATCACCAGCTACTGACGATGATGGATCTATGGCCAGGGCAAACTACATGAAAGGTTCAACTGTAATTAGTTAATTCATTTTAAGTGGATTGTTGGGGCAATCAAGTTGTATATATAAAACATGAACAACATTAAATTTCATTACTTTGGTGTTACACTGCTACTATTGTTCTCATTGCCCTCAACAATCATCATATTGACATGGGGGTATGAATCCCTCATTCATCACATAATGTCACTGCCTATCAAGGCTTCACCATCATACATCATCATAGGATCTCAATCCCTCTGTTCATCACATACTACCACTGCCTCTCAAGGCCTTATCATCATCATGGGATATCAATCCCTCATGTCATCACTAAAGGATCACACCTCAACAGGCACTTCAACCTTTATCAGGTCACTAGACCTTTCTCATCATATGGTGATACGTGTTATCTCAACACCAAGACACATCATTATTATTCAAATATTACACATATGCCAAGTGCTACACAAAGCACATAATCATATAATCACCATAGCTCTTACCTGGCTATGAATTCAATACACCTACATGGTTAGCAAGCATAAGAAAGAGATAACTGGATCACCAAGCATAGAACATAGATCTTAAAGAGCATATGATGATTATCATGCTTTCAAGAATTTAGGTGCATAGGATTGGAACAACATCCATGTTCATAGTTACATGAAGTACAAGGTTGTGTCAATAGATAATTTATATTATTGTTATCAAATTGTGAGCATCCATCATGCCCCATAACTCATGATCATATCATGATCATCATGTCATATTGGAATATTCATCCATCATTATGAACATATGCATCTTAGTTTCATAACTGGTGTATTAATCAATACACACTACTGCTATCACACCATGGGTATCCCATTATACCCTATATTTCAAGTCATATGTGCATCATCCCTAAGGATTATCTTTAAGGATCATACACCATGATCCACCATCCAAATTTATCAGAGGTCCATCTATCATCACCCATAGGTAACCACTATACAAGGGTTCACACCTTATCTCATCATAGCTCATCATAATCAAAGGTGAAAGCTCAAGACAACATATATAGGGTTATTGGGTTAGGGAACAACCCTCACTAAAGTGCCACATATCCTCACCAAAAAGGCATATCGGGTGGGGTACCGCCCTCACCAAAAGGGGTATTGTTCAAACCATATCGTTCGTCAAGCAAACCCTAGGGCGCCAAGCCCCTTATTGGGCATCCACCACATCGGGCAACCCTACATGAGATGGTATCGGGAAGCACACTCTATCAGCCAAGACCTCATGTTGGTCAAGCTAGGGTTAGGGTTTCCATGTCGTTCAAGCCTTATGCCGCCCAATCTCAGAAACCCTAGAACCACCCAAGCTATCAACCATATGCTCATGCCAGGTAACCAACCAAGAAGGAAGCAGGTGTCGGGCAAACTAGGGTGTTGGGTTATGATCTTCACCAAGGCATATTGGGAAGGGATGCTAGCATCACTCAAAAGCTCAAACAAGAATAGGGTTCTCACCCAAAGTATCGTGCAAAGCCAACAAGGCCATATTGCCCAACACATCATAACGACCAACTCATCATAACGACCAACTCATCATATCGTGCAACACTTAACTAACTCATCTATTCAAACACCATATCGGGCGAGGGTCTACAAGGTGTCATCCACCCATAACACCCAAGAACACCACCTATCAGTCACCTAGGGTTAGAGCAACCTTATCATCCAAGGCTCCATATTGGGCAACTAGAGTTAGGATCATCCTATCGGCCTAGTAAGCTTATCACCCCAAACTAGGGTTAGGGCACCCATATTGTCCAAGGCACTACTTCTAGGGCTATCGCCCACCCAAAGGATTAGCTTATCGGTTTCCTAAACCATCAAATGGATCACCACCATAACACCCAAGATATCATCCAAGGGTTCAACCCCAATAGCATGTTGTGCAGCAAAGGTAGACCATCAACTCACCACTAAAGATCAACACTTCATATCGGTCAAAGGTCCAACTAGGTATCAACCACCCATATCATCCAAACCCTAAACCCTAGGGTTGGAAAAGGATATCGGTCACCAAACCATATCGGCCAACAATACCAAAAGTTGGCTCACCTCTCAACAACCAAGTGAGAGGGGTCTTGTACAACCTTTAGCATAATGAGCAACAAGGGTAGAGCAACACCCTATCATCCAACCAACTCAACCTAACGTCCAAACACCTATACCATTGGTTCACCCTTCATCAACCGAGGAGAGAGAGGGGTTTTTCCCAAGCTACTAGAGCATGGCTCACCTCTCAAGTCCAAGGGATATCGTTCATGTGCCAACAACCAAAACAAGACCTAACGGGCAAGGCACTATATCATGCAACCATTGTATCGTGCAGGCACCCTATCAGGTGGTTAATCTTCAACCTCAAGTCACCCAAAACCGTTATGCACAAGATAAAAAAGAATAAGGCAGTAATAAAATGTGACCATTTCCATTAGATCAGATCCCAAATTCCATATGTATAACTATCATGGAGAAAGGTACCAAATTAATTACAAGAACCAATATGCGCACATAAGAAGGGTGAACATAATAGAGATGATTAAGAGTTATGTAACCTGCCTTAAGAGGATATCCATGTAAGGCATCAAGCTTCTTGGTCCAAGAAGAAAACCCACGTTCCTCTCTAAGAACATCACCCATCCAAATCTACAAACATGCCTTCGGCACCATCATCATCACCTCAAGAAACAAAGGAAGAAGAAGAAGAAGATACCATGGTTATGTATAGCTCAAGAAGAAGGAAAGAAAGGAGATAGCCACAGCCTTGCCTTCTCACATCAAGGGCCTATCCATGGATGAGAGAGGAAGAGGAAGGTGAAGAAGAAAGCATAAGGAAAAACTAGCAAAGAAGCATGACTCACCAAGGTCGGATCTTGAACAAGGAGTTTCCATGGCCAAGGAGCTCGCCCCTCCAAGCTCTGTGGGAGTCTTCCTTAGCTCCCAAAGCTCCCATGCTCATACCAACAGGAAAGAAAAGGAAGGTAGATGAAAAGTATTGCTTGGTTAAGGAGGAAGGGAGTTATATACACCAAGGAAGGGAGATGTAGCAAGGGAGAGGTGTTATAACCACATAAACCAAGGCGCCACTTGCTCTTGCACTTAACTCCACTTGTTGTCACCCTAGCAGATCATGCACAGCCTGGTGATACACTCTAGAATGTGTATCGTGCAGCTGGGAAACTTCCATGGCCGATACACCCCTCTTGGGCAACATACCTCCAAGCCCTAGTCGATATACTAAAGGACAATGTGGCATATGCGACACATATATGTTATAAAGATCGTGTAGAGATGTCACTCCTCATCAAACATACAAACAAGGCACCCTATCCTGCATCCTCATCCTAGGTGATTCCAAATATAAGTAAGAAGACTCTATAGTTGATAAATTGCATATTAACCCTCCACTGTGGGTAATTTGCAATTAAATCAAAACTAGCACATAAAGCACAAGCATCAACCACCCAAGCTCAAACTTGGAACATAGGTCTTCCAAAAGGCGCCCCATAGCATCATTCTCTTTATAATGATGCTAGATAACTAAAGGCATGCTCTACATGTGACATATTGCAATATAACCCCTTACTTTTGATAAATTGCACTTTGGTCCAAAACAAGAAAACATTGCTCAAACAGTATCCAAACGGGTCCAAACTGGAAACATGAGCTTGTCACATGATATAAAAACATCTTAAGAGATTAGATTAAGGTTCTAAGGACCATTCATATGAAAAGAAAAGAGGGTTAGCCCAAAATGTGGGTTAGGGTCCTTATAATAATAATATTGTTGGAGGGGTGTTATATCTCTCACTGGTCGCACCCCATTGGTCCCAACATTTTTAGGTGGACGCGGACAAGGAGGTAGAGAAATTACTATAGAGGGAGCACAAAAACAACAAGGACAGTATTAATAGCTCAGGTTGAGTGTGTTGTCTGTCGTGTCTTGTAGATAGAAGTCTTATATGTCGTCTCTATACTCTCAGGTCCTTGGGAGTTAGTACATAATAGTTTTATAAATGATCTGATATTTTGGCTTGTATGCCTCAAGGTTTTATGTTGCTTATGTATGTGTTTGGGAAAAGCAACTGGTATATGATATCCTCGAGATGAGATAGTACAATGTATGTACAATGTGAACCATGATGTATATATTGCTTTGGTTCTTTCTTTAAGAGTTTCCTGGCAATGTATCTCTTTGCAAAATGGGTTTAATTTTTAGTGATTTTCATTAATCTATTGCTAATGGTTATTCCACATAATTACTGGGTGATTTGGCTGTCAGTTTGATAGCGGTCGTCACAAGTTTTGATATCAGAGCCTAAGGTTCACTGAGTCTACAGAGACATATGATTAAGGTTGTTGAGTCTACTCTAGTGTCCTCTAATTTATCTTATAGTGACTTCTGCTCATATAAGAGAAGAAGTAAAGCTAAAAGATGGTTGGAGCACACAAAGAGCATGATGCTGAGAGCAGTGTTGCTGCACCAGGAGGAGGTGCAAGGGATCAGGCAAGAGAGGAATCAGTGCCTAAGAATCCCCATCTTGATCAAGCCATGCTAGAAAACCCAACCTTTCATGCTCTTTTTGGGAAGTTCATGACCACAATAACACATATGGAAGATCAGATGCCAGCACCAGCACCTAGGGCACCAGTTCCCAATGAGGGACATGGGTCTAGTAAGACCTTTGAGCGGTTATGCCAGGTAGGAGCCACCAAATATGCCGGTACAACTGACCCAACAGATGCATATTTATGGCTCACTGAGCTAGAAAAATCCTTTAGAATCCTTAGCATCCCAGAAAATGACAAAGTTAGGCATGTTGCATACCTGTTAAAAGGAAGCGTTGGCCATTGGTGGGTCATTGAAGAAGAGAAAAGACCTGGTGTTGAGGTCAGATGGTAGGAGTTTTGATGTGAGTTTGTTAGTAGATACTTTCCCATGACTTATCTGGATGAGAAAATCTCACAGTTTGAGCGTATTAAGCAAGGACCAATGAAGATTAGTGAGTATGAAGCTAAGTTCATGGAGCTTCTGCAGTTTTGTCCACACATGGCTACTATGGAGGAGGAGAGGATTTGGCATTTTGAGAAGGATCTGAACATTGAGTTATCCATAGTTGTAGATGCTCTAGAGAATAGAGAGAGGTTTGCCACCTTTGTGGAGTCAGTTAGGAGGATAGAGAGGTCTGTGACTGAGAAACATGACGTGAATAGTAGGAAAGGACCTATCCAGTTTCATGTACAAGGGTCTGGAAGTTTCAAGAAACTGAGATTTTCCACACCATTAGCACCACAGAGGTTCAATGCACAGATGTAGTAGACGTCAAGCAAGGGTAGAGGCCATATTTTTCTGCCAAGTAGGAGCCCATAGTACGACATCAATGTCAGTAACAAGACCATTTAGACCATAGTAGGACAGAAATAGCTTCAAGTGTGGGCAGGGGGACATATGATAAGGGATTATCCAGATAGAGACATGGAGGTAACCCAACCACTGAGGCAGATTCAACAAGTCTCTCAGAGGTTCCAGTTTAGTAGTGGAACATGAGGACGTGGACATGCATCCCAAGTAGGTTCATCTGCACCAAACAACAGAGCACGAAGTCGGAAACAGGCAACAACGAGATTCTATGCTATGAATTAGCCAGAGGCAATAGTCAATCCACGAGTCATGACAGGTAAGATGGAATTGTTTCATTCTGATATGTCTTCATCTTGCTTCGTATATATTTTGATTGATCTGGGTGCTATACGTTCCCTTATCACTCGATCGAGAAGTGATTCATGACTGCAATTTGAATGTCAGTCAAAGAGCAGATAATCTATTATTAGAAACTTTGTTAGTCAGATCTACAGTGTTGCAGGAGGTATGTTCTCCCTATGTTCCTTCTTTTGCAGAACATAGTCTTGTATTGTGGTTCCAAGCAAGCTATGTTCGTAGACAGTAATGAGACATGGGTCTTTCAGGGAGACAGAAAGATTCTTCCAACCTATCTAGTATCAGCAATGGTAGATGAGAGACTGATGCGACAAGGATGTGAAGCATTCTTGGCACATGTGGTAGATACCAAAGAAGAAAGTCCTAGTCTTTCTGAAGTTCCTGTTGTCAAGGAATTCGAGGATGTGTTTCCTGAAGAATTTCCAGATATTCCTTCACCTTGAGAGATTGATTTTGAGATTAATCTAATTCTGGGTACGCAACCCATAGCCCAAACATCTTATAGGATGGTGCCTGTTGAGATGGCAAAACTCAAGAAATAGTTATAGGAGTTGCTTGAGAAAGATTTTATTCAACCGAGTACTTCACCATGGGGTTCTCTAGTTCTTTTTGTTAAAAAGAAGGATGGGTCTATGAGATTATGCATAGAATATAGACAGCTTAACAAGGTGGCCATAAAGAACAAATATCCTTTTCCAAGGATAGATGATCTGTTTAACCAGTTGTGTGGTGCAACAATGTTCTCTAAGATAGATCAAAGGTCATGATATCATCAGTTACGTATCAAAGAGAGTGACATACCTAAGTCAGCATTTAGGATAAGGTACACTCATTATGAGTTTGTAGTTATGTCATTTGAACTAACTAATGCACTAGCTGCATTCATGGAGCTGACAAATAGAATCTTCCAGACATTCCTTGATCAGTTCATAGTGGTCTTTATAGATGACATCAATGACTTTCTCTCTATTGAAGATCTACAACTAACTCTAGATACACACGTGAGCTACTATAAGTAGACTATTGAGGATGCATATTCCTTAGTCACCTAAAAATCGTATGCATGTTTGAAATCAACTATTTGCAAAGAATGTTAACACTCGCCAAACTGATGGGTATCACAAAGTTATTAATTACTTTATTTAGTATTATCATATCATAGAGTAATAAATTACTTAGTTCAATATATCAGATTGAAAGTATCTACATCACACTCATGTCCCTTAGTGGTCTCTCCAGTAAGCTACATCATCATATCCACAATTTATAAACATATATAATTGGCTATGATGTGTGATGTAATTAGACCTCACCAAAAATTTGGTAGAGAAGGGATCATATCACATATTTATTGAAGAAAAGTAGACTCCTGTATGAAAAAGAGTTGGCGGCTCAATGCACTAAAAAATGAAGGTTTGATGGTTTTGGACACATGAAATAAAAAGAGTCACTGAACCATACACACCCAATAAGTGCACTTACAGATTCAACATGCCCATCTTCAAAGGAATTTCATTGTTTGGTCAATTATAGAGTAATTGGGCTCCTTTTAGGCATAGGCATGCTATCTAATAAAAAATACGTGTTATGGCTAAGTACAAGATGAATAGTAACAAACTAATGAGAAAAAGTGGATACTAAAATTGGACCTAAGAGCTTCCAAGGAGCATCTTGACAATGATTACTATAGTTTCATCAAAGTTAAGAAGAGGTTATAAATTTCTTGTGATTTTAAAGGTGCCACTACATTTAATTGAAGCTTTTTTGACTTGATCTATTTGACCTATGCTTTCATTGGATGTCATATTCTTTGCTTAATATAATGCCACAAATTAAACTGATTCCACATGTCCAATTTTGTGTTTTGTTGGTCCACTAAATGTAGGGAATACAAGATTGGTTTCATCAATTTTTTGGATTTGAATACAAAATTTATAAGCATATCATTGGGTGGTGTCAACGTTGTGGCATATCTCAGAGGTCACCTAAGTACGTGCATTTGAAATTTGGCTAGCTAGCCTACTGATCGAAAAAAGGTTGAGATTGAATGATTCTAATTTATGTGAATATATCTGAATTTCATAATCATTTATATCATGTATATCTAAATGTCATGACAACTTAAGATGAAAATGAGCTATAGAATTTCCACTTCCAATTTTATTGAATTTTCTAGTTCCTTTTGAATATGTATTTGGTTAATATGAATAGTAACTTCAAGACATAATTATGTTTTTTTTGTATGTGAATTCCTTGGTTGTGTCATATATACTTTTTACTAAGATGGCATTCAAATTTTATATCTTCACCTCAATTTTCTTGTCCATTTTTCTCTTAGTCTTGGTTGTACACCAAGATCTTGGGCAACCAAGGACTCACTTATAAAATATTGCACAAGTAGGACCGGTACTTCCCACAACACCACCACGAAAGACAAGGATCAATGCGGCAGGAAATCGACGAGCGAGGTTGCGGTGTGGAGGAGTGGGTTTCATAGATGCAAGCATGAGGGTATCCACAAGCAAGGTTGCGGTGTGGAGGAGTGGTTTTTGTAGATGCAAGCACCATGGTATATTCATGTGGCCCAGAACAAATAGAAGTGTAGTTTGGAAAAATAGGGGTTTGAGCACCTCATGTGGCTCATGAGCAAGTGGCTTATGTGAAGATCCCTTTAGCACAACATATGGGGATAGTTGTGGTTGTGGCAGCATCCCTCCGGCCCCTCCCTTTAGCATCTTTGACAATGCTGCCACCACCCTTTAGGATTTACTTGAAGCAGGGACACTGGTGGGTGGTTGTCAACAGGAAGATGAGGATCAACTGCTCCAATGATGGCAAAATCATTATTAGTAGGTGAATATCCTCGAGCTCAATCTATGACATGAGGGTTGCATAGTACATACATCACCGCCAGTTGTACTCTATCCAAATGTTTCATATTGTAGGTATGTGAGTGTCCTAATTATATTTTTGTTTCTAATGACAAGTCACATATATTGTATACAAATGATTAGCTATTTAATGCATTTTTGTGTGCATGAAGGGTCCTTTTGTTTCTCTGAATTCAGCCTAAGTAGTTTTGTACCATAGGACCAAGATGATGGTAGTGGGCATTGTTGCAAATTCTATTATCATCCAGTGAAGTCCACATTGGTGTTGATTTTTATGTTGCCCCGGGGTGGGGATACCATCTATACTCAACTCTTCATCTAAATTGGTTCACAATGCCATTATATGTACAATGTGTGATTGGTGCTCGATGTAATCTTCTGGATTCATGGTCCAATTCAAATTGTCTAAATCTTAACGTATAGTAATCTGCAGTACATAAGTCAAGGAGTTAATCCACTAAATATTTGCTTTCCATTCACCTCATCAGGCCTTGAGACAATATACTCTCCATGCAACTACCTATATTTGCAGTCTGCAACTGTATATCCAGTATTTCAATTTATGATAGCATGGACACATCTTAACTAATGGCCCATCATTTGAAGGTTTGTTTCTCATCAATGCTCCATAACATTGACAATGCACACACAACTCATTAGCAATGTATTATCAATCTAGTGACTCAGCCGGAGATGGTATCTAGTAAACCAGTTGGAGATAGGTCATTAAAACATATTCTACTTATGTTTGACCACTCTTATTTCAGATCATGTAATATTTGTAGATTCAAACTCAAAGTTTTTTTATTTGTCATACAAATGTACAAACATATGACTATGTATGTGACTTTTGTATTATTTAATGAAATGAATAAAATAAATGCAATCTATTGTGCAATAGGTTTCAGAACACTTTCTATGTGTGTTGAATGTTTTGTGTAACTCTTGAATTCTCATCTCTTAATCATGTGATTGATTTAACATAATGACGTGATAGGTTGTTGGCTAGGTATGGACACACACATACTGGACATTCCAGTCTTAAAAATTTGGTTTCCAGTTTGATATTATCTTTTCTCTTTGGCTTACGATGGGTACAATAATTTACTACCCATATCTTTTCCACCCTTTTTAGGGTAGAAAATTCTTTCCCATCAAAGTAAACGGTTGTTAGAGTGTTAGGATTTCTTCACAGTAATTAGCGTGAGTTTCTTTTTATACCACGCCTAATTGTGTGCAAACAGAAGCTTGGTAAATTGTCCACTATTCATTTTGTCACTCTTTTGACTAGGGTGGATAACATATATTGTCACTCATTAAAGCATGGAGAAACATGTTTTGAAGCATGGAAAAACACTGCCATTTCTTGTAGTGAAAATTGATTGACTAGACTCTGAATCGACTGGTTTAAAGGTTGAATCAATTGGTTGGAGTGTCATGTCAATTGGAATCAAAATTGTTTGATCAATGGCTGAACTAGGGTGTGAACGACCGGTTCATAGTACCCAACCAACCAGTTGGTTATCTGAATCGACATGTTCATCATCTAGGTTGTCCAATTTGACGGTCAATTTGAGTGGATCAAGGATTGGTGATGACGCATGTTGTGCATGAATTGTACATTGACTACCAGAGTGATTCAAAATAGGAATCTACATGCATCGATCGGTTCTTGCACGAACTGACCGGTTGGGTATGCGAACCAACTGGTTCACGGTGCGCAGGTTCTAGAAAATTCATGATTCTGTCCATTTTGACTCCTACACAGATTGGGAACCCTGACCCTAGCCTCTCCTATAAATCGAGGGTACTAGGGGATTCTCAAAACACAACAATCACTCTGACATGTGATGTCCTCTCTGCTTGTGGTAACCAATAGAGAGCCCAAGCAAGTGCTACCTGATAAAAGGAGGGATAGCAAGGGAGAGACAATTGTGGAAGAGTGTATCTACTCTAGTAGATTGACGTTTAAGAGGGATAACTCTTCCTCGTTGTCTTTGACATCATAATGTGGAGTTCCCGGTGGTCTATGTGGACTACTCTAAAGGAGGGAGGCCATTGTCTACCGTTAGGAGGACATTGTCAACCATTGTCTGTGGTGTTTCACCAGGAGGTCAGTGAACATGATTGTTCGAGTGTTGTTGTTGAAGAAGGAGCATGTTGTTGCCTGAAGATGAATCATGATGCTATTGTAAGGGTAATGTTGTTGGACTTGATCTAGGACCAGTTATAACCTTACAACCTTTCCTTCCAAGATATATTGTTGTTGACACATTCTTACTGTACAGGGGAATCATGCTTTAAATTTTTGTTTTCATGGTCTTATCTGTTGGCCCAATTTCCCTTTAGTGGTATTAGAGTCATGTCAATTTATGGTGTATTTGGGATTTAAATTAATATGATCGGATTTATTTAATTGCATATGATGCAAATACTAAATTGGTTAATGTACATATCTGATTACTTACCACATATGTTTCAAAAACTTTATATATATATATATATATATATATATATTGATATATGCAACTTACACACTTCACCATGAAAATGTTTTGATGGTGGACGTTAGCATGGTTATGGCTAATAACCCTAGATCTGTGTGAGCATGATTGTGTTTGTTTATTCCTATTGTTACTCGTTCCGTATACCGAGCCTCTCTCTCATTTCTAAATATAAATTAATGTTCTTCTTATTATTTTCCCTCAAATATAACTCGAGGTTTTCCTTTTTATAATGTAATAAGAAATAGGATAGTTTAATTTCTGTTTCATTGTGAGAAGATGTTCTACACCAGACAAACTGAGTGGCTCATAATATGAACTGATTAAATGGAGGACTGAGGAGGCAAGACGACAGGATGATGCACCGATCTACTGGTGGCCCAATTCGACCGTCTGAAGGAGTCCAGGCGGTGCTTGGACTTGAAGACCAGGCGACCATTTCAAAAGCCCAACTGAGAAACTAGGAGATGAGACAACCGATTCAAGTGTTGAATCAATCAACCCGGATTGGTTTAAACACAAATCTTCATTAACAACATGTTGCATATGATGTGGATTTTAGGTGGTAGTAATTCCTTGTGGCTCCAAAGAATTACATTAGTATGGACATAACCATCACTTGCGTGTTTAATTTGTTACATGTTCTTGCTTGTGGTTATAGCATGTATATTATACATACTATAAGTATGTGGTGATTGGATATATATATATATATGACTTTATATATATAATTCCTCAATATAATATTAAGCTTTAGATGTTTTCCATAAGCAGCACACATGAAAAGCTTGATCGACCAAGCATAGGTTACACCAAATCGTGGCGTGCCATCCATCTTGTGGAAGTGTGACGGTAGATATGTAGGTTCAGCCAAAGCAAGGTGCATATTCTATCATGTTGGCTTTTAGATCAAGCTTAATTGTGTGTCCTTAATGAGATTAAGCACCAAAGACATACAAATGATTATGACAAAGAGTTGTGCCTATCATCTATCTAAGAATTGCATATGATGCAGTTGGCAAATGATGCCAACCTTAATAAGTGAATGGATGCTAGCGTTGGCCATTAATAATTGAATTGTTTAGATGTTGGCTCACTAGAAGATTGTATGTTGTAATCTTCCAAATTGATACATGAGGATTATCAATTTTAACAAAATAGTGGAAGTGACAATTAATTAAAGGCCTTATTAATATCATCAGATTTATCAAATCAAGCAAATAAAAAATGTTTTGAGAAGTTGCAATATTTCTTTTGTAGGAAAACACAAATACGTTATCTTTGTGATCAGTCGTTGAGTAGGACAAAACTAAATGGTATTTACTTCCACATCTAATTTAGGATTTTAAGAAGCATTCTCATAAGTGAGAGAAAGCTCTATATCCTTGAAAGGCCAGAGCTACAGGAACCCGCTCCAATGCGCCTAATGCTAAAATGGGTGCTTACTAGAAGCATGCTAATGATGCCATAGATATAAAGTACCTTAATCTATGTTTTATAAACTATGAGTTGCATGAACAACATGTAAAACATGGACATTCTTGAGATGGTAACACATTTCAAGAATCATGTAAAGAAAGAAAGGTATAATGTCTTTAAAGTGTTGTTTGATTGCAAACTAATAGAGGGAGATCGAGTAGAGCCCCATGTGCTCAATATGATTGGGAATGTGGAACATCTAAAGTGACTGGGATTTCTTTTAAGTCAAGAGTTGATCACGGATATGATTCTACGAATGTTGTTTAGATCATATACAACCAGTTTATCAAGTGTTACTACTTGAGTAACTTGGCTAAACTACCGTTAGAACTACTTGGCATGTTAGTGCTGGAGCCTGGAGAGGAAGGATAGATCTATGAAGGTGATAAAAAAAAGTAAGTCCAAGGGCAATGTCAAGGCCAAGAAGTGTTTCGAGGCTAAGTTAAAGTCCAAGTTTTCTGCACTCAAGTTATGGAGAAGGGTAAGTGCAAAGGAATTTGTCCTTTTCACTTAAAGGAACAAAGGAAGAAGAAAGAAAAGAGATCTCTACTTCAAGACCCAATAAGAAATAAGTTAGAACTATAAGGAGCAAGAGTTTCTTCCACCACACTTGGAATCTATCATTCATGGGCATATAATGGAATTAATAAATTGCTACTATGGACTTGCCATTAATGAAAACATCATGTATCTTGCATGGACAAGAATAAATTGATGTTTCATTTTAAAAGATGAGATATTATATGACAATTCCCTATGTCTTTTAAACTATACTAAATAGTTTTAGAGATAAATGTGTATGACACATATATTGAATGACCTAATAACTCAAACAATGAAAACCTATAGCATTGTCATCTAGAGCACATAAATGAGAAGTGCACTTCTAGAATCCATATGATGGTTATTTAGACTCTTTTGATTATTGAACCAATAAAGACATAATGTAACAAACCAAATTTTAGGGTCCTTGTAATTTACCCACTTTTAAGCTTTTATTTGCTTTCTAATCCTTTTGGACATTTTTCATAAATTTTCCACCCTTTGGAGCCTTCTTTGGCCTCAAGGTTGAAATTAAGCAAAGTTTGATGATGGAATCTATATTTTACCACATTCATGTCAATGAATGGGTTTTTGCACAAATAATCTAATCAAGGTGATAATTGGGGACTAATAATGCAATATGGCCATTAATGAGAGAATATAAGTGGATAATGCTAATTTAGAGCCTTTATATATTTTTGGATAAAGATATGAGTAATAATGTGTATTTGAATCAAGTTAAGAGGATAATTGACCCCTTTACTTTCTCTCTCCTCCAAATGGACCATAATACATTAATGAGAGGATAATATGGTGGGATATGACTCTTAATACTAATATATATCTACTATCTCAAAATTCACTCTAGTATATCATTAGAAAGATTATCTTCATATTAATCACTCATTTATACATTAATATATGCATTAACATCCATATAGAAATTAAAGGGTAAAATGAGAAACAAAATATATAGCATTGATCTAGGAGTCATAATTAACCTATGGTTCAAATTTGGTATCATTGGGACCATGTTTGACCCCTCAAATTGAATTTATGAGTTTTAATATAGTGTGACTATAGTAGTTGAATTGTTATCATTTATATCATTAATTTCATGTGTCACACTAAACACCACTCTTTATGTGTGTCATGCACGGCCCGACCCACAATAGACTGCCATCTAATGGCCCAGAATTGTCTCATTTAGATCCAACAGATGGGAGGTCGTCACCTTCCTCTGTCTGTTCACGAACCGATGAACGGTACCGCCTCCTCGCTTCCTCAGCTCGACTCTCCCTCTCCTCTCCACCATTTCATGAAATTTCTTTAGCATTGACTTCATCTCCTCGAGCCGCTCAGTTTGATCCATCACTCATCGCCTCCCGTGCACTATGGCTGAAATGCCCAACGACGCCTGCCATGGCCTCTCCGCTCCCTTGTCGTTTTGGCTCAACGATCCCCCTCACCTATAAATAACACCTCCCGCACCTCCACCGGCCCCCGTGTGAGCTTCCTCTAGTGCTAATTTGTCTAAAGTTTCCCCATGTAGTCCCCCGATACCTCCGCCTCCCCCTACCTTGCGGCACACTTCCCGACGTCTCGGTGATAGCAACAACAAAATAGACAACTCCGGTGAGTTCGTCTTTGCTCTCTCTTCGTTTCGAGTATCTAAACATGTGATTTGGTTCAGAAATGAGGAAGCACCCAAATGGGCAAACTCATCCTCCATGGTCATGGCTCATGTGAAAGGAGGAAGATGACCTATGATGGTTTTCCCATTTTGCCCTCGTATGCTCCTCTTTCTCATTTTCTCGCTCGAGGACATCCTGGTCTTTTCGGCCCTTTGTCTGCTCGTTTGACCAGCGCCACGCATGGCGTGGACCACTGACTGGGCCATACACCATTGGCCAAGTCATGCGGGTCCGACCTACGTGGCATGTGCTCGTGCAAGCCACTTAGCCTATGTGGCATTTTCTCGCCTTCTGATTGGTCCAGAGCAATTTATTCATAGAAAATCGATACATTATCGAAAAAATGTGAATAAATACTCGTTGGAAAGCTTATTTCAAGTAGAATTCGATTTTTAGGTTTTTGATTGCCTAATATTAGTTTTATTTTGATATCTAATATGTGCATCATCTTAATCATATTAAATATTCCAAAAATGATAACTAATGCATTCTAAGTCCAATTTTGATAAATAAATATGTTTTCTTAATTAGAAAAATATTAGGAATCGATTGGTCAAGTTTTTAATCCTAAAATCGATGGTTTGTTTAGAGGGTCCAAATTTGGGTACTGTACACTTAATTCCTTCCAAATATCTAATACATGT
Organism: Alisma plantago-aquatica; assembly: GCA_963693085.1. Classification (NCBI taxonomy): domain Eukaryota; kingdom Viridiplantae; phylum Streptophyta; class Magnoliopsida; order Alismatales; family Alismataceae; genus Alisma; species Alisma plantago-aquatica. The sequence continues at coordinate 706,852,294 of OY856409.1, forward strand.
TGTGAACCTTTGTACCTAGGGTTAAAGTGACTTGGACTTAATCGTTTGGTGGAAAGATCATATCTAGGGATCTAATATCAGGTATGTGCATTCTAACACCTAAGTTGGGCATCTGTTTAATCCAACCTATTTTCCAAAAGGCTTGAGCCATTTACTTGTTGCACCATGATTTGCTTATTGAGAATTGAGCTTATATGCATGTTACACTGTATCTTTCTTATTGTGATTACTTTGATCATTATCGGGTCTTAGACCCCACCTGTAATATTGCAAACATATTATGTCTGCCATTTGATTATTTTAAGCATGGTAATGATGTAAATGACTAGTTAACTAATGTAGTTTACATGAGTACAAACCACCTATAGGGCACTAAGGTTTTAGTCCTCCTATCAGGCACTGTGGTTTTAATCCCCCTGCCACTTTATATATATTTGAGGTTTGGGATGTGCGTTTTCCCCCTCTCCTCTTGGTTGAGGTTGGTAGGTGTCTCAAACCTATATTGGTTTAATTTAGTCATAATGTATCATGCTTGCTCTTTAATTATTATTTACTTGGCATAAATCTAAATTGTTAACATGCCTCATACTCATGAAATCTCTTAGTGCTGTGAATCTTTACTTTGCCATATGTTACAAATGTACTTGTCCTTAATCATGTTTTGACACACACTTTTTTTCCACCTCCCCTTGCTGGGTGACCCCCAACCACCCATGTATAGGATCAAAGTGCGCAGTTGAAGCTTGGTGACCCTACCTAAGGATAAGGCTAAGGAGAAAGGGAACATCTAGCTAGCATGGACTTAGCTGCCTATATATTAAGTTGTTTTTCTTTGGAGACAATATTGATGTAGTTTTAGTCTTCCTCTACCTAGATACTTTGTTTGTATAAAGTTTTTACACCCTCATTGGAAAAATTGTAATTTACACTTTATATAACTGAATATAGTCAAAGCTTCCAATTCCACTGCTATTCATTGGTGTTTTGTTTGCCAGTTTTAGTAGAGGGTGATTTTCACTCTTTACAAAATGGTATCAGAGCATCAAGGCAATCAGAGTCTTGACTATTTCAATTGTCTCCTAGTTAGAAACCTTTACCTTATATACTTTCCCTTTAGTAAGTTTTTCACTTTAGAGTTGACCAATGATGAAAGATTGATTTAGGAACATAATAATTTCATATTAGAGATATAATTTGATCAACTTTTTGGTGATTGGTCTATTAGGTTGCTACTAGGGCATAAGTTGAAAGCAAAGGTGTCTAGAAAGAGTTAGGGTTTGGGGGCTGGCAATATTTTCCTCCGCGCCACTAGCTTGGCTTACGAGGACTCCCGGATCCATATGACACCAGCCTAGCCTAAGTTGATACTGACTGTCCAAAATAGCATACCTTTAGGCAAATTATCTTATTGTTGAGTAACCTAATATATTATGTTTTGGTTACCCAAATAGCTAGGATCACCTTATGTTCCACAAGTTCATTATAGGAACCTTAGATTTTCATGTTTGGGGATATCCTACCCTATATTAGAATTTGAAGTTTGATAGTAGTGATTAGCAAAACAATTAAGTGTTGAATCCTATGGTTTAATTAGAGGTGCTCGTTTACCCCTAGTTTATATTGACTTGGAAGGTCAAGCTTTTAAAGAACACTAGTGGTAGTGGTAATACCATGTTAGATTTTGGAGTTGCTGATTTCGAGGATGAAATCCTCTTTAAAGGGGTGGAGTCCCACAATGCATTGAAATCTAGTTACTCTATTTTGGAAACCCTAACTCCTTGGATAAGAGATTAGTAAGTTCATATGGTTAGTGTTGGACAAACAAATTATAATTATAATTCAACTTGTTTGTTTATATTCAAATGAATATATAATAAGTCATGTGAAGAGAATAGTTAATATGCTTGAACCTTAACATACTCTAATGCACATAATAGTGAGTTACTCATCACTAATTGTGAATAGACTTAATGTTGACCACGTCACCCTAATAGTATGGTTAGTAAGATTATGGAACTAGTGCATGCTAAGTATGCATAACATGTAATGGTCATGTTGACCCAAACCCTAATGTGTAATCATCTAGCTCTAACAATATATACATCTATATATATCCTTAATGCCTTCATGATACATTAGTGACTTAGTTGTCATCCTTACATAATATTCCTTGGTATATATAGATGGTTTTTAATCACCAAATCATAATTGTGATCAAATTATCGATATATGTAAGGCATATCACCTTGTTCTCTAATATACATCTCATTAGTCACCTTATCATAACTTGGTATATGAATCAATTCATATATATAATGTGTTCCATCTTATTCACTAAAACACATGTAATGACTCAAATATGATAATGAGTAATTGGATTCACATGAATAAAAATAAATGCCTAATGTGATGTTAAATATGTATAATTCCTATCATGAAGTGTCATAGGAGAAAATGGTTAATGATGTCATTAACATGAGTATGAAAGATAATGTGACAATGTGTGATATAGAGATAAATAATTAATGTGACATTATTTGGAATCATTGTAGACTTAATAACTTGTTGGATAATATTATCTTTTTTGCATGATAATTTGTGATAATCCTATATGATGATAATGTGAAGATAATGGTGAATAAATTCAAGTTATTAAGGTTTGTGACCTAATAAACTAATGAATGTTGGGATTGACTTAGTAAATCCTAATTGTGCTTAAAACCCTTATAAGGGAAATACATAAGTTTTGGTGCATAATGTTGAGTTGCAATCCTTGATACCACAATATGAGTATAATTTGGCACTAGTAATAGAATAATAAAGATGATGCATTTTCATGATGCAGATAGTGCTAGTGAGCCCAAAGTGTTAATTAAGTGATGTTGGATAAAAGGTTACATGTATGGTGGAAACCTTAGTGAGACTTGGCTTATGTATAGAGCTTGTGAAGTACCATAGATTTGAAGTAACACCTAGTTACCTAATGTTGGGATGTTACACACTCACCCTCTCTTCCCTCTTGTTGTGATTTTGGGGACAAAATCCTCTTAAAGGGGTGGAGTGTTGTAACAGATTGAATTTTAAGGTCCTTCTTGCAATTTATCCACTTTCAAGCTTTTATTTTCTTTCTAATCCTTTTGGACATTTTTCATAAATTTCCCACCCTTTGGAGCCTCCTTTGGCCTCAAGGTTGAAATTGAACAAAGTTTGATGATGGAATCTATATTTTACCACATTCATGCCAATGAATGGGTTTTTTGCACAAATAATCCAATCAAGGTGATAATTGGGGACTAATAATGCAATATGGCCATTAATGAGAGAATATAAGTGAATAATGCTAATTTAGAGCCTTTATATCTTTTTGGATAAAAATATGAGTAATAATGTGTATTTGAATCAAGTTAAGAGGATAATTGACCCCTTTACTTTCTCTCTCCTCCAAATGGACCATAATACATTAATGAGAGGATAATATGGTGGGATATGACTCTTAATACTAATATATATCTACTATCTCAAAATTCAATCTAGTATATCATTAAAAAGATTATCTTCATATTAAACACTCATTTATACATTAATATATGCATTAATAGCCATATAGCAATTAAGGGCCAAAGTTTGTGTAAAAAAGGAAACTAAATGCATAGCATTGATCTAGGAGTTGTAATTAACCTATGGTTCAAATTTGGTATCATTTGGACCATTTTGACCCCTCAAATTGAATTTATGAGTTTTATTATAGTGTGACCATAGTAGTTGAATCGTTATCATTTATATCATTAATTTCACGTGTCACACTAAAGTACGCTCGTTATATGTGTCACGTGCGGGCCAACTCACGATAGACTGCCATCCAATGGCCCGAAATCATCTCATTTAGATCCAACAGATGGGAGGTCGTCACCTTCCTCTATCTGTTCGTGAACCGAAGAACAGTACTGCCTCCTCACTTCCTCAGCTCGGCTCTCCCTCTCCTCTCCACCATTTTGTAAAATTTCTTCACCATTGGCTTTGTTTCCTCGAGCTACTTAGTTTGAGCCATCACTCATCGCCTCTCGTGCACTATGGCTAAAACACCCAACGGCGCCGACCAGGGCCTCTCCGCTCCCTTACCGTTTTGGCTCAACGATCCCCCTCACCTATAAATAACACCTCCCGCACCTCCACTGACCCCCGTGCGAGCTTCCTCTAGTGCTAATTTTTCCAGATGTTTCCCCGTGTAATCCCTCAACACCTCTTCCTCCCCATGCCTTGAGGTGTACTTCCCAGTGTCTTGGTGATAGCAACAACAAAATAGACAACTTCGATGAGTTCGTATCTCTATTTCGAGTATCTAAACGTGTGATTTGGTTCAAAAATGAGGAAATGCCCAAATGGGCAAACTCCTCCTCCACGGACATGGCTTGCGTGAGAAGAGGAAGATGACCTATTATGGTTTTCCCATTTCCCCCCCACACACTCCTCTTTCTCATTTTCTTGCTCGAGGACATCCTGGTCTTTCCGACCCTTTGCCCGCTCGTTTGACCAACACCACACATGGCGCGGACCGCTGACTGGGCCACGCGCCATTGGCCCAAGTCATGTAGGTTTGGCCTACGTGGCCTGTGCTCGTGCAAGCCACTTAGCCTACATGGCATTTTCTCGCCTTCTGATTGGTCCAGAGCAATTTATTATAGAAAATCGATACATTATCGGAAAAATGCAAATAACTACTCGTTGGAAAGCTTATTTCAAGTAGAATTCGAATTTTAGGTTTTTGATTGCCTAATCTCAGTTTTATTTCAATATATAATATGTGCACCATCTTAATTATATTAAATATTCCAAAAATGATAACGAATGCATTATAAGTCCAATTTTGATAAATGCATATGTTTTCTTAATTAGAAAAATATTAGGAATCGATTGGTCAAGATTTCTAGCCCAAAACTAATGGTTTGTTTAGAGGGTCCAAATTTGGGTACTTTACAATTAATTCCTTCCAAATATCTAATACATGTAATGAACATTTGTACCTAGGGTTAAAGTGACTTGGACTTCATCGTTTGGTGGAAAAATCATATCTTGGGATCTAATATTAGGTATGTGTATTCTAACACATAAGTTGGGCACACTACATAAAAAATGCCCATTAGTGACCTTTTAGAAATGACACAAAAAAAATAAACGCCACTAAACATGTTAAGTGGCATTTGTTGACACTTAAAAAATGTCTCTAGTACTAATGCCACTAGAAAGATAGTGGCATAAGTTGTAAATGCCACTAAACGTTTGTCTTTAGTGGCTTCCATTAAATGCCAAATAAAGGCCACTAAAATATCATTTGGCATTTATAAAAAAAAGCCATTATCCATCAATTGGCTTTTATACAAATGTCACTATTTTGTATAATGTTGTAGTATGAAACAGTTCTTATTGAGTGTAGTGGCGTATAAAAAAAGCCACTAATGACATACTAGTTCTGTATTACTACATTTTCATGGGTTTTCGCCATTCAATTTTCAGTTCATTATCAAGTTTTCTACTTGAATGTCTATTGTAGCCAAACTTGATTTTCCAAAAGTGTGAATATTTTTTATTTATAATCAAATGACAATTACATGGGGAGGACATTTTACCTTGCCCCTTAGATTGAATACAACACCAATGATATATTTTCATACAACATTTTTCTATTTAGTACAATAACTTCTACATCATTAATTGGATCTGTCTCTTCCCTGATATGACTATCTACTATTCAGCAAGTCATCTTCAGATCCCCTTTGGGATATAACTTTACGTTCTGGTGGAATCCATGAACCACCTCCCAGAACTACTAGATAATAGGTGATGCATTGTTGTAGCCGGAGTCACCTCCCATAATCACTGAATAATAGGTGTTGCATTGATGTAGCCAGAGTATTATGTATTCTGAAGTAATCAGTAACCATGATAGAATTGGAACTAAAGTTTCTGGAATATTATGTGTTGTTTCAGCTGTTAAAAACCTACATCGCTTGAAAATGATTCAAACTCGTGTTAGGTGCACCTGAATTTTAGCATGTATGCAATAAATTGAGTAATAAGGAAAAGTTGGTGTTTATTGTCTGGATTTTAGCATGTATGCAGTAAAATGAGTAATCTTAATAAGTAGATGTACCTAAAGACTGGCATGAACAGCAGATTTAAGACCATTTTGGAAACAATAATAGATAGCAACTTGCATGGGTTTTGATTGAAGGAATGTGTCTTCAAGAGAACTAACAGAATATGCCACCATACTTGCATCCAACAGGACATCTTCCCAATCTTCAAATGTCTCTTTCCAGTGGTTTCCCCTCAACCACCCAACCTCCACCTGCAAGCCAGCTTCTTGGTTTAGGCACCATGTTACTTTGCATAGTTCAGTACATGTATAAGGAGCACTGGCTAATGCCAATCAACAACAATTACCTGGATTAAGTATATCACAGTTCCTTTAGCAGCCCATTCAGCAAGAACCTTCTCAGATGGTGCTTCAGTAGTAGGGACAAGCATTACAATCAGGATTGCAATCTTCTCAACCATTAGATTCCCAGCTTCAACAATAGTTGCAGCTAAATAATGAATTGAGACTGACTCAGCAGCAGCTCCAAAGTAATGTAACTGGTGCAATTCCATGGACTTGTAATCAGACAAACTAAAAGGATTAGTCCTGCTGACAAAAAAGTAAAAAAAAGAGACCTATCATCAGTTATATTGGTAAAACCAACTGAGAAATGATGCCATGCTAGGATCAATTTAGTACTTAATTAAGTTTCCAGTACCTTATAGATCTGTCTAGCAAAATTTAATAACATGCACGTCCTGCATGATCAACAACACCTATAAATGACATGGCAGAACAATTCTAAATTAGTTTGTTTCTTGGTATTCAACGAACACATTTGCATAACTTTATAGAATATGTACGTCAATACAGAGATGTAAATTGGTTACCAGAAATAGAATATGTACGTTCGAACCTTTTTTCCAACTACAGAGAGAAGATCACCACAAACTTAAATATAAAAGACTACATGATAACAAATACACAGATACCTAGTGAAAGAATCAGGTTATTTATGAATCCTAGGGAGTACACCGGAACTAAAAGGGATTTTGATAAATAAATAAAAATTCTGATAAATAAAGATAATGAAGCATGTGGGACCTTGAATCTTCAATGGCTGATCATCATCGCCGACATAATTTTGCATACAATCCAACTTGACATGTAAGTGTTGGGCCTTGGCTGCATGAATCCTTCTTGTCCATTTACTTCTCTTTTGAGTTTCATTTTCATTAAGATGCAATCAATTTAAATCTGTTCATATCAGCCTTTCTAAAGTTAATGAAGGGCTACAACACCCATTTTAAAACAGTCATTAACTATTTTCTTAGAGTTATACTTCATTATGTTTGTACCCATTCTGTTGTTTGTGACCCAGACCTCTGTTCTGAGAACCACAAACATTCAGTAGTCAGTATCCCTATGTATTGCCCATAGTATGTTGATTGGTTTGGAAATCAAAATCTGTAAGTTTGGAGATGCCCATTCTGATTAAATTTTGGTAAACAACCTAAGTTTTGACTCAAAATTGAATGGATAAATTGATGTTGTAATCTTTGAATACTAATAGTTGCTCGTAAGCAATCATTTGAGTATGTTTTGTAAGGGGGTCTTTATATATGTAAAGGAAGCTCTAAAACAATCTTTGAAGTTGTATAAGTAAAAATGGTGAATAGAAGTGAGAAATTTCTAGTAATCTTAGCAATAGAGGGAAAATTGATTAGGTAAGCAAAGTGATGCATCTTGTGATGCAGTTGTAAGTTTTTTTATTACAAAAGGCATTCTGATTTGGTGAATTTTGATGTAAATCATATGGAAATTTTGGAATACAAGAATGCACCAGATCATCTCCTCATTCACTATAAATTCTACTGTTGTGCCCCCTCATATTCCCCTACTCTCCTCTTCCATACCCTAAACATACCCTTCAAACTTCCATCACCCTGTGTATGCATCTATGATAGCAACAAGACTATAGTTTTCATCTACAGAGTTCACCATAGGGTGTCACCATGAGCCCAGAGGTGGTTGACACTGGCTCCAGTGCCACCAACAGGCCATGGTACCTCCTCCTCCTTTGATGTGGAACTTGCAAAAATGATGCTCTCTATCCTTCCACCAACATAGACTTGCAACACAGCCTTATCTTTAGCTCGACAACTTCAAGCCATGGTGGTTTCCACCCTGCAAACCATACTCCTTGTCCTTCTTCCTTGTGCTAGTAGACTAGCATCATGTAGGGACTATGCCCACTTGTGCTCCGTCCCTCTTCACTACTCAATCTTCCACCACCACTTTGAGGATATACAACCTTCATCTTATTCAATCCACAAACTAAAGGATTATCTCCATCATACACCAATGAGACCGTAGCTACTACACAACTATAAAAATACCAAAAACTTTGTTTCCTAGTTGCTCATCAACAACCTGCACACTAGCACCATTACCACCAAATGCTTTGAACTAGATAAACCTCACCTCAAACTTGTCACTATCATCCATGACCTCCACCTTATCTACAAATCTCCATTTAATGATCTACAGTGCACTTTGTTGATTCTATCAAACTTCTAGAAGCACACAATTTGACTCAAACTCTTGACAAAACATGTAGTTAGCAAAGATTTAGGCGTACATCACCCATGACCAACTTCTTGTGGGTTCTCATTGATCCAAGATACATATGTTGAAAATATAACTCCAACTCATCCTAGACTTGATTCATCCAAGTCACCAAAGAACAACAGTCATGCAAACAAATGTAGTTGTCATCTTATAGGTTAGACATCACATGTACATACATCCGATTTAAAGAGTTCATTAACAAGAGAGTCAAAAATAGTAAATCAGAACCCATGGTTATGAAATGTAGCTCGATATTCAATAAGTTCATAGATTTACCTATACCTATGTGTATCATGATGTCATACACATAAACTATAACAACAATACAACATGCAAGAAAAATGAAACTTCAATGAGAATATAACCGTAAATGTATATTCTCGTAACATTTTGATTTCAATCTTCTTTGGGACAGTAGATACGAATAAATGGTTAAATAAGGGCATATCCAACCAAGAGCAGTAATGTCCAAGAATTCCTGATCGTCTATCACTACATTTGAGGTGTAGGAACCTCTACATATTTGATAAGGAGAATAAGTCAATCACACATCAGATTTATATAAAGTAAGTTGTGGACATCAATGAGTTGTCATCAAAGAAGGAGAAGTTGGGATAGAAGGCTTGTAGAGTCAAAAACTGGGAAGATCTTAACCATAAATTGATCAAGATCAACTCTGAGGTTTCCATATGGAAAAAGAAGCTAAGGTCGTTGTTGTAGAATGAACCAACACATGTGAATGGGGGTGGGGGCAATGCAAAAATGCTTGTCACATTAAGCATTACTGAAGCTGAACTTGTAGGGATCTATTGACCTGACCTTGCTGATAGTAAGAATTTTAGAGCAAATCTTGTGGAAGCAGACTCCATGTTGACATGTATAAATGTTTAAGGTAACTTTTTTGATTGGGCCCTTAGGATCAAGATGATGATAAGGCCTACGAGGAAGGTGTGCCATGCTTGCAGAGAAAGAAATAGGGTGTCTAATACTCTATCTAAGGTTCACCTTAATAACATAAGTGTGAATTTTCCTAATGAGATCATTGAGAAATTAGTACCACCTTGTATATTCAATAATGTATGAATCTTAGTACCCCCTCACAATACGTAGATGCCTAAATGAATAGTCATTTCCCTTCCCCAACTTTCTGACATTGGGGAAGTTATTTTGATCATAATGGATATAATAAGTAATTAACATTCCACTCATTACTTAACCTTTACTCATCTTTTTTTACTTTATCATAATGAGGGATATGAGAAGTTGACCGAGACTAAAAATGATAGACTATGACTATGTCATAGAGAGATCCAAAAATGATTGAAATGGGTTCTCATCTTCATATAAATTTCATTTTATTAATTATCAATATGCCACATTCCTTCCATCCTCATTGTTCTCACTTGAAGCTTCCATAGGGCTTATCATCTAGGCCATATGCATCTTTGTTATAGATACTCAAATGTTAGCATCAAATTAGGCATCATTATTATATAACTTGATCTATCATACATATTCATAAACTCATGTAAGGGGAAATGAGATAAACCATTTTCTATTATTTTAAAGTCTCACTGATAATCTCTCTAAATGAGGCATACCATTTAGTTGTTTTTGTCAAAAGTACCTATAGAGCTAAGACATATGACATTTACAAGTATACAAACCCTGCCATTTACAAGTATACAAGTATCAAATAACAAGCTTAAATGATATATTTGACTTGAAATTTACAAGTATGTTTCAAGATATAACTAATGACTCCCTGCCATTTACCCAAAATTGACTAGACATGATTAATAAACCAATTAGACTCTAATGGGGGACATCAAGCCAGATGATGAGCTAAATCTAAAGATTGTGCTAGATCAATAAGCTCTATAACATATTTTATTTTTGTTTTCTTCTATTATATCAACTCACAAAATGCTGGTAAGTAATTTAAAGCTTTCTAAAGATTTCCCTTTGGTTAATTTACCAAGACAGAATCACAAAATGGTGTGTGATAGCAAATGAAAATAACAACTGTAGGAATAATTAAAAGAAGCAAAAAAAGCAGATTAATTCAGGAAAGTTAGAGCATATCATACCCTGTACTCTAAACAACCTGACCAAGAGTAGCAACAAATACCTCACATTTGTAAACTGCAACTCCATCTAAAAGAGCTTCAACAATTAATGGCATTAGCTCAGGAAGGTGATTTCGCATTGCAAAGCCACCCTACACCAAAAGTAAAACAACATGCCAATATATGAGCCATGATCTTTATTTTATATAAATAATGTTAGATATTGTTGCATGAAAATTAACTGATAAAACACCTTCATTAAATATGAGAATGAATAACAAACCACTCGTGCAAGTTCTCCAATAGTTGCCAAGACTCCAGTGATTACTCCATTATTTGTTGTTAACCTAGTGCCCTCATGTAATTTTTTCACAAGGACCTGTTAGACAAGAAATTATTTTGTTGGTTTGTATTCAGTAAAAGAGCTTAAATAGTTGGATCCCCAACCTTGTGGATAGGAGTGATATAGGGAACGATGAGCTGGCCAAAGTTCCAAATGCAGCCTAAAAGTTTGAAACTTTCTTCTCGGCATTTTCTATCTGCACTATTTTTGAAGAAGAGAAAATGTTTAAGAAGAAAAAATCAGTATAGTAGGAGATTTATATATACCAAAATTACTTCAAATGCAAAGCTCAAGAACAAGCCTGATTTTTTTTTCTTCAAATTGATGGAAGTTATTATTATTGTGAAAGTCTGTAATAGAATGACTGCTAGGTCAGCTCACCACAAACTCCATTTTTGTAGAAGAGAATCCATACAAAAACTCCATAACAAATCTTCAAATAGAAAGAAATAACACTGACACCTTCAGAATTACCACTCAAGTAGTGGGGGGCAGAAATCTCTCTCTTAATCCCAAAATTACCACTCAAGCCATTACACAACAATCATATATGTATACATTTGGAGACAAACACAATACATATAACACACACATTTTTCCAGATTATGTATACATTTGGAGTGATACTAATTGCAAACTGCTAATCAATTTATTCACCCAATTTACATTAAGAATGCAATTGGCGTTGTCCACTATGCATCTAACCCTATTCTCAGCCAACATGAGTTCTTTGTTGGACCCAATCTCTTGGATGTCCTTCTCCTCCATTTTGGCAACAACAATTGGGTCAAATTTATGGAAAGCTTCTCTATAGAAATCCAGGTTGGCAAGTTGTTGACAAAATGAAACTTTTAAGAAATGCAACAAATGAATGGGACAATGCATATGTTAGAAATGAATGGGACAATGCATATTGTTAAAACAGAGTGTAGCTTACCACTAGACTTAGTAATCCAACCTCATCTCCTAACTTCACCACTTTCCACACCCTTATCATTCCCATCATCCGGGTTAGAACCTTCATCATAACTATCACATATGGAAATTCTATTTCCAGGGAACAAAGTCCCAAAATCTTTGCTACCTCTACCAATTTGGTCATCAATACACCCTTTTCTTCCAAATGACCCCAACATCCCATGCAGAGACTGTGCAAAAGCCAGTTGCCAAATGCCTACTTCGAGGATCAGTAGGTCAACAACTCAAAAAGTAAGAGATGAGAGAAAAACAGATCAACTTGGGAAAGAAATCAAAAACCCATGAGCGTTCATGGCATTGCATAGATCCCATGAAAACTAGAAGAGTGATTCCAGTGACTAGTACCAATTTAGAAGTCTTGAAGGGCCTTATTCCAGCATGACCAAGCCAGCTAAATAGAAGAATGGATCTCAAGGAACAATTTCTAAGCTCCAAATCAGATCTTAAATATACTAAGATGAAACATTCATATATATCACGAAGTCATTAATCCATAGTAAGAACAAATCCCTTAAAAATAACGACTCTTGAAACCAAACTCAAAGCAACTATGCACAGTAGTTAGTACATGCAGCTAGCCAACAATAGATAAGTCAATATGAGAACAACCAGGAAAAAAGACAGAATCAACAACAACATAAAGATAGAATTAGAGAATTGATTTTCTTGACATAGATATCATGTAACAATATCAAAATAATTGAGGTCTCAAAATACTAAATGAGTCAAACTGAAAGATTAAGGTATGTGCATAATCATCTACCATGGCCATGAATGAGTCATTTACCAATGCCGCCTGATTAAGGATCACAAGTATGCATGGATATGTTGTGTAGAATAGGGAGCAAAAAAGACATTCACATTCAGCAGTCTGAATGTATTGAAGTAGACTCCATGTACCTATCCCTCAAGGCATGCCTCTTGTAACTCTATTTAAAAAAAACCACAAATGCATAGATGATCCATCACAAATGCAAACATTGCTCAGATGTAAATCTCACAAACAAGATGCTCAAACATTGCTCATATCTAAAAACCACAAACCATTCATATTGATTGTATTGTCCATAATACTAAGATTCTCCATAACAAAATAAAAAGCAGGTCAAAACAAAATAGGGCTGTCATTTGTCAACATTGTCTACAACAATGGACATGAAACAACATTATTTGGACCGTCATGTACTAATAAAAAATTGGATTGAAGAAAAACAACTATATATGTCATCTCTCTAGACAGTATCCAAGAATGTAGCTATGTTTAAGCTTCATGTCCTACAGCAAATGGAAATGACTTTAGATACTACTTTTGTTTTCAATTATGTAATATTAGAAGCAATACTTTATGCTCACCTTGGCAATATATGTGTTTTCAGCCATGCTATCACGTTGCCAACAACATCATCAATAGATTGATATTGATCATAAGGTCTCACTAGAGGATCATTATCCAACAAAGCAACCTCTACAAAAAAACCAACAAATGATGAGCCTAAAATTGCACCTCCCACCCTTTTCATGGGGTCAACCTCAGATACTCGACCGAATGCAATTCTAGCATCAGGATCTGTGAAACTCAGTAGATACACATCCTAGAAACAAAATACAGTTTACATAACAAATTTATATAAATGTAAAATGAAGTGCAATTTACACAAATACAAACATACTTGTCCCTTCTTAAATGATGAATGTCTTATCTGCAGTGGAGTTTGCATTGATAAGTTTGTCTGCACAATTATTTTATTTTTGTCATAAGTCCATAAAAGTCAACATGGAAAATAATTGATACCACACTTCTTGTATAAAATGTATTCATACTTGGCCAGTGCTAACATGTTGTGCTTTACTGTTTCCTGCTCTAGTTAAGGCAAGTAACTCCTCTAATTTTTGGTTGAATTCATCCTTTTGTTCTTGAAGTTTTGCATCAAATTCCAACCATTTTTCTTCAAGCTTATCCTAGAAATGCTTCCTTTGCACTTCTTCATCTTCTCGGGCTTTACAGTTCTTGCCACATATATCAAAAGATGATGGTCCAAGTCCATAACCATGAACATATCCTGGTCTCTCTTCTCCCATAACAAGCCTATAAATTTCATCTGAAGTAATATCGGGTTGTTTTCTTCACAGCTCTTCTCCTACCTCAGAAAATTTTTCCTACATACAACAAATCATAGGAGATGAATTTTATACCAAATATATACCTCTTTGCAATTAGTATATGTAAAATAATACTATATGATAGGATGTGTTGTACCAAAATTTTGGCAGATTCAACATCAACTATGCTCCCATATTTTTTACTATGAGTTTTCTCAAAAAACATTATGGGATCCACTTCTCCGCCTATTTCCTTCTCCATCTTTATCATTCAAACAAGGTTATTGTAAATATAAAATAAAAGGATGTCATCAAGTTGTCTAAATGGATCACAAAAATTACTAACTTACATCATATTTTAGACATGCAAATGACTTGGTTCCTGTTGTGTGGCTAACCTTTTGAAATTTTCTACTTGTCTTGTTAGTTATAGACTTCATCTACAGAAAACATTGCAGTATTGTGCATAGTAATTATCAGTGAGGTACTTTAAGTATCAATGAATAGAAAAAAAATATTACCTTTCCTTTATTACTCCTCCAATAATCCACAAGAAATTTCCAATGAGACTTGTCCACGCGGGGAACAACTTGTTCAAGCTGTTATTCGTATGGACTATCTTCTAGGAAGTATAGTCTCCTTAACTCCCACTTGTAGTCCTTCCATTTCTTTCCTAGTCTCTTCATTGTCCACTCCCTTATATCTGAATCCATTGTGAATGTACTCTACCGACATAAAGGATATCAATTAGAAGATTCATTTAACCATTTAAAAATAAAGTTTAATAATATACCTTCACAAAATTCCATATAGAATCTTTTTTATTTGCTGGAAATTGTCTGCAGTCCTCGTAGTTTAGTGGACAAAGATTGGGATCTCTTACAATGGTTTTCAGAAAACTTGATAAGTGACATTGGTTTTCACCTACTGGTTGTCCAAATTGATTTTTCTCAATGGGAATTGGATCGTCGGGCTTTCTTTTCCAGACTTTCAAACATTGTGTTCGGCCACATGCTCGATGTTTTTGACCTAAGCATTCATTCATAAAGGATAAAATATATATGGAAAATTATATATCATTAAATGCAGCATTATAAATGCAATGATATGAATAAAATGATTACCTAGCCCATCAGAAGGTGTTGTTATAACATTCAATGACTCAACATGGTGATTAGAGATGTCATTTTGGTCCATGTTATCAGGAAATGCATTGCTATTTTGGTTAATGGAATCTCTATTCTCTACACTTCTTGAATGAATAGACACGGAAGCATTGACATTGGGCACATGTGATAGTTGTGAATTTCTTGATCTTGTAACTTTATCACCACTTTCTTTGTTGTGCTAATTTTGGAACCTTATTCCCATCTCCTTTTTAGTTGTGCATGTTTGAGAGGATTTTGAACCACCAACCATATTAGAGTCTTGGGGAGATGTGGTTGATTGGGTATTTTTTGCATAGCTAGTAGCAGTTTTATTGAATTTCTTTGCTCTATCATTTTGAATTTTAGCTGGAAGGGAAGCTAAAATTTTTTTGGAGCGATTTGAGGATGATAGGTTCAAAGATTGCCAACAACCATGTCAAGTAATGCTAGGTAAATGAGTCGTTGTACAAGAGTCATTGTTGTTGTTTTTATCATTCCTTGTGGCTGTCTTATTATGGCAGCTGTCACTGTACTTTCTCTCATCCTGAGTATATCAAGTCACATATAAATGAATACATTTGAAAAATATTGAACAACATAATAACAATTTTATAATTAATATTTAAAAATGAAAGACACAGATATTTAATCAAATATAATTATAAACAACAGCAGAGACGAGGATAAATTTTATTAAGAAGAATGTCAGACATGCAAAATGCATACACCTATCTAGAGCACAATGTGAGACAGGAAATTAAAGATATACATCAAGCCAAAAAAGGCTTATATAAGTCAAATAATAACGACAAACTAAAAGAAACATTGGTTGCTATTTTGTAATCTTCTCATTCAAAATTGTCATCATCATCACGTTGAGATACACTTTCATCATCCTGCTCAATTTGGGAGTAGTCTTTTTCAATTGTTGAACTATCAATAGTGATTTCTTCCATATCAAATCTAACTATGTCACAATCACTATCTTCATCCTCTAATGTCATTGATGGACCATCTCTAGTTTCACCTTGCACATAAGCTTCGACATTCTCAATACAAGATTGTTCTTCCATGTTGAACATATATCGTGGGGCAATCTTTACAGCAAAATGCCACCCTTTTGCAGTGACATCTTCTACATAAAATACTTGTACAACTTGAGATGCCACTACAAACGGTTCTCCTATAGTTTGAAGTTGTCTCGAATTAATAAGAGTCAACCCATGTTCATCATGCTTGATTCCCCTCTTTGAGTAGATGTCCACCCAATCACACTTAAATAATGTCACCTTAAAGTGTTCATAATAATTGAGCACAATAACATCCTTCAAAACACCATAGTAGGTAACATCTCTAGTAATTGGATTGCGGTCAGTGGTTTTAGAATAACAATCAGTCTTAGTTAACAGAAAGACTCCACTATTTTGTGTTGTTCGATTTGCATCTTTTGCCTTAGTATGAAATCTGTGACCATTGACAACATAGCCCTTGTACTTAATGGTCAGTTGATGTGGACCTTGAGAAAGAAACTTGATTTTATCATCCACCATCTCTGTTCTTAGGAGTGTCTCAATCTAACAAGAGAAAAGTTTGTTAGACTTTATGCATGAAGCATAACAAATTCAATTAGCACAACTAAACTTACATGTTCCTTAAACCATCCATCAAATGAGTTACTATGTATTCTCTGAACCTCCTTTAAGGACTTTTGAGGATGTCTTTGCCTAATGATATCATAGTACTTCCTGAATACAAACTATGTGCAATATGTCATTGGAATGTGTTATAGCATTTTATTAATAGAAGACAATTGTCACTAACTTACTTAATGTAGGATTCAATTGCTTCACAATTGAATAGTACATGCTTATGGGCTTGTTGAAATGTATGTTCATCCAAGACGCATGTTACCATTTTACCAATACCACGACCTACTATCGAGAAAATAGACCAATCATCACTGTCATGTGTTGGCTCATTTTCCAAATTTTCTTCGTCAATATCGTTTTTATTTGGCTGATTTAATTTTGTTTCAACTCTATCTAAGTATCTTGAACAAAAAGTTAGACACTCTTCGACTATATATCCTTCTGCTATTGATCCTTCTGGATATCTTTTATTATGAACATATCCTTTTAGGGCCATTAGATACCTGATAACAAAGTTGAGGAAAATATTATGACAAATTACATTCCAATAGGTAAAGTCATCACGACGTATGAAAAGTTACCTTTCAATTGGATACATCCAACGATACTGAACAAGGTCGGCTATCTTAGCTTCATAAGCGAGATGGACTGATAGATGCACCATTATGTCAAAAAAACATGGAGGGAATATCTTCACTCACAAAGTGTCACAGCTATTGCATTTTCCAATGCAGCAAAATCAATTGGATCTATGACTTTAGTGCTCAACCTTTGAAAATAGCAACAAAGATTAATAATACATGACTTAGCATTCTTACTGGGCAAAGACATAGTGACAGCTAATGGCAGAAGTTGTTGCATTAACACGTGATAATCATGACTTTTCATTGGTAGCATATTTTGATCCTTCAACCGTGCACATCTAGATATATTAGATGCATACCTGTCTGGAACTTTGACAGATTTTAGGAGGTTGCAAAATAATATTTTTTCATCTTTTATCATTGTATGGCAAGCTAGAGGTAGGATGGTATATTTACCAACAGTTTTTGGATGAATCAGAAATCTGATTCCCATATTCTCCAAATCCTTCCTTACATTCAAGTTGTCCTTACTTTTATCCTTCAAACGTAGCAATGTTCCAACAATACTCTCACATATATTCTTCTCAATGTGCATGTCATCGAGATTGTGCCTTACAATGTTAGATTTCCAATATGGTAGCTCAAAAAATATACTTTTCCTTTCCCAATTGTGTGTTGAATCTTTACCTCTTGGCC
This sequence comes from Alisma plantago-aquatica, assembly GCA_963693085.1. Classification (NCBI taxonomy): domain Eukaryota; kingdom Viridiplantae; phylum Streptophyta; class Magnoliopsida; order Alismatales; family Alismataceae; genus Alisma; species Alisma plantago-aquatica. The sequence continues at coordinate 706,870,568 of OY856409.1, forward strand.
TTTTGTTACCAATCACAGTTCTTTCATCCTCCAATTGTGACAAGATTTGAGATCAAGAAGGAGGTTTAGGTGCACACCTAAATTCTTGCTCACCGTCAAATGCCTTTGCTTCTTTTCGGAATCTGTGGCTAGTTGGCAAAAACCTACGGTATCCTCTATAGAAAACTTTACGACTATGTGGCAACCAATGTGAGAAAATATCTTTATTACAATAATGACATGCTTTGTAGCCTTTAGTACTCCAACCAGATAGATGTGCATATCTTGGAAAATCACTAATAGTCCATAATAAAGAAGCACGCATCAAAAAGAATTCCTTGGTTCCAGCGTCATATGTATGTACACCAGTATCCCATAGTTCTTTCAACTCATCAATCAATGGACGCAAGTACACATCTATATTTTCGAGTGAAGTTGGTCTAGGAATGAGTAGGAACAACATAAAATATGGTTGCTTCATGTACAACCAAGGATGTAAATTATATGGAATAATCACAATAGGCCATGTACTATAAGAAGTACTCATTGTCCCAAAAGGATTAAATTCGTCAGTTGCAAGTCCCAATCGAATGTTTCTAACATCTACAACAAATTCTGGATGCATCACATCAAATGTTTTCCATGCAGGTGAATCTAACGGGTGTCTTAACTTGTCATCTTTTTCATATTCTTCTACATGCCACCTCATTAAGGATGAGGTTTTTGATGACATGAACAACCGCATTAGGCATGGTATAAGTGGAAAGTATCTGAGCACTTTGATAGGTATTCTCTTGGGTTTTTTTTCAAGCTCGTCATCATCATTTGGGATTGTAATCATTTTCCATCTTGATGCTCCACATGTATCACATACATCTTTATCAGTAGAATCCTTCCAAAACAACATGCAACCATTTGGACAAACATGAATCTTCACATAATCTAAGCCCAACCCTGTAATCATCTTTTTTAGCTCATAAAATGAATTAGGTAACAATTCTCCTTCTGGTAGCATCTTCTTAAAGAACGTAAGAAACATAGATGCTGCTTTCTTACTCAAGCCATTAAGACAAACCAGGTGATAGAATTCTAGGATGCAAGCAAGTTTGCTATATTTCTTACACCCTGGATATAATTCTGTCTCAGAATCCTTTAACAAGATATAAAATTTGTCAGCATTGAAATGTTGATCACTAGATGGCTCCACTCCTTCCATATTTTTGTCTTCACTGAAACTCAGAAAAGTATCATGCAACATATCTTTTAAATTTCAGCATTCAGGAAATCTCCATGATCAGTAGGAGCATCCATTTGAACATCGACATCTTCACCATGAAAAGCCCAAGAAATATAGCTTGGTAAGAAGCCATGCCACAATAGATGGCTCAATGCAGTCTTTATGGTGACCTGGTATACATTAGCACACTTTCTATAAGGGCATACAATCTTGTCTCCCATCGATGAATGTTCAAAAGAAAAATCCAAAAATTTTGATACTCCACATAAGTATTTACTGCTCGTCCGATCATCCTCTATTATCCAATACTTATCCATTCTATAAAAATAGTAAAACATATAACATATATGAGTAAGTATGTCATATCAAAAAAGACTATCAATATGAGAAAATACTAGTGTAATCATACAAATGAAGTTCACGTGAGCCTATCCGACTAGGCGGGTTCCCAAGCATTTTTTGAAATACTTATAATAAGGATAAAAGAGCATAGTTATAATAAGGATAAAAGAACACTTATAATGAAATTTATCACTAATTTGTAACATAATAGGATATGCATATTTCTATTTTGTTTTTGGGTTTCAAATGTGTCATTAGATAGGATGGTTTTGTGAATTTGGAACATTCATGGGAACACACACTGCATTTATTGATTGGGGATAGTTCCATTCATTAATCTCTTTTTACATCCACAGACAGGGGTGTACCCCTAAACAATAACTAAACAAAGGGGTTGGTGTACCCCTAAACATGTGCATAATTAAAATAACTATTAATATAGACAAGTCTAGATAGATAGACAACTAAATACTACACCAACATGGTCCCGTATCAGTAACTTTGATGCCTTTTCATTGTGGCAATCTTCTCCTGAAGTTCAAAAAAGAAAGTATCTATGAGGATTGATTACTTTAAGACAAAAAGTGTGAATACAAAACAAGACAGGACGATTATATTTGTTAATCGGACCTACCGTGGTCTTTTTGATGATGATAATGATGTGTCACGGAGCTCATCACTGTATTTAGATGAATCTAAACTGACAGGGATCTCATCATTAGATTCGTCCAAATATTCCCTATCCTCCATCGAGTACTCATACTTCCATATTTGATTGGGGGTCTCATTGTTGATGTTGGTTATCCAAACCTTGATGGTATTATGGCCAACTGGATGGAGAAAAATCTTGTCACTACGGCCCAATACCATCTTGCTAATCCAATCGCGCCAACCAGATTTTGATACAAGATTTCCCACAACATGATACTCAACCTCGATAATAGATGAAGAATTACCAAAATTTAGGGTACTTCACCAGAGGCATGTAGCGTCTTCCATTTAGAAAATGCCAATGGTCATGTATGGTTAGTTGTGCTAAGGAAAGATCATCTGGGATGATGTTCAATTGTTCTTCATCAAGTAACATTAACATTGGTATAGAGGCCCAGTTCATAGTGACTGTTGTGGGTGGACAAAGACTGAAAAATATAAGTACTAACAATTGTAAGTATATATAACAATGTTATATATTTTCAGAAAAAGTAGTATAACATCAGTTAACCTTTTTTTGCTTGTCATAACCAACTTTATTGTGGTGGACATGATAGCTTGAAAAGAAATCTAAGAGAGGAGATCATGTCATATATCTTTGCAATTGGTCCAATGTTCACTAATCCTTCTTTGAGAATTTTAAGGAAGTAACTAGTATTTTCTATAATTTGATGTAGCTTGGTATTTCATACAATGAGATGACACTTATTAACTATTTTTTGAATAAAAACTCATATTTTAGATTATCAAAGAGGTTACTGGTGTCTGGATTATTTTGTACAAGTGTGAGACCTATTTAATTTGGAGTATCCATGCACTACTATAGCAGGTGTGAGACCTATTTAAAGAGGTTACTGGTGTCTTTCCAAATTTTTAATATAGTCTTGTACTCATGTGTTTATCAAAACACTACTACAAGATATCTTATCATCTTATTATTTTGATAGTACCATAAAGTTTATGACAAGAAGGATTCATCTAAAAATTGTAAATTTTCTAAATGAGTTATGTGAGGTTATTATTCTCTAACCTATATGTAAATGGGATAGAATCCTGCCTCTTTAGTTTTATGAGTACATGACACTATGTTTGAAATACTTATTATAAGGATAAAAGAACATACTTATAATAAGGACCCAGGCACATTCTAATCATTTTGAACTGAATCAGAAAGTGAACTGGAGTCTGGGTCCTATCCGCTAGTATCAAAGGAGAATTCATAAACCTCAAAGCCACCAGCATGGTTTCCAAACCTACAACCTCAGCTTCTACAAGCTCACCTTCTACAATCCTTTAGAACATATACAACCAGAAAGTAGGAATCTATACAAACAAATACCAAAGATACACTCCCTGATATGAAGCTGAACACCAAGGTGTATGTTCTTCATAACATGGTACTCAATCATGGCTATATTCCTTTTTTGGTTGACCAAAACTCCTGTTTTCAAAGGATATGAATATCATTTCAAAGAATCCCAACAGAGCCTTAAAAAGGAGAACCATACGAATCCATTTCAAGCACTTCCATAGGAAAGAGACAGCATAGAATCCCATCCTTGGATGACATCAAATAGAGAAAATACAAACCAACCCAAGGATAGATCATAGATCCTTCATCCAACGATAACCAATAGAATAAAAAAGTAGAACATCACTCAAAACCACATCAGAAAAAGGATTCAAAAGAAAACAACATAGAAGACCTTCCAATAAAAAACAACAGAAGCTTCAACTAGTAGAGCCTGACAAGAAGTGGGAGAAAAGGACTGAACCTTGACCAAGCATAAGAATAGCAGCATAACATCCAAAAGTCCAGAATCAAAATGAACAGAATATGACAAGGGGAGCAACCCCCCCCCTTTGACAAGGGGAATAGAATGAACAGAATATAATTATGCTCACATGTAATTAATTCATCGTGAAGGGAATGTTGGGTTTTAGGGGAGGCAGAGAAGGTAGTGCAAACAAAAAATTTCTTCTCCCCAAACCCAGAATAAAGGAATTGCGTCAACGTCTATACAATAGGAAGGATGGTTTGTAGAGACATACCTTATCCCGATGCTTGCTCGGCGATGTTATCTCACGGCTTGCACGGTCTTCACCTCTGGTCTTGGACGGTGTCTGTGCAGCTCCTGGTCTCACGGGGACTGTCAGGATTGACAGTTGTCCTCTGAGCGGTAGAAGTCTCCCTCCTCTGTAGTAGTCCAAACGGACCACATGGAACTCCGATCGCCTTGTCGCACAAGGCATCAAAAGGAGTCGTACCCTCCTATCAGCGTACTAGTCACCTACACACTCTCCTGCCACTAGTCGCCTTTCTGCAGTTGTCTTTCCCTTGATGTGCCTCTCTAATCGGGTAGCACTTACTCGGGCTCTCCTGGTTACCACAACCAGAGAGAACGACAACTTTTTAGAGCAATTGGTGTTCTATGAGTTGTACTTGAGAAACCCCATTACCCCTATATATAGGAGGGTCATGGGATAGGGTTCTCTACCCCGAGCAATGCGGGATTAAAACAGGAGTAGAAGGGTTTAAGATTTTCCACAAAACAACCAACTACGCCAGCTGAACCTATCGTTTCAAGCATGAACCATTCGGATGGGGACCTGAGTCGATCGGTTCACACCTGAACCAGTCAGTTGGGACACCTAAGTCGATCGGTTCACTTTTGAACCGATCGGTTCACTGCCTGGTCAGTTCCCGATTGACTTTTCCTCTTTGTTTTGAATTGATCCAAATACCAATCCTTGTTCCAATCAAATTGGACAAGAGAAACGAAGAAAAATTTCTTACCAACCTGACTTTCCCAACTCGCTCGGTTGGACCAGTTGAGCCGATCGGTTCAACCCTTGAACTGGTCATCTCAACCTTTCCTGAGCCGATCGGTTCATCACATGAGCCGATCGGTTCACCAACGTGATCCGATCAGTTCATCATATGAGTCGATCGGTTGGGAGTGCAGACTATGCAAAATCAGTCAATTGCAGTTTCAATCAATCTGATACTCTAATCAATCATTCCAACACCTTGAACACTATGATATTGAGCTATCAATTGATTGAGTGTTTAATTGAACTACTAAACTCCTTTAGTAATCAATATAAACATCGTTTGTGTATAAACTCCTCTTCTAGGTTAAATCCTATGTGTGTGACCCTACAAGCCCATTTCATGTTGACAGTGAAAGTTCATAACACTTATCACTTCACAAGCAAAGAGCGATGCCTAGTCACACATCAGTGCTACCCAAGTGAAATAGAAAGTTGGAGAACAACTTTCAATCCTATAATTCGTGAATGGTGTTACAGTGAACGTATAATTCCTTTGTCACTGATATCTCGAATGAACTCAAGGCATGGAACAATCATCCTGTCAACGTTCATTCACTTTCTTGATCTAAGAGTAGATTGGAGGAGATATGTATGACATCAATATCACATACTGATTCACATATATGTGTGTATGCCTATCTCAATCCTACTCATCAAGTGGCCATGGATATCAAACTCCCTCAGGAGGGACAAATCCCATATCTATCACTCACCCCTCAGAAGCCCTATGTGTCAAAGCCACCCAATCATCACCTTTATAACAACCCATATTTCATGAATGCGTTTGATGATGTCAAAGTGTACCCAACGACATGTGTTGAGTGTAGTGATTTTAGGTCAAATAATCACACTCACCACCATCACTGTGAGAACTGACTGTGACTACCATGTCATGTTTCCATGTGTCAAACTCATGGTGGGTCTGTTTGGTACATTTGTTCTCTAACAAGTACCTATGTGTTTGGTTTGAGATCTCCATATCATGACAAATGAGATTCTATCATCAACCAACACCACAATCTAGTCTTGTGTGTCATTGTTGTCTATCTACCTTCCATAATGACATCCGACTAGGGACATAATAAGATGTACAAACTCTTAGCATCCATATGATCTCATTGTTCAGGTCCTGAACCTGAAAGCATACATCATTGAGTATTGTTATTCTCTAGACATTCAATTGGCTCTATCATTATCTCATATGACTGAACCAGAAAGAATTGGAAGCTTGCCTTTGATGCTTATCAAATCAATATTAATGTATCTCACCAATCATCCCATGATTGTTTCTCAGGGCATACATACCAATAGACTCCCACTTGCACTGTGAGCCAATCACCCTTGAATCATATTCATAGTGATCTTCAAACATGTCCCACATGTTACTGTGCTCTAGTGCTTACGCAGTGAGTTATGTCAACACCTTGCAAAGTCAGTATTAACTGCATGTCTCTCATCTCTTCACTATACGTCACATGTATGAGATGGAGTTGCCATAATATGTGATCTAGTATTCCTTTGCTAACCTTTAGCCACATTGCATGACCAAGTACTCCTAACTTGTCATCAATGATGGGAATAACTATAAGTTCATCTCATGAACTTCCAGATCCATATAGTATCCGCTAATGTTCTCTAACACATGGATACTCAACTTTTCCTTTTAAAACGACTTTAATGGAACGTTTCCATTTATCAACAAACATTCACTTTTATATATCTCATATATATTTTGTGATTAATTTTCTGTCCTTTTCGGAAGTTCGCATCAGTGTAACTCTTTACAGTGAACCCTTCCTTATATACATAGAACTAGTACTTCTCAAGTACTTATCAAGTTCTTATGGTATTTCAGTAACCCTTACTGGAACTAGACAGACATCCACTTGTCATGTCCCACATACGAGTTATCAGAATGATCATATCATATTGTCATGTCCTACATACAAGATGAATGCTTTTTATTCTTGACATGTCCATACATGCAAGATAATGGGATGATTACATACATGATAGATCCATATCTATTCTTAGTGTTCCCATTCTTCATAAGAATTGAGACACTTGGCTCTGGGATACTAACTCCAAGTTTTCTCCCACTGAATCTGCTTATACTGAACCCTTCAGTATAGATTGCTAATGTATGCTCTCTCCTTTTAGGGCAAGAGGTTTTCGAGAACTATCTCTATAGATCTCTATTCCTATTACATAGGAAACGTCTCTATCTTCCATAAATATAATTTCCACTTTGGATTTCCATTCTAGAACATTTCATTCCTCATCAATATGTGGAATGCAAATACACTCCCACTAAATTACAGATCCCTTCTTTATCTTTGTCATATCAGTCAAAACCTTTGACTATATTATCAAAGTAAAGATCACAATTTTGAGTTTCTTGTACTCAATTAATTACAGTGATTAGTCCATTGTAACTTATAGACTTTATTTGCATTAATGGATTCATAAACCTTATAGGTTGTGTCACGTACACATCCTTGTTTTATTCCTCATAAGAATGCAGTTTTAGTATCCATATGCCAAATCTCTTAGTCATTAAGTTGCAATCAACAAGCATCATCCTTCTCAAAATGTTATCCATGTGTCTTAACACTTAAGACTCATTCACACTTATGGATTTCATTCCAATGGGTGCTACCATCAAGGTCAAACCTTATGGTTCACATGGAAGTCATTTAGGATGTAATGGTCATAAACCATAATTCAAAATCCGGTTCCTCATATTCATCTAGATAGTTGACTCATCACATGACTAACTCATCACATAGATAATCGAGGTGTATCTGTCAAGGATATAAGAACTCACAACCCTTTGTGATTCTTAATGTACTTTATTTAGTGTAGGGTATTCTTTATTTAAGAAGAAATTAGTTATTTGATAATCATCCTCTAACTCCTTAGAGTATGACTCCTTGTTGATTTAGACATCACCATGCCTTAATCATTAGTTCACTATGATACACAATCATAATCACTCATACGGATCTCAAACATTTAGTCCAAGTATTTCATTCATTGATCTCATCAAGAATTAACACTTTACCAAATTCGTACTTCATCTATGATATTCTTGAACACTTCAAGATATTCATATTGGTATTTATCTAAACATTATTTGAAGTACTAGCATTAACTCTAATAGGTATGTAAATACATCACATGTATTATACCTAATAGGATAATCGGTCTCCCACTACCACTAGTGAAGATTGATTAATCATGTCTAAGAGATTCATGTCTCTTACTGGTTCTCTAACCAAAAGAGTCTAGATTTATCCATCATATGGAAACTAGAGATGAATTTCTCATGATAATGCTAATTCGTTGTTTTAGTTATCAGTAACTTTTAGGTATCATTTTATCTTATGCATACCAAGTACCACAAGATAAACAAGGCATTGCCATAAGGAAATATCAAATTTATTAATTTCCATTATTGTCATACAATATGAAAAAATAAGGTGTTTCTATCCATTGGAAAATATGAAATAACAGTTTATAATTCTATTACATGCCTTCAAGGCTGAAAATAAACTAAAGTACTCCTATCTATGGCAGAAACACTTGCCCCATTTATTGGGTGCTTTACACTTTATATCTTGGTATCATATACCTCAAAAGTGTTATAAGTTTATTTCATGACACCTTCAGGTGGAGACGTCAGTCGCCTCCTTCTTCTTTAGTTCTTCCAAATAGAGTGGCCAATTCCTTTTCCAATGTCTTGGCTTTTGACAATGGTGGCAATTGCCTCACTTGGCCACGCCTCCCTTAGCCTTGAGAGTTTAAGACGACTTGGGCTGCTGGCTAGCATCAGAACGTTTCTTAGCCTTGCCCTTGCCCTTGCACTTGGACTTGCCTTTCTTATTGCTGATCATCATCACAAATTTAGGCTTATCCTTCTTCATCTATGCCTCGACTGTCCTCAACATGCCCAATAACTCTGTCAATGGCCTATCAAAGTTGTTCATGTTGTAGTTCATCACAAACTGATTGTAGGATTCTGGCAATGATTGCAGTATCACGTCAGTAGCCAACTCTTGGCTCAGGGGAAATCCCAGTCTTGTCAGGTTCTCCACATACCCAATCATTTTGAGCATGTGTGGACCAACTGGATCTCCTTCTGTCATGACACACTTGAACAGTGCCCTGGAGACATCATATCTCTCTTGTCGTGCTTGATCTTCATACATGTTCTTGAGATGCTGAATCATCTCAATGACACCCATGTTCTCATGTTGTCTCTACAACTCATGGTTCATGGAGCATAACATCAAGCACTTTGCATCAATGGCATCTTCCGATTGCTTCTTATAACCTTTCTACCTTTGGTGCGGTAGGAGCAGGTTCCTCTAGAGCTGGAGTATCTAGAACATAGAGCTTTCACTCTTGAGTGAGAACAATTCTCAATGTCCTAAACCAGTTGTGGAAGTTAGTCCCATTTAGCTTGTCCTTTTCAAGGACCGATCACAATGAAAAGTGATTATTTTTTGTTGTCATTTGTACTATAAAAGGAAATATATGTAATTTAGTCCAAAACACAATTTTGACTTATTTGATTGATTTGAAAGGTTGATGATATAATTAGGACTTTAATTTAATTATCGTTCCCACTATTTTTGTTCAAATTGATAGCCCTCACCATCAATTCAGAAGATTGCAGCGTACAACCTTCTAGTGGGTCAAGATCCTGAAATCCTCTGAGTCATGGACCAGCTAGGGCTGTCACCCACAACTTAGATCTTTCAGGTAGGCAACTTTTGCCAATTGCATCATATGCAACTCTTGAAAGATGTCATGTGCAACTCCTTGCCATGATCACCTCCATGCCTCAAGGTGCTAGATCCTATCTAGGTCACCTTGTTAAGTCCAGCCTAAAGAAAACACGATGAATATGCACCCTGCTAGGGCAGACCCACATATTCATACTTCACGCTTCCACGAGATAGATAGTGCTGAAAAACCACTAGAGGGGGGGGTGAATAGGGTTTTATGATTATTTTAAATTAATTTAACTCAAACAACCACAATTGAAATAATAAGAAGGAGACAAGGTGCTTAGAGTGGTTCCAACCTTAGCAAATACTAAGACAGTCAATCCACTACCCGGTTGCTTACCCAACCGGGATTTTGAAAGTATGAAATTTTATTACCTCTCAAGGAATTTACATAAAATTACAATACTTTCTACACCCTTTGGACAGCCTTCACCTTGAAGTAGTTGCACCAACCTTGAAGTAGCCTTCTTGAAGTAACTTCAAGCTCCCCCTTGAAGTAGCCTTCCTCTTGAAGTAGCTTCCCGTTGCAACAGCCTTCTAGAAGTAGTCCAAAGACCTCCTTCTTTACCAAGAAGATCAAACCCTCTCCAATCCGTAGCCTCCAACCCTAGGAGTAGCAAGGAGAGAACAAGCAATATGAAAGAACAAGAAAGGAAATGGAAATTACAATTACCACTTTGAAGCACAAGGCTTGATTTGCCTATATCAAGCGTATAGATCTCCTAACCAATGAATATTGAAGTGTAGGTTTAGTGGATAGGAGATGATAGCCTATAGAACACGAATTTGGAGCAAGGAAAAGAATAGCCAAAGCTAGTGTTGCTCAATTGCTCAAAACAGATTGCCAATTGCAAGTGTAAGCTCAAGTATTGCACAAGTGTATATGAGTGAATTTAGATGTCCTAAGGCATGTCCTATTTATAGGAATGACCTGCAAGTGCTTAAGGACGTTCTAGACACTTTCTAGGGGGTTCTAAGTGCTTAACTAGCCGTTAGATACACATTAGTTGCTTTAGCAACGACTAGTTAATTAATTCTGAAAAGTGCAGACAGAGACATTCTCGATCGAGGAATTGTCGACCGAGATCCCAGTCGGTCGAAGTTTTGTCGGCCGAGGGACTGTCTGGAGTCAAGTATATATAACGTTATGATCCAACTCCCAACTACTTTGTCTGCTGTGTCTAATGGCTACTTGGGTCATTCTCGGTCGAGGAAATTGTCGACCGAGAGTGTCTCAGTCGAGGATTTTGTCGACCGAGATTAACCCTGATTCAATGTTTTAAACTAAGTACTAAAGTTGTGTATGAGTGTGCATTTGTGACACTAATGTAGGGGATGACCTATCTAAGTGTAATGATTGGCTAGGGAATATCTAATGCTTGATTTACATGATGTATAAGTACTTGTACATTATATATTTGTACAAGTTTTACAATTGATTACATTCATGAAATTAAAGCAATTTAGCATATAGATCTTCCAAATATTTATCATCCACCTTATTCCTGCAACACTCAAGTAGCACGTTAGATCGACAAGAGTGAAATGTTTGTCATTATCAAAACAAAGGGATTTAAGTGATGTCCATTTAGCCAACAATCTCCCCCTTTTTGAAGATGACAAACATTTCCAAAATATAAATTAACTAGTCTTTAAAATGAGTTGAGTTTCATACCTATGATTTACTTTGTGAATTTCTTCTCTTGTTTATGAAATGTGTGCTTATTATTCCCAAAGAAGTATGGAACATAAAATCCAATTATTTAGGTAATATAGCAACTTTTAATGTAAAGCCAAGAGATTATGAAACTCATTGATTGAGTTTTTCAAAGTTACTATTTTAAGATTTACATTTATTTCTCCCCCTTTGTCATTTCAAAAAGATATTCGTTTAAAAATAGAACAACTCCCCCTTAATTTGATATCCCCCATAAAAGCATAGCCATCAAATCTTTCAAAAAAGATATCCATTTAAAAGCCAAAAATGACACGATTAAAACCATTTTTAAGAGTCACAAATATCAAAGAAAACATCTTCTAAGGGAGTAATGAGTAGTTGCTTTCTTATTTTATTAAATTGGTCTAGTGGAAGCGATTTTGTAAAAATATCAGCCAATTGATCTTCCGTATCAACATGATGAAGGGATACATGATTCTTAGAGATATGATCCCGTAAAAAATGATGACGGATTTCAATATGTTTAGCTCGGCTGTGTAGAATGGGATTATGTGCTAAGTTTATAGCACTTGTGTTGTCACAAAAGATAGGTGTGGATGAAAAAGTAAAACCATAATCATTTAGCACTTGTTGCATATAGAGCACTTGAGCACAACAAGATCCAGATGCCATATATTCAGCTTCAGTTGTAGAGAGGGCAACCGTATTTTATTTCTTGTTAAACCAAGATACTAAGGCTCTTCCTAACAAGAAACAACTACCACTAGTGCTCTTGCGATCAAGTCGACAACCAGCATAGTCAACATCAGTATAGGCTTTGAAATCCAAGGATTGTCCTTTAGGATACCATAAACCATAACATGTGGTGCCAGCTAAGTATCGGAAAATCCGTTTGACGGCTTGAAAGTGAGAATGCATAGGCTGTGATTGAAATCGAGCAAAAAGACCAACTGAAAACATGATGTCCGGTCTAGAAGTGGTTAAGTAAAGCAGACTACCAATCATGGCTCTATATAAGGAATCATAAATAGGTTCCCCATTTTCATCCTTATCAATTTTAGTGGAGGTAGCCATTGGAATGGTAGCATGTTTGCACTGGTCCATTCCAAAATGTTTTAAGAGTTCTTTGGTATACTTTTCTTGGCTTATAAAAATCTCGGCAGGCGTTTGTTTAATTTGAAAACCAAGAAAGAAGGTTAGTTCACCCATGAGTCTCATTTCAAATTCTTGTTGCATAATATCACTGAATTGTGTGCACAATGATTCATTTGAAGCACCAAAAATAATGTCATCAACATATATTTGAACAACTAGAAAATCAGATGTGTATGTTTTGAAAAATAAAGTAGAATATGAATTTCCAATAGAAAAATCATTATCAAAAAGATAGGTCTTGAGCTGTTCATACCAATTCCTAGGTGCTTGTTTTAATCCATAAAGTGCTTTCCTAAGTTTGTAGACATAGTCACCTTTTTCCGGTATTTCAAAACCAGGTGGTTGGGAAACATACACTTCTTCTTGAATTATTCCATTTAGAAATGCACTTTTTACATCCATTTGGTAAAGTTTGATGTTTTTGTGTGCAGCTATAGCTAGTAGCATTCTAATAGCTTCAAGTCTTGCTACTAGTGCATAAGTTTCATCAAAATCTATCCCTTCTTGTTGATTATATCCTTGTGCTACTAACCTGGCTTTATTTCTTATCACTTCCCTGGCCTCATTTAACTTATTCCAAAAAACCCATTTAGTTCCAATAATGGTTTTATCTTGTGGTCTAGGAACTAAGTCCCATACATCATTTTTAGTGAATTGGTTTAATTCTTCTTGCATTGCTATTATCCAATAGTCATCTTTAAGAGCTTCAGACACCTTCTTAGGTTCAATTATAGAAACAAATGCCATATTTGCAACATCTTTAAAAGAAGAACGAGTTTTGACTTTATCATTCAGATTTCCAATGATTAATTCTTGAGGATGATCCTTAATAAGTCTAGGAACAGATTGTGTCTCAACTTGGTCATTATTTGTAGTATTTTTGTCACTATCATTTGGTATGGATAAATTTTCGAATTGATGAGTGAGATCAACTATTTCAATATTTTCAGATTTTGGCTCTTCATGAAAAGAAATGTGTATCGATTCCTCAACTTTTCTAGAAATAGTGTTGTAGACTCTAAATGCTTTGCTAGAGGTAGAATATCCCTAGAAGAAGGCTTTATGTGATTTAGAGTCAAACTTGTCTCTATCCTCTTTAGTGTTTAAGATATAGCATGTTGATCTAAAAGTATGAAAATAGTCAACCCTAGGTTTCTTAGTATATATGATTTCATATGGTGTTTTCTTCAAATAAGAATGAACAGTTACTCTATTTAACACATAGCATGCTGTGTTTGCTACTTCAGCCCAAAATGTTTTAGGTGTATTATGTTTGAGCATCATAGTCCTAGCCATTTCTTGTAGTGATCGATTTTTCCTTTCAACTATGCCATTTTGTTGTGGAGTGCGTGGAGTAGAAAAGTTGTGAGTGTAGCCTTGAGATGTGCAAAATTCTTCAAATAAATGGTTCTCAAATTCTCCACCATGATCACTCCTAATTGTACATATTTTGTTTTGTAATAGATTTTTCAATCTTGGAACAAAATTTTATAAAAACTTGAATAGTGTCATCTTTGTTTGCAAGAAAGTGTACCCATGTATATCTACTATAATCATCAACAATAACAAAACAATATCTTTTGCCACCAATAGATTGTGTCCGCATAGGTCCAAATAAATCCATATGAATGAGTTCTAGGGATCTACAGGTGCTAAGTACATTTTTGGGTTTAAAAGAGGTTTTTGTTTGTTTACCCAAAGTACATGGTTCACAATTTTCAACTTGATCAAAAGATAAATTAGGCAAGCCACAAACAAGATCATATTTAACTAGCTTTTTGATAACATGTGAGCTAGCATGACCCAATTTTTTATGCCATAGTTGTAAAGAATTTTCATTTTGCAAGTAAGCATTTTCCAACTACAGATTTCATAGAGTTAGGTCTAAGAATATAAAGATTTCCAACTCTTTTTTCCTTCATAAACAACATTTGTAGTATTTTCTATTAATAACTTGCAACAATTTTTGTAGGGGTGTAAACGGTGCGGGTATGGTGCGGGTCTGGCCATACCCATACCCATACCCATCTAATTTAGCGGGTCCGATTCCAGTTCTAGACCCACATAATACAAAATCTGGACCCACACCATACCCGTACCCACAATAATAGTGGGTATGCGGTGTGGGTATGCGGGTAAGCGGTTCTATAAAACATCATATTGTTTATGTAAGAGAGATGACTGTGTTATATATATTTAACACAACAAGATATTGTTATCATATAGTATATTAACATGTAATAGTTATATTAGACAATGCTATATTCTATACAATAAAATTAATTGAGTAATTGTTTACATATTTGTAGTCATGATCATAACATTTAATTTATGTAGAAAGTAATGTAGATTAGTAGACATTTTGATTTTAAGTTTACATATGATGTTCGTTATTGTAACTAGAATAGTTAATTCTTAGTTATATGACTAGTCTCAACCTTAGAGTAGGATATAATCTCAATAATTATATTAATTAGACTAGTAAAGTATGATATATATAACATATTATTTTAGTAGTTACTTATGTATAGCGGGTACACGGGTCTAGCGGGTCTGGGTCCAAGCATACCCATTATTGGACCCGCTTATATGTGGGTCCAAGGGTATACGGGTCCAAGGGTATGCAGGTTTAAAAAATTAGACCCGTGACGAGTTTTTTAAGGGTCTAGAATTGCGGGTCCGTGGGTCTACCCGTACCCATTTACAACCCTAAATTTTTGTTGAATAAAACATCATATCCACTATCACATAATTGGCTAACACTTATTAAATTATTGTGCAAACCGTCAACAAGTAAAACATTCTTTATTTCAAGATTTGTACCAATGTTACCTATTCCAACAATTTTACCTTTACCATTGTCTCCAAAGGTGATTGTTCCACTCTTCTTTTCCTCAAAAGTTTGAAATGCATCCTTGTTTCCGGTCATGTGTTTGGAACATCCACTGTCGACTACCCAATCCTGCATTAAAATGTAGGTTTTGGTACCCAAGTGATGGTCTGTTATGGTTAGATACATTTAATTATAGACTGAACAAAGAAAGCTGATCAGAACTTCATTCGGTTGACAAAAGTTTGACCGACATGTGTCTCGGTCGACCAATTTGTCGATCAAGAAAGTTGTTGTTTTACAGATTAAAACTGAATAGAAGTAGAAGTCTGTTCGGTCGACCATTTTTCGATCGATTTTTGCTCCGATCGATCATTTCTCGACCGGAATGGTTGCTGTTTCACTAAGATTTTTGCTGTAGATTTTAATTTGTCACAGGCATTTGCTCGGTCGAAGTGTTGCTCGACTGAGAGTATCTCGGTCGAACTATTTGTCGACCGAATATGTTTCTGTTTCAGTAATTTACTTATATCAGCACAATGCATGAAACTGTATGTTTAGTTGAGATAGAACATTATGATTTTCAAGAGTAAGCATTAGATCATATCTCAACTAAATTACATCCAAGTTATCTAAGTTTGAGGTTTGGGGACCCAAACTAACTCACAATCCTTCTTCTTATAAGGGCATGAAAAAGAGTAATGTCCAAGACGTAGGCAAAAATGACAAGAAATAGAGTCAATTTCATTTCTTTTTCTAGGATTTTGAATTGTATTTTTAGGTACAAACATGGTCTTAGTCTTGGATGCTTGAGCTATTTTACTTTTTGGAACATATCCCAAGCCTTTCTTCCATTGTAGCTAGAGGAATTTTCCAGAATATTATCAAGAATGTCATTTCCCCTTAAACCATTTATTTCTCTTTGTAGCTTAGCAATCTCATCCATCTTCTTATTTATATCTATTCTTGCTTTATCTAAATCAGATAATAGATAGTTTCTTTCCTTAACAACATTATCATAATCTAAATGATTACATAGAATAGGTTGGGTCTGAAAATTGTTTAATTTAGCAAGCAAATCAACCTTTTCTTGAGAAAGAAGATCATGGTTTGTTTCTAAAGTAAGTAACTGTCTATTACAATCATTTAAGGATGTTTGTAAAGATAAATTTTCAAGAGAAATATTGTTCTTTTCAGAAGAAAGATCATTTAATCTAGAATATAATTTCTCATTTGTTTTGGTGACCTTCTTTAGTTTCTTTTTGCAATCAACGTATTTGTCATGAGTTTCTTGTAGACTAACAATTAAATCTTCCTTAGGAAAATCAAGAAGGCCTACCTCTTGGGAATCATCATCATCTTCTTTTGCCATGAGACATTCCACCTTCTCTTCTCCACTTTCACGCTCACTTGATTCATCCCACGCAGCTTTATAAGTGTTTTCCCCTTTCTTTTTGTGTGAGCTTTTCCTTCCTTTCTTTGCTTTAGGGCATTCATTTTTTAGATGTCCTTTCTTTCCACATTCAAAACACCTAGGAGGGGAAGAAGAAGAACTAGCAATTTTGTTAGATATTAATCATCTATATTTCTTACCATTAACAATTAAGGCTTCTTCTCCTTCTTCTTCACTTGTTTCATCACTTTCTTGGGTGATGATCTTTGAAGCTTATAGAGCCACATCTTTCTTTCTTCCTTGTTGCAATTCACGCTCTCGTCGTTCCTCTTCCTCCAATGTTGCCTCATGTGCTTCAAGGTTGCCAATGAGTTGCTCCATCCTTAGTCGGGTGAGGTCATTTGCTTCTTCAATGGCAATCACTTTGGGATTGTACTTGGGAGGAAGAGATATAAGAATCTTTGACACCTGATCTTCCTCACTAATCACTTTGCCTAAAGCATTCAAACCATTTACAATAGAAGAAAATTTTGCATACATCTCACTAATAGATTCATTTTGATCCATACGAAATTGTTCAAATTTATGTTAAGCATTCCTATTTTAGAATTCTTAACTTGAACAGTTCCTTCATATGTTATAGAAAGTCTATGCCATATTTCATAAGCTGTTTCACAATTTGATATTCTATTAAATTCACCAACGGAGATTGAACAATAAAGTATACTTACAGCCTTTGCATTCATTTGGGCAGACTTTACCGTATTAGTATCCCAAACTGCATACTCTGTTTGAGGAAGTTCATAAGGAGTTGACACCATCCTCCATAAGTCCCAACTGATTCCTTGGTAGTAAAATTGCATCCTCCTCTTCCAGTAGGTGTAGTTAGTTCCATCAAAAGTCGGAGGTCTAGACACAAGTGTTCCTTCCAAGTTGAGGTTGTTGAGAAACCCGTCACCCATTCTTCAAGACTTTGTTAGAGTTCCTTGAAGCCCTGCTCTGATACCAATTGAAAAACCACTAGAGGGGGGAGGGTGAATAGGGTTTTATGATTATTTTAAATTAATTTAACTCAAACAACCACAATTGAAATAATAAGAAGGAGACAAGGTGTTTAGAGTGGTTCTAACCTTAGCAAATACTAAGGCAGTTAATCCACTACCCGGTTGCTTACCCAACCGGGATTTTGAAAGTATTAAATTTTATTACCTCTCAACGAATTTACATAAAATTACAATACTTTTTACACCCTTTGGACATCCTTCACCTTGAAGTAGTTGCACCAACCTCGAAGCAGCCTTCTTGAAGTAACTTCAAGCTCCCCCTTGAAGTAGCCTTCCTCTTGAAGTAGCTTCCCGTTGCAACAGCCTTCTAGAAGTAGTCCAAAGACCTCCTTCTTTACCAAGAAGATCAAACCCTCTCCAATCTAAATCCTCCAACCCTAGGAGTAGCAAGGAGAGAACAAGCAATAAGAAAGAACAAGAAAGGAAATGGAAATTACAATTACCACTTTGAAGCACAAGGCTTGATTTGCCTATATCAAGCGTATAAATCTCCTAACCAATGAATATTGAAGTGTAGGTTTAGTGGATAGGAGATGCTAGCCTATAGAACACGAATTTGGAGCAAGGAAAAGAATAGCCAAAGCTAGTGTTTCTCAATTGCTCAAAACAGATTGCCAATTGCAAGTGTAAGCTCAAGTATTGCACAAGTGTATATGAGTGAATTTAGGTGTCCTAAGGCATGTCCTATTTATAGGAATGACCTACAAGTGCTTAAGGACATTCTAGACACTTTCTAGGGGGTTCTAAGGGCTTAACTAGCCGTTAGGTAAACATTAGTTGCTTTAGCAATGACTAGGTAATTAATTCTGAAAAGTGTAGACAGAGACATTCTCGGTCGAGGAATTGTCGACCGAGATCCCAGTCAGTCAAAGTTTTGTCGACCGAGGGACTGTCTGGAGTCAAGTGTATATAACGTTCTGATCCAACTCCCAACTACTTTGTCTGCTGTGTCTAACGGATACTTGGGTCATTCTTGGTCGAGGAAATTGTCGACTGATAGTGTCTTGGTCGAGGATTTTGTCGACCGAGATTAACCCTGATTCAATGTTTTAAACTAAGTACTAAGGTTGTGTATGAGTGTGCATTTGTGACACTAATGTATGGGATGACCTATCTAAGTGTAATGATTGGCTAGGGAATATCTAACGCTTGATTTACATGATGTCTAAGTACTTGTACATTATATATTTGTACAAGTTTTACAATTGATTACATTCATGAAATTAAAGCAATTTAGCATATAGATCTTCCAAATATTTGTCATCCACCTTATTCCTGCAACACTCAAGTAGCACGTTAGATCGACAAGAGTGAAATGTTTGTCATTATCAAAACAAAGGGATTTAAGTGATGTCTATTTAGCCAACAATCTCCCCCTTTTTGAAGATGACAAACATTTCCAAAATATAAATTAACTAGTCTTTAAAATGAGTTGAGTTTCATACCTGTGATTTACTTTGTGAATTTCTTCTCTTGTTTATGAAATGTGTGCTTATTATTCCCAAAGAAGTATGGAACATAAAATCCAATTCTTTAGGGAATATAGCAACTTTTAATGTAAAGCCAAGATATTATGAAACTCATTGATTGAGTTTTTTGAAGTTACCATTTTAAGATTTACATTTATTTCTCCCCCTTTGTCATTTCAAAAAGATATCCGTTTAAAAATAGAAAAGCTCCCCCTTAATTTGATATCCCCCATAAAAGGATAGACATCAAATCTTCGAAAAAGATATCCATTTAAAAGCCAAAAATGACACGATTAAAACCATTTTTAAGAGTCACAAATATCAAAGAAAACATCTTCTAAGGGAATAATGAGTAGTTGCTTCCTTATTTTTTTAAATTGGTCTAGTGGAAGCGGTTTTGTAAAAATATCAGCCAATTGATCTTCCGTATCAACATGATGAAGGGATACATGATTCTTAGAGATATGATCCCGTAAAAAATGATGACGGATTTCAATAAGTTTAGCTCGACTGTGTAGAATGGGATTATGTGTTAATTTTATAGCGCTTGTGTTGTCACAAAAATAGGCGTGGATGAAAAAGTAAAACCATATTCGTTTAACACTTGTTGCATATAGAGCACTTGAGCACAACAAGATCCGACTGCCATATATTTAGCTTCAGTTGTAGAGAGGGCAACCATATTTTGTTTCTTGCTAAACCAAGATACTAAGGCTCTTCCTAACAAGAAACAACTACCACTAGTGCTCTTGCGATCAAGTCGACAACCAGCATAGTCAGAATCAGTATAGGCTTTGAAATCCAAGGATTGTCCTTTAGGATACCATAAACCATAACATGTGGTGCCAGCTAAGTATCGGAAAATCCGTTTGACGGCTTGAAAGTGAGAATGCATAGGCTGTGATTGAAATCGAGCACAAAGACCAACTGAAAATATGATGTCCGGTCTAGAAGCGGTTAAGTAAAGCAGACTTCCAATCATGGCTCTATATAAGGAATCATCAATAGGTTCCCCATTTTCATCCTTATCAATTTTAGTGGAGGTAGCCATTGGAGTGGTAGCATGTTTGCACTGGTCCATCCCAAAACATTTTAAGAGTTCTTTGGTATACTTTTCTTGGCTTATAAAAATCTCGACAGGCGTTTGTTTAATTTGAAAACCAAGAAAGAAGGTTAGTTCACCCATGAGGCTCATTTCAAATTCTTGTTGCATAATATCACTGAATTGTGTGCACAATGATTCATTTGAAGCACCAAAAATAATGTCATCAACATATATTTGAACAACTAGAAAATCAGATGTGTATGTTTTGAAAAATAAAGTAGAATCTGAATTTCCAATAGAAAAATCATTATCAAAAAGATAGGTCTTGAGCCGTTCATACCAATTCCTAGGTGCTTGTTTTAATCCATAAAGTGCTTTCTTAAGTTTGTAGACATAGTCACCTTTTTCCGGTATTTCAAAACCAGGTGGTTGGGCAACATACACTTCTTCTTGAATTATTCCATTTAGAAATGCACTTTTTACATCCATTTGGTAAAGTTTGATGTTTTTGTGTGCAGCTATAGCTAGTAGCATTCTAATAGCTTCAAGTCTTGCTACTAGTGCATAAGTTTCATCAAAATCTATCCCTTCTTGTTGATTATATCCTTGTGCTACTAACCTGGCTTTATTTCTTATCACTTCCCCTTCCTCATTTAACTTATTCCTAAAAACCCATTTAGTTCCAATAATGGTTTTATCTTGTGGTCTAGGAACTAAGTCCCATACATCATTTTTAGTGAATTGGTTTAATTCTTCTTGCATTGCTATTATCCAATAGTCATCTTTAAGAGCTTCAGACACCTTCTTAGGTTCAATTATAGAAACAAATGCCATATTTGCAACATCTTTGAAAGAAGAACGGGTTTTGAATTTATCATTCCGATTTCCAATGATCAATTCTTGAGGATGATCCTTAATAAGTCTAGGAACAGATTGTGTCTCAACTTGGTAATTATTTGTAGTATTTTTGTCACTATCATTTGGTATGGATAAATTTTCGAATTGATGAGTGAGATCAACTATTTCAATATTTTTAGATTTTGGCTCTTCATGAAAAGAAATGTGAATCGATTACTCAACTTTTCTAGAAATAGTGTTGTAGACTCTAAATGCTTTGCTAGAGGTAGAATATCCCAAGAAGAAGGCTTTATGTGATTTAGAGTCAAACTTGTCTCTATCCTCTTTAGGATATAGCATGTTGATATGAAAGTATGAAAATAGTCAACCCTAGGTTTCTTAGTATATATGATTTCATATGGTGTTTTCTTCAAATAAGAATGAACAGTTACTCTATTTAACACATAGCATGTTGTGTTTACTGCTTCAGCCCAAAATGTTTTAGGTGTATTATGTTCGAGCATCATAGTCCTAGCCATTTCTTGTAGTGATTGATTTTTCCTTTCAACTATGCCATTTTGTTGTGGAGTGCGTGGAGCAGAAAGTTGTGAGTGTAGCCTTGAGATGTGCAAAATTCTTCAAATAAATGGTTCTCAAATTCTCCACCATGATCACTCCTAATTGTACATATTTTGTTTTGTAATAGATTTTCAATCTTGGAACAAAATTTTATAAAAACTTGAATAGTGTCATCTTTGTTTGCAAGAAAGTGTACCCATGTATATCTACTATAATCATCAACAATAACAAAACAATATATTTTGCCACCAATAGATTGTGTCCACATAGGTCCAAATAAATTCATATGAATGAGTTCTAGGGATCTACAAGTGCTAAGTACATTTTTGGGTTTAAAAGAGGTTTTTGTTTGTTTAGCCAAAGTACATGGTTCAAAATTTTCAACTTGATCAAAAGATAAATTAGGCAAGCCACGAACAAGATCATATTTAACTAGCTTTTGGATAACATGTGAGCTAGCATGACCCAATTTTTTATGCCATAGTTGTAAAGAATTTTCATTTGCAAGTAAGCATTTTCAAACTACAGATTTCATAGAGTTAGGTCTAAGAATATAAAGATTTCCAACTCTTTTTCCTTCATAAACAACATTTGTAGTATTTTCTATTAGTAACCTGCAGTAATTTTTGTTGAATAAAACATCATATCCACTATCACATAATCTGCTAACACTTATTAAATTATGGTGCAATCCGTCAACAAGTAAAACATTCTTTATTTCAAGATTTGTACCAATGTTACCTATTCCAACAAAATTACCTTTACCATTGTCTCCAAAGGTGACTGTTCCACTCTTCTTTTCCTCAAAAGTTTGAAATGCATCCTTGTTTCCGGTCATGTGTTTGGAACATCCACTGTCGACTACCCAATCCTGCATTAAAATGTAGGTTTTGGTACCCAAGTGATGGTCTGTTACGGTTAGATACATTTAATTACAGACTGAACAAAGAAAGATGAGCAGAACTTCATTCGGTCGACAAAAGTTCGACCGACATGTGTCTCGGTCGACCAATTTTTCGATCGAGAAAGTTGTTGTTCTATAGATTAAAACTGAATAGAAGTAGAAGTCTGTTCGATCAACTATTTTTCGATCGATTTTTGCTCCGATCGATCATTTCTCGACCAGAATGGTTGTTGTTTCACTAAGATTTTTGCTGTAGATTTTAATTTGTCACAGGCATTTGCTCAGTCGAAGTGTTGCTCGACCGAGAGTATCTCGGTCGAACTATTTGTCGACCGAATATGTTTCCGTTTTAGTAATTTACTTATATCAACACAATGCATGAAACTGTATGTTTAGTTGAGATAGAACATTATGATTTTCAAGAGTAAGCATTAGATCATATATCAACTAAATTACATCCAAGTTATCTAAGTTTGAGGTTTGGGGACCCAAACTAACTCACAATCCTTCTTCTTATAAGGGCATGAAAAAGAGTAATGTCCAAGACATAGGCAAAAATGACAAGAAATAGAGTCAATTTCATTTCTTTTTCTAGGATTTTGAATTGTATTTTTAGGTACAAACATGGTCTTAGTCTTGGATGCTTGAGCTATTTTACTTTTTGGAACATATCCCAAGCCTCTTCTTCCATTGTAGCTAGAGGAATTTTTCAGAATATTATCAAGAATGGCATTTCCCCTTAAATCATTTATTTCTCTTTGTAGCTTAGCAATCTCATCCATCTTCTTATTTATATCTATTCTTGCTTTATCTAAATCAGATAATAGAAAATTTCTTTCCTTAACAATATTATCATAATCTAAATGATTACATAGAATAGGTTGGGTCTAAAAATTGTTTAATTTAGCAAGCAAATCAACCTTTTCTTGAGAAAGAAGATCATGGTTTGTTTCTAAAGTAAGTAACTGTCTATTACAATCATTTAAGGATGTTTGTAAACATAAATTTTCAAGAGCAATATTGTTCTTTTTAGAAGAAAGATCGTTTAATATAAAATATAATTCCTCATTTGTTTTGGTGACCTTCTTTAGTTTCTTTTTACAGTCAATGTATTTGTCATGAGTTTCTTGTAGACTAGCAATTAAATCTTCCTTAGGCAAATCAAGAAGGCTTACCTCTTGGGAATCATCATCTTCTTTTGCCATGAGACATTCCACCTTCTCTTCTCCACTTTCGCTCTCACTTGATTCATCCCACGCAGCTTTATAAGCTTTTTCCCCTTTCTTTTTGTGTGAGATTTTCCTTCCTTTCTTTGCTTTAGGGAATTCATTTTTTAGATGTCCTTTCTTTCCACATTCAAAACACCTAGGAGGGGAAGAAGAAGAACTAGCAATTTTGTTAGATCTAAATCGTCTATATTTCTTACCATTAACAATTAGGGCTTCTTCTCCTTCTTCTTCACTTGTTTCATCACTTTCTTGGGTGATGATCTTTGTAGCTTTTAGAGAAACATCTTTCTTTCTTCCTTGTTGCAATTCACGCTCTCGTCGTTCCTCTTCCTCCAATGTTGCCTCATGTGCTTCAAGGTTGCCAATGAGTTGCTCCATCCTTAGTCGGGTGAGGTCATTTGCTTCTTCAATGGCAGTCACTTTGGGCTTGTACTTGGGAGGAAGAGATCTAAGAATCTTTGACACCTGATCTTCCTCACTAATCACTTTGCCTAAAGCATTCAAACCATTTACAATAGAAGAAAATTTTGCATACATCTCACTAATAGATTCATTTTGATCCATACGAAATTGTTCAAATTTCTGTTTAAGCATTCCTATTTTAGAATTCTTAACTTGAACAATTTCTTCATATGTTATAGAAAGTCTATGAAATATTTCATAAGCCATTTCACAATTTGATATTCTATTAAATTCACCAACGGAGATTGAACAATAAAGTATACTTACAGCCTTTGCATTCATTTGGGCAGACTTTACCATATTAGTATCCCAAACTGCATACTCCGTTTGAGGAAGTTCATAAGGAGTTGACACCATCCTCCATAAGTCCCAACTGATTCCTTGTAAGTAAAATTGCATCCTCCTCTTCCAGTAGGTGTAGTTAGTTCCATCAAAAGTTGGAGGTCTAGCCACGAGTGTTCCTTCCAAGTTGAGGTTGTTGAGCAACCCGTCACCCATTCTTCAAGACTTTGTTAGAGTTTCTTGAAGCCCTGCTCTGATACCAATTTAAAAACCACTAGAAGGGGGGGTGAATAGGGTTTTATGATTATTTTAAATTAATTTAACTCAAACAACCACAATTGAAATAATAAGAAGGAGACATGGTGTTTAGAGTGGTTCCAACCTTAGCAAATACTAAGGCAGTCAATCCACTACCCGGTTTCTTACCCAACAGGGATTTTGAAAGTATTAAATTTTATTACCTCTCAAGGAATTTACATAAAATTACAATACTTTCTACACCCTTTGGACAACCTTCATCTTGAAGTAGTTGCACCAACCTTGAAGCAGCCTTCTTGAAGTAACTTCAAGCTCCCCCTTGAAGTAGCCTTCCTCTTAAAGTAGCTTCCCATTGCAACAACCTTCTAGAAGTAGTCCAAAGACCTCCTTCTTTACCAAGAAGATCAAACCCTCTCCAATCCACAACCTCCAACCCTAGGAGTAGCAAGGAGAGAACAAGTAATAAGAAAGAACAAGAAAAGAAATGGAAATTACGATTACCACTTTGAAGCACAAGGCTTGATTTGCCTATATCAAGTGTATAGATCTCCTAACCAATGAATATTGAAGTGTAGGTTTAGTGGATAGGAGATGCTAGCCTATCGATCACGAATTTGGAGCAAGGAAAAGAATAGCCAAAGCTAGTGTTGCTCAATTGCTCAAAACAGATTGCCAATTGCAAGTGTAAGCTCAAGTATTGCACAAGTGTATATGAGTGAATTTAGGTGTCCTAAGGCATGTCCTATTTATAGAAATGACCTACAAGTGCTTAAGGACATTCTAGACACTTTCTAGGGGGTTCTAAGTGCTTAACTAGTCATTAGGTACACATTAGTTGCTTTAGCAACGACTAGTTAATTAATTCTAAAAAGTGCAGACAGAGACATTCTCGGTAGAGGAATTGTCGACCGAGATCCCAGTCGGTCGAAGTTTTTTTGACGGAGGGACTATCTAGAGTCAAGTGTATATAAAGTTCTGATCCAACTCCCAACTACTTTGTTTGTTGTGTCTAACTTCTACTTGGGTCATTCTCGGTCGAGGAAATTGTCGACCGAGAGTGTCTCGGTCGAGGATTTTGTCGACCAAGATTAACCATGATTCAATGTTTTAAACTAAGTACTAAGGTTGTGTATGAGTGTGCATTTGTGACACTAATGTAGGGGATGACCTATCTAAGTGTAATGATTGGCTAGGGAAGATCTAACGCTTGATTTACATGATGTCTAAGTACTTGTACATTGTATATTTGTACAAGTTTTACAATTGATTACATTCATGAAATTAAAGCAATTTAGCATATAGATCTTCCAAATATTTATCATCCACCTTATTCCTGCAACACTCAAGTAGCACGTTAGATCGACAAGAGTGAAATGTTTGTCATTATCAAAACAAAGGGATTTAAGTGATGTCCATTTAGCCAACAAGTGCACCACGCTAGGGCGTGCCCACACTTTGCCGATCAAGCTTTTCACGTGTGTCACATTTGGAAGGCATCTAAAACTTTAATATTTAATGAGGGATTTGGTTTTTATAGGTACATATCCAATCACCACAATATATAGTATGTATCATATACATGCTATATCCCACATAAAACATGTGAAACGATAAAAGTGATGATTATGGCCATCCTAATGTGATTCCTTGAGCTAAGAGGAATCACGGTTATCTAGGTCTACATCACATGCAACATGTACAAGATGAAATCTGTGCTTTGCCTTTCTGGGTTTGATCAACTCATCTCCGTGATTGATCGGCTCGCCATCAGGCCAGTCGGTTGGATAACACCAGCCGATCGACTGGCGCCTCCAGTCGATCGGTTCACTAGTCATCGTGCATCTCCTCAAGTCGCCACCTGTTCGTCTTGCTCCTCGAACCAGTCTTCTACAACGCCAACCAATTGGTTCACGCCTTGAACCGATCATCTCAGTTGTCGTCTGGTTGTCCGCCGTTCTTTAAAATAACCAGAAATAAAAGTTCTATCCTACTTACATTTGAATTGAGAAACCCTGAGTTACATTTGGGGGGGGAGCAAAGGTAGGAAAGAAATCTCGAGTTATCTTGAGTTACATCAGGAATAAGAGATAGAGAATCGGTGCGCAGACTGAGATGCAAGCAACCACATTCAACCATACACAGACATAGGGTTTATTGGTCATAACCATGCTATACATCCACCACAAAACTCATTTAAGGGCGATGTGTATCGAGTGCATTTATATTACATATTATATATGTATTTTGGGATTTGTGGATTTAGGATTGGACATGCATAAAGCCAATTTTATTCGCATCGTATGCAATAAATAAAGGCGACAAACCAAAATCGATCACATTGATAATCCTAAAGTATAGAGCAGTTGATGTAGCTCTGATATCACTGTTGGGTTTTAGGGGAGGCAGAGAAGGCAGCAGAAACAAAAATTTTCTTCTCCCCAAACCCAGAATAAAGGAATCGCGTCAACATCTATACAATAGGAAGGATGATTTATAGAGACATACCTTGTCCCGAGGCTTTCTTGGCAACATTACCTCATGACTTGTGCGGTCTTCACCTCCGGTCTTAGACGGTTTCTGCACAGATCCTGGTCTTACCAGGACTATCGGGATTGATAGTTGTCCTCCAAGCGGCAGAAGTCTCCCGCCTCTGTAGTAGTCCACACAGACCACCTGGAACTCCAATTGCCTCATTGCACAAGGCATCGGAAGGAGTCATACCCTCCTATCAGCGTACTAGTCACCAACACACTCTCCTGCCACCAGTCACCTTTCTGCTATTGTCTTTCCCTTGATGTTCCTCCCTAATCGGGTAGCACTTGCTCGGGTTCTCCTGGTTACCACAACCAGAGAAAACGACAACTTTGCAGAGCAACTGGTGTTCTTTGAGTTGTACTTGAGAAGCCCCCAGTACCCCTATATATAGGAGGGTCATGGGATGGGGTTCTCTACCCCGGGTAATGTGGGATTAAATTAGGAGTAGAAGGGTTCGATATTTTCTACAAAACAACCAACTGCGGCAGTTGCACCGATCGTTTCAAGCATGAATCGGTCGGTTGGGGACCTGATCTGATCGGTTCACACCTAAACCGGTTGGTTGGGACACATGAGCCGATTGGTTCACTTCTGAACTGCTTGGTTCACTACCCTAGTCAGTTCCCGATTGACTTTTCCTCTTTTGTTTCGAATTGATCCAAATACCAATCCTTGTTCCAATCAAATTAGATAAGAGAAGCGAAGAGAAATTTCTTGCCAACCTGACTTTCCCAACTCACTCGATTGGACCAGTTGAGCCAATCGGTTCAACCCTTGAACTGATCATCTCAACCTATCCTGATTCGATCGGTTCATCACATGAGCCGATCGGTTCATCATATGAGTTGATCGATTGGGAGTGCAGACTGTGCAAAATCAGTCAATTGTAGTTTCAATCAATCTGACACTCTAATCAATCAATCCAACACCTTGAACACTATGATATTGAGCTATCAATTGATTGAGTGTTTAATTGAAATACTAAACTCCTTTAGTAATCAATCTAAACATCATTTGTAGATAAACTCCTCTTCCAGGTTAAATCTGATGTGTGTGACCCTGCAGGCCCATTTCACGTTGGCAGTGAAAGTTCATAACACTTATGACTTCACAAGCAAAGAGTGGTGCCTAGTCACACAACAGTGCTACCCAAGTGAAATAGAAAGTTGGAGAACAACTTTCAATCCTACAATCCGTGAATGGTGTTACAATGAATGTATAATTCCTTTGTCACTGATATCCTGAATGAACTCAAGGCATGGAACAATCATCTTGTCAATGTTCATTCACTTTCTTGATCTCAGAGTAGATTGGAGGAGATATATATGACATCAATATGACATACTGATTCACACATGCATGTGCATGCCTATCTCAATCCTACTCATCAAGTGGCCATGGATATCAAACTCCCTTAGGAGGGACAAATCCCATATCTATCACTCACCCCTCAAAAGCCCCATGTGTCAAAGCCACCCAATCATCACCTTTATAACAATCCATGTTTCAGGACTGAGTTTGATGATGTCAAAGTGTACCCAACGACATGTGTTGAGTGTAGTGATTTTAGGTCAAAGAATCACACTCACCACCATCACTGTGAGAACTAACTGTGACTACCATGTCATGGTTCCATGTGTCAAACTCACGGTGGGTCTGTCCCGTACACTTGTTCTCTAACAAGTACCTATGTGTTTGGTTTGATATCTCCATATCATGAATAACGAGATTCTATCATCAACCAACACCACAATCTAGTCTTGTGTGTCATTGTTGTCTATCTACCTTCCACAATGACATCCGACTAGGGACATAATAAGATGTACAAACTCTTAGCATCCGTATGATCTCATCGTTCAGGTCGTGAACCTGAAAGCACACGTCATTGAGTATTGTCATTCTCTAGACATTCAATCGGTTATATCATTATCTCATATGACTGAACCAGAAAGAATTGGAAGCTTGCCTTTGATGCTTATCAAATCAATCTTAATGTATCCCACCAATCATCCCATGATTGGCTCTCAGGGCATACATACCAATAGGAAAATGGTGTATTTTTCTTTGCTATTTCTTAGTTTTATCATCTTCAAACTAGCCCCACCTCTTTAGAAGTCAGTGATGCTCAGTAAGCCCCTACCTTTTAGAAAATTCGTTTGAAGTATAGTTTCTACTATATAAGTTGATCAACCCAAGTATTTTGGTATAGAAATTAACTGTGATGAAGATGAGATGCTTAATCATTCTTGGCCTCTGTGCTTTTGAGAACATATTAGATTTCTAACTTATATTAAAGGGAAATATATAACAATAAAATGGCATTGTTTCGTAACCAATTTATATACACTAATCTAAAAACATAGAAGAAAATTGATGTGGGTAATGACATATCACAATCTATACTAAAAATAGCTAAGCCTAATAAAACCTAATTTCATGTATATACCATAACCATGAATAATTACACATCACCAAACCCATGATTGCATCTCCACATTCTCATGAACTCTATTATTCCTCTCCCTCCACAACCAGTAGAGAATGCACATTGCCAAACAATGATTCTCCTTGCTAGTTCAATTAACCAAGTCAGTCATGGAATTAGGAATAAAGAGTAAACCAGGAACTCTATCTTCAGCCCAGATCTTGCTCGAATAAGAGAATTTAAACATGAAATACATCGACATACAATTTTTCAATGTGAAACTAAAATCAGTCCAAAATAAATCAAGAATATAGCAAAATTAAGGGAGGGGCAAGAAAATCATAGAGGTAGGAATATATCTTACAAAGACATAGTTCTTCCTCTACTATTGTGAATCAAGACAGAGCGGTCGATTGTGATGGTGATAATAGTTGGGGAAGAGAATCTATTTGTAATGTAGTTGGGACTGATCACCTGGCGCCAATGTAGCAATGTAGCACACTTGGTATCCTTGGCGCTGGCAATGTGGCACTCTTGGCTTCCTCGGCGCCGACAATGTGGCACTTTACTGCCAGCAGTCGAAAGCCTATCCAACCAATGGCAATGTGGCACTCCACCGCCGACAACGTAGCAATCTACGCACCGCCACCAGTCTTCCCAGTCGACGTGATCCTCTAAGACACAGTTAGGGCGACGATCGACTCGCAGGCTATATCTCCTCCACACGTTGGTCTCACGAAAGTGAGGAATCAGGGATTGCGGAGATCAATCTCGCCAGTCACCGTGATTTGCTAGCTATTCCTATTGGAGCGCGAAGGGAAAGCGGGAAGTGAAAATTGTAGATAGATATTGTTGGATCCTAGATGGGTGACTTAGGTGCTCTAGAGGGGGGTGAATAGAGCTGAAAGCACTTAAACAAAATTCATTAAACCTTCAAAATATATGACAAGATAAGGTTGCTAAATAGGTAATTTGAGTGCAACTAAATCATGCATAGCAAGGATAAGAGAGATTGAACATGCACCAATTAGACAAGCTATTTAGAGTGGTTCCACACTTCAAACTAGAAGTGTGTCAGTCCACTTGCCTAGAGAGGTCAACCTCTAGGACTTCAAACAATTGCACTCTTATATTCATTAATAAGACATACAACACATGACCCACAAAGGACTTACCTATCCAATACAAAGAGTCTTCAACCTTACCAAGGACTTACCCACTTTGCAAGAGTCTTCGGCCTTCTCCAAGGACTTACCCACTCTAGCACAAGTCTTCAGCCTTGTAGGAATTACCCACTCTTCTTGGATCTTCTGCCTTTGACTTCACCTTCACTCGGAGAAGCTTTCCACCAAGGACTTACCCACTTGAGCTTGAGTCTTCTGCCTTCTCCAAGGGCTTACCCACTCTAGCTCCAAGTCTTCGGCCTTGATCTTCACCAAGGGACTCCTTCCCTTGTTCTTCTTCACCTCTCTTGGACAAGAGAGAGAACCTTCATCTTCAAGATAGGAAATGGGAGATGGGGAGGTGGTGGAAGTGAGAGCTTCACAAGATATACAAATGGGACTAGCTCTCTTACAGATTTCCTACTCACTCTAATGGATGTAGCAAGTGATTAAGCTTAGAGAGAGAGAGGAGGCTGTAGGAAGCACTCAACTATAGAATAGGAACCTCATAAAGAGTTTGAAATGAATGCTCAACCTTGGAATGAAGCCCAAGGGGTCCTATTTATAGCTGGGGATGCCTCTTAGCCTTTGGGAACACTTGTGAACGAAAACTAGCTGTTTTGTGGCTTGCAACGGATCTATTTTCACTTGTTGCAACTCCACAACGGCTAGAATCACTTTTCTGCACTTTTTCGTACAGTCTGATCGACCGAGTTTATATAAAGGTAACTCGGCCGAACCACTAAAAGACAAGGCTGAAAGCTAGACTGTCGGCCGAGTTCCTTTGGAGAAACTCGGCCGATCGGTCGACTTTCATCTTGGACCGATCAGTGGATCGGCCGAGTTTCCTAGCTAGAAACTGGACCGAACGGGAATCGGCTGAGTTTGTAACTCGGCCGATTGCAACAAAAATTCCAGAATATATGGATCGGCCGAGTTCGGAATTCGGCCGACAAAATCCCTGTTATGGGTATTTTGGAATTTTCGTTTGACTATACAAATGATGGATTTTTGTGTCCCAATGATTTTTCTAAGCTTAATTACAAGTCATACAATCATTACAAGTGGTTACAAAGCAATTCTAAGGTCATTTACATAGAGATCCCAAATTGCACACTTGTAGCTATTTTGACTTGTCTTTTCTCCAATTTGATATGCGCAAGTTAGGGCATTTGGAGTGTGTCTAAACCTAATCTGAAATCACTCAATGTAGAAGCATTAGACACCAATATGTGGAATGGTTAGTCATCATCAAAACAAGGGTTTAGTCAATTTAGACGTGAGTCAACATTGACCTAATTGACCTTGAGTCAACATTCTCCCCCTTTTTGAAGATGACAAACCATTCCATAAATGTATTGAAAGCTTGTACGTAAAATCATACCTTCGGAGAAACCTAGGGGTTTCAGTAGGATTGAGCTCATATGCTCCCCCTCAATTGATGCGCACGGAGTTCTCATACTCCCCCTCAATTGATGCTATTTCTCCTGCATGGTTAGCTTTCATAACATTTATAGAAACTATGTCTTCTACTCATATATGTCTCCTCCCCTTTACCTTCTCCCCTTTACATGGACATTCTTCTCCTCTTCATGTAAGACATGCCTTCTTCCTCTTTTTAAAAGAAGACATTACCTTTCTCCCCCTTTGTCATTTCAAAAAGGTGGGGGTTATGAAGAAAAAAAGAAGCATCACTTGTTAAAGAGAAAGGAGATAACACAAAATATATATGAGGAGAGTAGAAGAGCACAGATAGGAGCTTGTCCAAGCATAGAAAGAAAAGCAAGTTAAAGCATATACTTGAACAACCCAAAAATGCAAGATAAGGTGCTGCAGAAAAACAATAAATTACAATTTTGACCCTCAAGATGATGGAATTTGACCAAAAACCATCGGAGCTCATGGCAAAGCGATGAGTCTTGCTCAGAAGGGTGTTTCTACATGAAAAGCACTAGTCTTGCACCAAAAACTGAAACTGGAGCAAAATCTGCATAAAAATCCATAAATACTCCAATTCCCACATATCATGTAGATCTATGTACCCTGCATCACAATGTTATGCAAGCAACTCAAGATAGTAGATATTCAATTTAAGGAACAAGCTTGAGCATGTATAAGCATAGCATATAGATGAGCAAAGATGTCAATTGTAAACAGGGTTAGAACTACATGCATATGAACTACTAGTAGATGATATCACAAGTTAGGACTACTAGTAGGATCTAGATCATAGCAAGAGATACCAAGAGATACACAAGTTAAAGAGCAAGCTATGAGTAGATGAAGAGATATATCCAAACAAGGAGATATACAAGTTTAGAAGCATGAAAGGATATAACTCACTAGATATGCATCCTTACCATAAGATGATTACCCCTATGAACCTCAAGGTTATATCAACACAAGATATACACCTAGATAGATGTAGCAAGTTAGAGCACAACGGAAGCGATTTAAGACACAACCAAGAGTTCCATAGAGATCATCATCAAAACCTGCAAAACAACTCAAAGTAAGTAATTGCAAGAAATAGAAATACCAATTTAGAGCAATTAGAGAGATAGAGTTGTAAGTAAGATAGGCAATTTAGAACATGGCAAGAAGCATATATAAAGGTACCAAATGAGAGTGCCAAAGAATAAGGCTATTTGTTGAGAAAATCTAGTTGAGAGGGAAATTCTCACTCAATAAGCCAACTGTATACTCTGTGAACAGTGTTTTCGGTCGAGTTCTGTGTATTGGCAACTCGGCCGATCGCAGCTGTTGGCAACACCCATTGGTGCCTATCGGTCGAGTTTTAGACAGGACAAAACTCGGCCGACAAAACTACTGTAGAAAAAGCACATATTTTTCATAAAACATATCTAGAGGCATGCTAAAAAATACAAACCATATCCAAACATGTCTAAGCAAGTTAGTAATGCACTATAGAAGCATTAGAAACAGTTTTTGAGCAAGAGTGTGAAGAGAAACACAAAATGCCACTTTTGACTCAAAAACCATATGTATAGTGCATACTAACTTGACAAAAACAAGTTAGAACAGGTTATAAGCAATAAAAACATTACCTTCATGATTACCATTTCTTTTCCACTTGTTGTCACCCTCTGCACATCTCACCTTTCTTCTTTCATGTGGATTGAGAAGTCAATTTGCAATTCAATGGCTCATGTCAATCCATTTGCAAGTACCTACAAGAAGAAAGATGAAATGGTCCCCAATCATATTTTTGGGTCCGGAGGGGTTAGTTTAGCAACCCAAGTCCTATTGCTCTTGGGTGCTTTCCTAAAAGGACAACAAGTAGCATAATGACCAAATTCATTGCAATAGTTGCATGTGCCCATAGTCTTGGAACTAGAGGATTCTCCATGGAATATTGGAGGTCCTTTATCTTTGTTGTTCCCTTGACTACTATCATACCCTAAACCATGTCTACCAATTTGTTTAGTAGTATGGTCTAGGATTTGATTAAGATTCTTTTTACCAACTAAGAATCTTTGAAAGAAGATCTTAAACTATCATTATCATGCTTAAGAGAAGCAATAGTAGAAGACAATTGATTAATGTTATCTCTAGCATGTAGAAGATCATTTTCTAGGCAAAGAGTTTTAGTTAAATAAGAATATCTATCAATATGAAGAGAAGCAACATCATTCTCTCTATTAGTAGAACTAGAACAAGATTCATGCCCATTTATTTTAGCAAGCAAGGAGGCATTTTCTAGTTCTAATTCATGCAAAACAAAATCTTTGTTTTTGTTTTCAGATTTAAGAACATCAATGTCATGCATGAGAGAATCAACAATTAAAGTATGTTCTTCATTAGAATTAGGCATGAGAGGTTGAGCTTCTAGAAATTTAATCTTATCAAGTAAACTAGCATTTTCAAGTTTAAGAGAGTCTACTTGGCTAAGACAATCATTTTTATCAATAAGCAAGCAAGAATTTGCATATTCAAGATCATCTAGTTCTATATGCAAATTATCAACAATTTTAGCAAGCTTTTTCTTTTTCTTTTTAGAAGACTTAAGAGATGCACAAATATCATGAATGAGATCAATCAAGGATTCTTTATCTAAAGAGTCTAGATTTACCTCATTTGAGTCTTCACTTGTTGATGCTACAAGAGCAAAATGACATTCTCCTTCATCACTAGAGCTTGAGCTTGATCCTTCACATGAATCTTCACTTGAGCTTGAGTTGGAGGAGCCACTTGAGCTTGAGTGCCATTTCTCCTTCTTGTGAAGATGGGTCTTTTTGCCTTGTGGGCAATCTTCCTTGTAGTGACCCTTCTTTCCACATGTGAAGCACCGGATGGAGGAGGACTTGCCTTTGTAGAGTCGACCTTTGGAGTACATGGCATCTTCTTTAGCTTGAGAGGATGGAGAGACTTGTTCCATGATAGCTTCAATTTGAGCCTTCATTTCAGCCTTCTTCATTCTCTTTATCTCTTTCTTCTCTTGTCTTTCTACTTCCTCCCTCTTGTCAAGTGTGGCTTCATGTGCTTGTAGATTTCCAATGAGCTCTTCAATAGGAATATCCCTAAGCGACCTTGCTTCTTCAATGGAAGTCACCTTGGATTCCCATCTCTTGGGGAGAGTTATAAGGATCTTTGAGTTGATCTCTCCACTAGACATAGGATGTCCTAGAACAGCAAGACCATTCAAGATGGTGTTGAGCCTTGAGTACATGTTGGCTATGCTCTCTTCCTTTCCCATCTTGAAGTTCTCAAGAAACCCTTTGAGCATGTAGACTTTGCTTTCCTTCACTTGATCTGTCCCTTCATAAGTGATGCAAAGCTTTCTCCATACCTCATAGGCCGTCTCACAAGAAGAAATCCGGTTGAACTCGGTGGGGGTCATGGAGGCATATAGAATGTGCATGGCTCTAGCATTCAAGGTTGCTTTCATCAAGGTGGCTTCATCCCATTCTTCAATGTTTGTATTTGGTAGAATGTATGGGTTGTTCACCATTTGCCACATCTCGAGACTTGATCCTTGGATGAAGAATTGAAGTCTTCTTCTCCAATAGAGGAAGTTGCTCCCATCAAAGATTGGAAGGCTGGTCGAGAGTCTCCCTCCTAGGTAGTCACCCATCTTCTCCTACTTGTTGAAGTATGCTTGGAGAAGACCCGCTCTGATACCACTTGTTGGATCCTAGATGGGTGACTTAGGTGCTCTAGAGGGGGGGTGAATAGAGCTGAAAGCACTTAAACAAAATTCATTAAACCTTCAAAATATATGACAAGATAAGGTTGCTAAATAGGTAATTTGAGTGCAACTAAATCATGCATAGCAAGGATAAGAGAGATTGAACATGCACCAATTAGACAAGCTATTTAGAGTGGTTCCACACTTCAAACTAGAAGTGTGTCAGTCCACTTGCCTAGAGAGGTCAACCTCTAGGACTTCAAACAATTGCACTCTTATATTCATTAATAAGACATACAACACATGACCCACAAAGGACTTACCTATCCAATACAAAGAGTCTTCAACCTTACCAAGGACTTACCCACTTTGCAAGAGTCTTCGGCCTTCTCCAAGGACTTACCCACTCTAGCACAAGTCTTCAGCCTTGTAGGAATTACCCACTCTTCTTGGATCTTCCGCCTTTGACTTCACCTTCACTCGGAGAAGCTTTCCACCAAGGACTTACCCACTTGAGCTTGAGTCTTCTACCTTCTCCAAGGGCTTACCCACTCTAGCTCCAAGTCTTCGGCCTTGATCTTCACCAAGGGACTCCTTCCCTTGTTCTTCTTCACCTCTCTTGGACAAGAGAGAGAACCTTCATCTTCAACATAGGAAATGGGAGATGGGGAGGTGGTGGAAGTGAGAGCTTCACAAGATATACAAATGGGACTAGCTCTCTTACAGATTTCCTACTCACTCTAATGGATGTAGCAGGTGATTAAGCTTAGAGAGAGAGAGGAGGCTGTAGGAAGCACTCAACTATAGAATAGGAACCTCATAAAGAGTTTGCAATGAATGCTCAACCTTGGAATGAAGCCCAAGGGGTCCTATTTATAGCTGGGGATGCCTCTTAGCCTTTGGGAACACTTGTGAACGAAAACTAGCCGTTTTGTGGCTTGCAACGGATCTATTTTCACTTGTTGCAACTCCACAACGGCTAGAATCACTTTTCTGCACTTTTTCGTACAGTCTGATCGGCCGAGTTTATATAAAGGTAACTCGGCCGAACCACTAAAAGACAAGGCTGAAAGCTAGACTGTCGGCCGAGTTCCTTTGGAGAAACTCAGCCGATCGGTCGACTTTCATCTTGGACCGATCAGTGGATCGGCCGAGTTTCCTAGCTAGAAACTCGACCGAACGGGAATCGGCTGAGTTTGTAACTCGGCCGATTGCAACAAAAATTCCAGAATATATGGATCGGCCGAGTTTGGAATTCGGCCGACAAAATCCCTGTTATGGGTATTTTGGAATTTTCATTTGACTATACAAATGATGGATTTTTGTGTCCCAATGATTTTTCTAAGCTTAATTACAAGTCATACAATCATTACAAGTGGTTACAAAGCAATTCTAAGGTCATTTACATAGAGATCCCAAATTGCACACTTGTAGCTATTTTGACTTGTCTTTTCTCCAATTTGATATGCGCAAGTTAGGGCATTTGGAGTGTGTCTAAACCTAATCTGAAATCACTCAATGTAGAAGCATTAGACACCAATATGTGGAATGGTTAGTCATCATCAAAACAAGGGTTTAGTCAATTTAGACGTGAGTCAACATTGACCTAATTGACCTTGAGTCAACATTCTCCCCCTTTTTGAAGATGACAAACCATTCCATAAATGTATTGAAAGCTTGTACGTAAAATCATACCTTCGGAGAAACCTAGGGGTTTCAATAGGATTGAGCTCATATGCTCCCCCTCAATTGATGGGCATGGAGTTCTCATACTCCCCCTCAATTGATGCTATTTCTCCTGCATGGTTAGCTTTCATAACATTTATAGAAACTATGTCTTCTACTCATATATGTCTCCTCCCCTTTACCTTCTCCCCTTTACATGGACATTCTTCTCCTCTTCATGTAAGACATGCCTTCTTCCTCTTTTTAAAAGAAGACATTACCTTTCTCCCCCTTTGTCATTTCAAAAAGGTGGGGGTTATGAAGAAAAAAAGAAGCATCACTTGTTAAAGAGAAAGGAGATAACACAAAATATATATGAGGAGAGTAGAAGAGCACAGATAGGGGCTTGTCCAAGCATAGAAAGAAAAGCAAGTTAAAGCATATACTTGAACAACCCAAAAATGCAAGATAAGGTGCTGCAGAAAAACAATAAATTACAATTTTGACCCTCAAGATGATGGAATTTGACCAAAAACCATCGGAGCTCATGGCAAAGTGATGAGTCTTGCTCAGAAGGGTGTTTCTGCATGAAAAGCACTAGTCTTGCACCAAAAACTGAAACTGGAGCAAAATCTGCATAAAAATCCATAAATACTCCAATTCCCACATATCATGTAGATCTATGTACCCTGCATCACAATGTTATGCAAGCAACTCAAGATAGTAGATATTCAATTTAAGGAACAAGCTTGAGCATGTATAAGCATAGCATATAGATGAGCAAAGATGTCAATTGTAAACAGGGTTAGAACTACATGCATATGAACTACTAGTAGATGATATCACAAGTTAGGACTACTAGTAGGATCTAGATCATAGCAAGAGATACCAAGAGATACACAAGTTAAAGAGCAAGCTATGAGTAGATGAAGAGATATATCCAAACAAGGAGATATGCAAGTTTAGAAGCATGAAAGGATATAACTCACTAGATATGCATCCTTACCATAAGATGATTACCCCTATGAACCTCAAGGTTATATCAACACAAGATATACACCTAGATAGATGTAGCAAGTTAGAGCACAACGGAAGCGATTTAAGACACAACCAAGAGTTCCATAGAGATCATCATCAAAACCTGCAAAACAACTCAAAGTAAGTAATTGCAAGAAATAGAAATACCAATTTAGAGCAATTAGAGAGATAGAGTTGTAAGTAAGATAGGCAATTTAGAACATGGCAAGAAGCATATATAAAGGTACCAAATGAGAGTGCCAAAGAATAAGGCTATTTGTTGAGAAAATCTAGTTGAGAGGGAAATTCTCACTCAATAAGCCAACTGTATACTCTGTGAACAGTGTTTTCGGTCGAGTTCTGTGTATTGGCAACTCGGCCGATCGCAGCTGTTGGCAACACCCATTGGTGCCTATCGGTCGAGTTTTAGACAGGACAAAACTCGGCCGACAAAACTACTGTAGAAAAAGCACATATTTTTCATAAAACATATCTAGAGGCATGCTAAAAAATACAAACCATATCCAAACATGTCTAAGCAAGTTAGTAATGCACTATAGAAGCATTAGAAACAGTTTTTGAGCAAGAGTGTGAAGAGAAACACAAAATGCCACTTTTGACTCAAAAACCATATGTATAGTGCATACTAACTTGACAAAAACAAGTTAGAACAGGTTATAAGCAATAAAAACATTACCTTCATGATTACCATTTCTTTTCCACTTGTTGTCACCCTCTGCACATCTCACCTTTCTTCTTTCATGTGGATTGAGAAGTCAATTTGCAATTCAATGGCTCATGTCAATCCATTTGCAAGTACCTACAAGAAGAAAGATGAAATGGTCCCCAATCATATTTTTGGGTCCGGAGGGGTTAGTTTAGCAACCCAAGTCCTATTGCTCTTGGGTGCTTTCCTAAAAGGACAATAAGTAGCATAATGACCAAATTCATTGCAATAGTTGCATGTGCCCATAGTCTTGGAACTAGAGGATTCTCCATGGAATATTGGAGGTCCTTTATCTTTGTTGTTCCCTTGACTACTATCATACCCTAAACCATGTCTACCAATTTGTTTAGTAGTATGGTCTAGGATTTGATTAAGATTCTTTTTACCAACTAAGAATCTTTGCAAAGAAGATCTTAAACTATCATTATCATGCTTAAGAGAAGCAATAGTAGAAGACAATTGATTAATGTTATCTCTAGCATATAGAAGATCATTTTCTAGGCAAAGAGTTTTAGTTAAATAAGAATATCTATCAATATGAAGAGAAGCAACATCATTCTCTCTATTAGTAGAACTAGAACAAGATTCATGCCCATTGATTTTAGCAAGCAAGGAGGCATTTTCTAGTTCTAATTCATGCAAAACAAAATCTTTGTTTTTGTTTTCAGATTTAAGAACATCAATGTCATGCATGAGAGAATCAACAATTAAAGTATGTTCTTCATTAGAATTAGGCATGAGAGGTTGAGCTTCTAGAAATTTAATCTTATCAAGTAAACTAGCATTTTCAAGTTTAAGAGAGTCTACTTGGCTAAGACAATCATTTTTATCAATAAGCAAGCAAGAATTTGCATATTCAAGATCATCTAGTTCTATATGCAAATTATCAACAATTTTAGCAAGCTTTTTCTTTTTCTTTTTAGAAGACTTAAGAGATGCACAAATATCATGAATGAGATCAATCAAGGATTCTTTATCTAAAGAGTCTAGATTTACCTCATTTGAGTCTTCACTTGTTGATGCTACAAGAGCAAAATGACATTCTCCTTCATCACTAGAGCTTGAGCTTGATCCTTCACATGAATCTTCACTTGAGCTTGAGTTGGAGGAGCCACTTGAGCTTGAGTGCCATTTCTCCTTCTTGTGAAGATGGGTCTTTTTGCCTTGTGGGAAATCTTCCTTGTAGTGACCCTTCTTTCCACATGTGAAGCACCGGATGGAGGAGGACTTGCCTTTGTAGAGTCGACCTTTGGAGTACATGGCATCTTCTTTAGCTTGAGAGGATGGAGAGACTTGTTCCATGATAGCTTCAATTTGAGCCTTCATTTCAGCCTTCTTCATTCTCTTTATCTCTTTCTTCTCTTGTCTTTCTACTTCCTCCCTCTTGTCAAGTGTGGCTTCATGTGCTTGTAGATTTCCAATGAGCTCTTCAATAGGAATATCCCTAAGCGACCTTGCTTCTTCAATGGAAGTCACCTTGGATTCCCATCTCTTGGGGAGAGTTCTAAGGATCTTTGAGTTGATCTCTCCACTAGACATAGGATGTCCTAGAACAGCAAGACCATTCAAGATGGTGTTGAGCCTTGAGTACATGTTGGCTATGCTCTCTTCCTTTCCCATCTTGAAGTTCTCAAGAAACCCTTTGAGCATGTAGACTTTGCTTTCCTTCACTTGATCTGTCCCTTCATAAGTGATGCAAAGCTTTCTCCATACCTCATAGGCCGTCTCACAAGAAGAAATCCGGTTGAACTCGGTGGGGGTCATGGAGGCATATAGAATGTGCATGGCTCTAGCATTCAAGGTTGCTTTCATCAAGGTGGCTTCATCCCATTCTTCAATGTTTGTATTTGGTAGAATGTATGGGTTGTTCACCATTTGCCACATCTCGAGACTTGATCCTTGGATGAAGAATTGAAGTCTTCTTCTCCAATAGAGGAAGTTGCTCCCATCAAAGATTGGAAGGCTGGTCGAGAGTCTCCCTCCTAGGTAGTCACCCATCTTCTCCTACTTGTTGAAGTATGCTTGGAGAAGACCCGCTCTGATACCACTTGTTGGATCCTAGATGGGTGACTTAGGTGCTCTAGAGGGGGGGTGAATAGAGCTGAAAGCACTTAAACAAAATTCATTAAACCTTCAAAATATATGACAAGATAAGGTTGCTAAATAGGTAATTTGAGTGCAACTAAATCATGCATAGCAAGGATAAGAGAGATTGAACATGCACCAATTAGACAAGCTATTTAGAGTGGTTCCACACTTCAAACTAGAAGTGTGTCAGTCCACTTGCCTAGAGAGGTCAACCTCTAGGACTTCAAACAATTGCACTCTTATATTCATTAATAAGACATACAACACATGACCCACAAAGGACTTACCTATCCAATACAAAGAGTCTTCAACCTTACCAAGGACTTACCCACTTTGCAAGAGTCTTCGGCCTTCTCCAAGGACTTACCCACTCTAGCACAAGTCTTCAGCCTTGTAGGAATTACCCACTCTTCTTGGATCTTCCGCCTTTGACTTCACCTTCACTCGGAGAAGCTTTCCACCAAGGACTTACCCACTTGAGCTTGAGTCTTCTACCTTCTCCAAGGGCTTACCCACTCTAGCTCCAAGTCTTCGGCCTTGATCTTCACCAAGGGACTCCTTCCCTTATTCTTCTTCACCTCTCTTGGACAAGAGAGAGAACCTTCATCTTCAACATAGGAAATGGGAGATGGGGAGGTGGTGGAAGTGAGAGCTTCACAAGATATACAAATGGGACTAGCTCTCTTACAGATTTCCTACTCACTCTAATGGATGTAGCAAGTGATTAAGCTTAGAGAGAGAGAGGAGGCTGTAGGAAGCACTCAACTATAGAATAGGAACCTCATAAAGAGTTTGCAATGAATGCTCAACCTTGGAATGAAGCCCAAGGGGTCCTATTTATAGCTGGGGATGCCTCTTAGCCTTTGGGAACACTTGTGAACGAAAACTAGCCGTTTTGTGGCTTGCAACGGATCTATTTTCACTTGTTGCAACTCCACAACGGCTAGAATCACTTTTCTGCACTTTTT
Organism: Alisma plantago-aquatica; assembly: GCA_963693085.1. Lineage (NCBI taxonomy): Eukaryota > Viridiplantae > Streptophyta > Magnoliopsida > Alismatales > Alismataceae > Alisma > Alisma plantago-aquatica. Next base: position 706,913,390 of record OY856409.1, read on the forward strand.
CGTACAGTCTGATCGGCCGAGTTTATATAAAGGTAACTCGGCCGAACCACTAAAAGACAAGGCTGAAAGCTAGACTGTCGGCCGAGTTCCTTTGGAGAAACTCGGTCGATCGGTCGACTTTCATCTTGGACCGATCAGTGGATCGGCCGAGTTTCCTAGCTAGAAACTCGACCGAACGGGAATCGGCTGAGTTTGTAACTCGGCCGATTGCAACAAAAATTCCAGAATATATGGATCGGCCGAGTTTGGAATTCGGCCGACAAAATCCCTGTTATGGGTATTTTGGAATTTTCATTTGACTATACAAATGATGGATTTTTGTGTCCCAATGATTTTTCTAAGCTTAATTACAAGTCATACAATCATTACAAGTGGTTACAAAGCAATTCTAAGGTCATTTACATAGAGATCCCAAATTGCACACTTGTAGCTATTTTGACTTGTCTTTTCTCCAATTTGATATGCGCAAGTTAGGGCATTTGGAGTGTGTCTAAACCTAATCTGAAATCACTCAATGTAGAAGCATTAGACACCAATATGTGGAATGGTTAGTCATCAACAAAACAAGGGTTTAGTCAATTTAGACGTGAGTCAACATTGACCTAATTGACCTTGAGTCAACATTCTCCCCCTTTTTGAAGATGACAAACCATTCCATAAATGTATTGAAAGCTTGTACGTAAAATCATACCTTCGGAGAAACCTAGGGGTTTCAATAGGATTGAGCTCATATGCTCCCCCTCAATTGATGCGCATGGAGTTCTCATACTCCCCCTCAATTGATGCTATTTCTCCTGCATGGTTAGCTTTCATAACATTTATAGAAACTATGTCTTCTACTCATATATGTCTCCTCCCCTTTACCTTCTCCCCTTTACATGGACATTCTTCTCCTCTTCATGTAAGACATGCCTTCTTCCTCTTTTTAAAAGAAGACATTACCTTTCTCCCCCTTTGTCATTTCAAAAAGGTGGGGGTTATGAAGAAAAAAAGAAGCATCACTTGTTAAAGAGAAAGGAGATAACACAAAATATATATGAGGAGAGTAGAAGAGCACAGATAGGGGCTTGTCCAAGCATAGAAAGAAAAGCAAGTTAAAGCATATACTTGAACAACCCAAAAATGCAAGATAAGGTGCTGCAGAAAAACAATAAATTACAATTTTGACCCTCAAGATGATGGAATTTGACCAAAAACCATCGGAGCTCATGGCAAAGTGATGAGTCTTGCTCAGAAGGGTGTTTCTGCATGAAAAGCACTAGTCTTGCACCAAAAACTGAAACTGGAGCAAAATCTGCATAAAAATCCATAAATACTCCAATTCCCACATATCATGTAGATCTATGTACCCTGCATCACAATGTTATGCAAGCAACTCAAGATAGTAGATATTCAATTTAAGGAACAAGCTTGAGCATGTATAAGCATAGCATATAGATGAGAAAAGATGTCAATTGTAAACAGGGTTAGAACTACATGCATATGAACTACTAGTAGATGATATCACAAGTTAGGACTACTAGTAGGATCTAGATCATAGCAAGAGATACCAAGAGATACACAAGTTAAAGAGCAAGCTATGAGTAGATGAAGAGATATATCCAAACAAGGAGATATGCAAGTTTAGAAGCATGAAAGGATATAACTCACTAGATATGCATCCTTACCATAAGATGATTACCCCTATGAACCTCAAGGTTATATCAACACAAGATATACACCTAGATAGATGTAGCAAGTTAGAGCACAACGGAAGCGATTTAAGACACAACCAAGAGTTCCATAGAGATCATCATCAAAACCTGCAAAACAACTCAAAGCAAGTAATTGCAAGAAATAGAAATACCAATTTAGAGCAATTAGAGAGATAGAGTTGTAAGTAAGATAGGCAATTTAGAACATGGCAAGAAGCATATATAAAGGTACCAAATGAGAGTGCCAAAGAATAAGGCTATTTGTTGAGAAAATCTAGTTGAGAGGGAAATTCTCACTCAATAAGCCAACTGTATACTCTGTGAACAGTGTTTTCGGTCGAGTTCTGTGTATTGGCAACTCGGCCGATCGCAGCTGTTGGCAACACCCATTGGTGCCTATCGGTCGAGTTTTAGACAGGACAAAACTCGGCCGACAAAACTACTGTAGAAAAAGCACATATTTTTCATAAAACATATCTAGAGGCATGCTAAAAAATACAAACCATATCCAAACATGTCTAAGCAAGTTAGTAATGCACTATAGAAGCATTAGAAACAGTTTTTGAGCAAGAGTGTGAAGAGAAACACAAAATGCCACTTTTGACTCAAAAACCATATGTATAGTGCATACTAACTTGACAAAAACAAGTTAGAACAGGTTATAAACAATAAAAACATTACCTTCATGCTTACCATTTCTTTTCCACTTGTTGTCACCCTCTGCACATCTCACCTTTCTTCTTTCATGTGGATTGAGAAGTCAATTTGCAATTCAATGGCTCATGTCAATCCATTTGCAAGTACCTACAAGAAGAAAGATGAAATGGTCCCCAATCATATTTTTGGGTCCGGAGGGGTTAGTTTAGCAACCCAAGTCCTATTGCTCTTGGGTGCTTTCCTAAAAGGACAACAAGTAGCATAATGACCAAATTCATTGCAATAGTTGCATGTGCCCATAGTCTTGGAACTAGAGGATTCTCCATGGAATATTGGAGGTCCTTTATCTTTGTTGTTCCCTTGACTACTATCATACCCTAAACCATGTCTACCAATTTGTTTAGTAGTATGGTCTAGGATTTGATTAAGATTCTTTTTACCAACTAAGAATCTTTGCAAAGAAGATCTTAAACTATCATTATCATGCTTAAGAGAAGCAATAGTAGAAGACAATTGATTAATGTTATCTCTAGCATGTAGAAGATCATTTTCTAGGCAAAGAGTTTTAGTTAAATAAGAATATCTATCAATATGAAGAGAAGCAACATCATTCTCTCTATTAGTAGAACTAGAACAAGATTCATGCCCATTGATTTTAGCAAGCAAGGAGGCATTTTCTAGTTCTAATTCATGCAAAACAAAATCTTTGTTTTTGTTTTCAGATTTAAGAACATCAATGTCATGCATGAGAGAATCAACAATTAAAGTATGTTCTTCATTAGAATTAGGCATGAGAGGTTGAGCTTCTAGAAATTTAATCTTATCAAGTAAACTAGCATTTTCAAGTTTAAGAGAGTCTACTTGGCTAAGACAATCATTTTTATCAATAAGCAAGCAAGAATTTGCATATTCAAGATCATCTAGTTCTATATGAAAATTATCAACAATTTTAGCAAGCTTATTCTTTTTCTTTTTAGAAGACTTAAGAGATGCACAAATATCATGAATGAGATCAATCAAGGATTCTTTATCTAAAGAGTCTAGATTTACCTCATTTGAGTCTTCACTTGTTGATGCTACAAGAGCAAAATGACATTCTCCTTCATCACTAGAGCTTGAGCTTGATCCTTCACATGAATCTTCACTTGAGCTTGAGTTGGAGGAGCCACTTGAGCTTGAGTGCCATTTCTCCTTCTTGTGAAGATGGGTCTTTTTGCCTTGTGGGCAATCTTCCTTGTAGTGACCCTTCTTTCCACATGTGAAGCACCGGATGGAGGAGGACTTGCCTTTGTAGAGTCGACCTTTGGAGTACATGGCATCTTCTTTAGCTTGAGAGGATGGAGAGACTTGTTCCATGATAGCTTCAATTTGAGCCTTCATTTCAGCCTTCTTCATTCTCTTTAGCTCTTTCTTCTCTTGTCTTTCTACTTCCTCCCTCTTGTCAAGTGTGGCTTCATGTGCTTGTAGATTTCCAATGAGCTCTTCAATAGGAATATCCCTAAGCGACCTTGCTTCTTCAATGGAAGTCACCTTGGATTCCCATCTCTTGGGGAGAGTTCTAAGGATCTTTGAGTTGATCTCTCCACTAGACATAGGATGTCCTAGAACAGCAAGACCATTCAAGATGGTGTTGAGCCTTGAGTACATGTTGGCTATGCTCTCTTCCTTTCCCATCTTGAAGTTCTCAAGAAACCCTTTGAGCACGTAGACTTTGCTTTCCTTCACTTGATCTGTCCCTTCATAAGTGATGCAAATCTTTCTCCATACCTCATAGGCCGTCTCACAAGAAGAAATCCGGTTGAACTCGGTGGGGGTCATGGAGGCATATAGAATGTGCATGGCTCTAGCATTCAAGGTTGCTTTCATCAAGGTGGCTTCATCCCATTCTTCAATGTTTGTATTTGGTAGAATGTATGGGCTGTTCACCATTTGCCACATCTCGAGACTTGATCCTTGGATGAAGAATTGAAGTCTTCTTCTCCAATAGAGGAAGTTGCTCCCATCAAAGATTGGAAGGCTGGTCGAGAGTCTCCCTCCTAGGTAGTCACCCATCTTCTCCTACTTGTTGAAGTATGCTTGGAGAAGACCCGCTCTGATACCACTTGTTGGATCCTAGATGGGTGACTTAGGTGCTCTAGAGGGGGGGTGAATAGAGCTGAAAGCACTTAAACAAAATTCATTAAACCTTCAAAATATATGACAAGATAAGGTTGCTAAATAGGTAATTTGAGTGCAACTAAATCATGCATAGCAAGGATAAGAGAGATTGAACATGCACCAATTAGACAAGCTATTTAGAGTGGTTCCACACTTCAAACTAGAAGTGTGTCAGTCCACTTGCCTAGAGAGGTCAACATCTAGGACTTCAAACAATTGCACTCTTATATTCATTAATAAGACATACAACACATGACCCACAAAGGACTTACCTATCCAATACAAAGAGTCTTCAACCTTACCAAGGACTTACCCACTTTGCAAGAGTCTTCAGCCTTCTCCAAGGACTTACCCACTCTAGCACAAGTCTTCAGCCTTGTAGGAATTACCCACTCTTCTTGGATCTTCCGCCTTTGACTTCACCTTCACTCGGAGAAGCTTTCCACCAAGGACTTACCCACTTGAGCTTGAGTCTTCTACCTTCTCCAAGGGCTTACCCACTCTAGCTCCAAGTCTTCGGCCTTGATCTTCACCAAGGGACTCCTTCCCTTGTTCTTCTTCACCTCTCTTGGACAAGAGAGAGAACCTTCATCTTCAAGATAGGAAATGGGAGATGGGGAGGTGGTGGAAGTGAGAGCTTCACAAGATATACAAATGGGACTAGCTCTCTTACAGATTTCCTACTCACTCTAATGGATGTAGCAAGTGATTAAGCTTAGAGAGAGAGAGGAGGTTGTAGGAAGCACTCAACTATAGAATAGGAACCTCATAAAGAGTTTGCAATGAATGCTCAACCTTGGAATGAAGCCCAAGGGGTCCTATTTATAGATGGGGATGCCTCTTAGACTTTGGGAACACTTGTGAACGAAAACTAGCCGTTTTGTGGCTTGCAACGGATCTATTTTCACTTGTTGCAACTCCACAACGGCTAGAATCACTTTTCTGCACTTTTTCGTACAGTCTGATCGGCCGAGTTTATATAAAGGTAACTCGGCCGAACCACTAAAAGACAAGGCTGAAAGCTAGACTGTCGGTCGAGTTCCTTTAGAGAAACTCGGCCGATCGGTCGACTTTCATCTTGGACCGATCAGTGGATCGGCCGAGTTTCCTAGCTAGAAACTCGACCGAATGGGAATCGGCTGAGTTTGTAACTCGGCCGATTGCAACAAAAATTCCAGAATATATGGATCGGCCGAGTTTGGAATTCGGCCGACAAAATCCCTGTTATGGGTATTTTGGAATTTTCGTTTGACTATACAAATGATGGATTTTTGTGTCCCAATGATTTTTCTAAGCTTAATTACAAGTCATACAATCATTACAAGTGGTTACAAAGCAATTCTAAGGTCATTTACATAGAGATCCCAAATTGCACACTTGTAGCTATTTTGACTTGTCTTTTCTCCAATTTGATATGCGCAAGTTAGGGCATTTGGAGTGTGTCTAAACCTAATCTGAAATCACTCAATGTAGAAGCATTAGACACCAATATGTGGAATGGTTAGTCATCATCAAAACAAGGGTTTAGTCAATTTAGACGTGAGTCAACATTGACCTTGAGTCAACAGATATTAGATACTTCCTTATTTGGTTTGGCAATTTTAGATTGCCACTAATTAAATATAAAAATGCCTTTAATATTAAGTCTTTTTTATATACTCTATAATAGGTGGTTTAGAGGCATTTTAATTAGAAATGCCTATACATTTGATAGATAGTGGCTTTTTGTTAGAAAAGCCACTAGAATAAAAGCCACTAATGGGCATTTTTGCTGCAGTGGCATTTGTTTAATCCAACCTATTTTCCAAATGAGGCATGAGCCATTTACTTGTTGCACCATGACTTGCTTATTTAGAATTGAGCATATATGAGTGTTACACTGTATCTTGCTTATTGTGATTACTTTGATGATTATTGGGTCTTGGACCCCACTTGTAATATTGCAAACATTTCATATCTACCATTTGATTATTTTAAGCATGGTAATGATGTAAATGACTAGTTAACTAATGTAGTGTACATGAGTACAAACCACCCATAGGGCACTGAGGTTTTAGTCCTCCTGCCAGGCACTGGGGTTTTAGTCCCCCAGCCACTTTATATATATTTGAAGTTTAGGATGTGCATTTCCCCCCTATCCTCTCGGTTGCGGTAGGTAGGTGCCTCAACCCTATATTGGTTTAATTTAGTCATAATGTATCATGCTTGATCTTTACTTATTATTTACTTGGTAGAAATCTAATCTGTTAACATGCCTCGTACTCTTAAAATCTCTTAGTGTAGTGAATCTTTACTTTGACATATGTTACAAATGTACTTGTCCTTAGTCATGTTTTGACACATACTTTTTTTTCATCTCCCCTTGCTGGGTTACCCCCAACCACCCAGGTATAGGATCAGAGTGCGCAATTGAAGCTTGGTGACCCTGCCTAAGGATAAGGATAAGGAGAAAGGGAACATCTAGCTAGCATGGACTTAGTTGCCTACATATTAAGTTGTTTTTCTTTGGAGACAATATTGATGTAGTTTTAGTCTTCCTCTACCTAGATCCTTTGTTTGTATAAAGTTTGTACACCCTCATTGGGAAAATTGTAATGTACAATTTATATAATTGAATATAGTCCAAGTTTAAAATTCCACTACTATTCATTGGTGTTTTGTTTGCCAATTTTAGTAGAGGGTGATTTTCACTCTTTACACATGCATATCTTATTTGTTGTGCAATATGACAAAAGATTCTTCACTAGATTATATATTTACTAATGTTATTAGTAGATATGGAAATTTGCATTTAGTGAAATACAAGTATGAATCTCTTAAAATGTTCAAGGAGATTGTGAATGAAGTTTGTAATTAACTTGGTAAAGGTATTAAGATACTTCAATGTGATTGATGCTGAAATATTTTAAACTAAGTGTTTGAGTACCTTCTGGGAGATAATGATAATGTATTATGATGAACTCTACTTGAAACACAATTATAGTGTATCATGAAAAAGTATCAGATTGAAGGAATCACACCTTGTTAAGTCATGGTGTGATTATCAATAAAATCTAGCTAATCTTCTAATTTTATTTTGGGCACATGCTTAACACTAAAAAATGTACCGTCTAAATTGGTTCAAAAGACCCCATATGAGATATGGCATGGGAGGTGTCCTAATATGTCTTTTATAGTGATTAGGGATGAATTCTTCTATAAGAAAATAGTTTCCTGAAAAGCTTTATCCACAAAATCACATAAATGTTATTTTGTTAAAAATACTAGTCTTATCACAATCCAACAAAAAGTTGTTTGTTAATCTGGATAATTGTATTCCTGAAAAAGAACTTACTTACAAAGGAATCACATGAAATAAAGTAGAACTCAAAATGTTCAAGACAAATAAGAATACATTGAACCTAAAGAGGTATAATAGGAACATTGAGAATCACAAGATGTTGTGGAATCTCAGGTTCCTTATGTAATACAAAACCTCATAAATCTAGTAGAACATGCATAGAGCTTGAAATATCATGATATCTTCAAGAAGGCAGTGGGTTGATCATATATCATGAGTCAACTACCTATCTAGAAGCTATTGAGGGACCAGAATCTAAAGCATGGCTCGAGGGCCATGAGATCAAAGATGGACTCCATGTAAACCAACAAGGTATGACCTTGGAGTCCACCTGAAGGGGTAAAACCCATAGGGTTCATTTGGGTCTTTGAAAGGAGACCAACAAGGAAGGGTAATTTGTTTGCAAAGAATTTAAAACAAGTTCAAAGTGTTGAATATGATGAAGTCTTTCACCAGTTACCATGGTTAAATCCATCAGAACCATGCTTGTTGTTGCAGCTTGTTATCACTAGTGAGATTTGGCATATGGATGTTAAAACCACATTCCTTAACTGGAATAATTATAAGGATGTGTACATGACACGACCTAAAGGTTTTATAAATCCAATATTGCAAATAAAGTCTGTAAGCTACAAAGGTCAATTTTTGGATTGAAGTAAGCATATCAGAGTTGGAATCTTCTATTTGACAAGACACTCAAAGGGTTTGACTTGAGTCTAAATGAAGATGAAATATGTGATTACAAAAGATTTAGTGGGGGCATGTTTATATTCTACATGATGATGGGGAATAATGTCCTTATCTGATAAATGCTCAAACCTAACTGGAAACACCTTCTCCATGAACAATTTAGGAAATACATCCTATGTGATAGGGATTGAGATCCATAGAGATATATCTAGAAAGCTTCTTGACCTAAGTAAGAAAATATACGTTGACAAGATGTTGAAAGGGTTCAGCATGCAAGAACTCAATGAGAGAAAACTTGTCTATGTTCCATGGATTTAGTCTCACGGGATCCTTGTGTCCTGGTTCTTGTGAAGAACAAGAACACATGGATAGACGCCATATGCATTTGTAATTGGATCTTTCTTGAATGTGATGTTATGTATCTCGTTATCTCGTATCTGTTGGACATGATGAGAGGATATCTAGTCATCTCATATGTATTGAACATGATGAGAGCATATATATATATATATATATATATATATAGAGAGAGAGAGAGAGAGATGCCTATATAGAAATCTCATATGTATTGGACATGACGAGAGGTTATATGTCAGATACCAGTGAGAGTCACTAGACTACCATAAAGAACATCCTTAGGTGCTTGTGAAGCACTAAAAGGATCGATTCCTTGGTTATGGTAATAAGTAAGAGTTGGGTGCAAAGGGTTACATCGATGCAAGCTTCTGAAATGACAAGTAAAATCAATGATCACAATCTATATTTATGTTTGACCTCAAACGAGAATTGTAAATTGGAAAGGATTCTGAGCTAATGACAGTTGTTTAAATCTACAAAAGAGGTCAAGTATCTCTGTGTTATGAGAATGAAAAAGGATACTATATAGATCAAGAAGTTCATATGGGTGAACTAGTGCAAGGTTCCAACCATTGATGACATAGTAGAAATATTGTGACATCAATGGAGCTACTGAATAGGTTGGAAATCTTAGATAGCATACTATGGCACTTCCATCTCATACAAAATGTCATACAACAAGGATATGTGAAACTTGCAATATACTTAGTTGATGCAAAGGTTGCTAAACCCAATATAAAATCATTACATAGCAGAAGCATGATAAACATGTTAAGATCACTTGGAATAATATTCATGGGTGATTGACTCTAAGTACAAGTGGGAGTATGTTGGTGTGTATTCCCAGAGAGACAATCATGATGATTGTAATGTGGCATTAAATACTTGATTTGATAATAACAAAGGTAATTACCTCTATTATATTTGTCTCAGCATGAGATGATGATGCAAACATAGTAGATGTCTAAAGAATGATGTAGCTCAATGTTGTATGTCTTCAAGTATGTGACTTGAACGATGAGATCATATAAATATTAAAAGTTCATACATTCTTGTTATGCCCCTAGTCATATATTACTATGGAAGAAAAATAGACAACAATAATACATAAAACTAGAGTGTGTGTTGACTGATGATAGAGCCTCATTAGTCATGATATATGATATCAAGTCAAGCACATAGGTACATGTTAGAGAATAATGTATTAGATAGACCTACCATGAGAGTGATACATGGATACCATGGAATAATAGTCATAATCATATCTCATAGTGATAATGATGATTGTGGTTCTTAGACATGAATTCACTACATTCATCACATGTCATTCATGTACTTTGACATCATCCAACATGATCCTGGATAAGGGTTGCCATAAAGGTGATGATTGGGTGCACTGTGACACATGGTGATAGAGTGTGAGTGATGTAGATGGGATTTGTCCCTCCTACAAGAGATTTATCTAGGGCCTCTTGATAAGAGAGACTGAGAAATGTATGTCCATACTCATGTGACTCAATAAGTGATATATGAGCTCACATGCATGTCAGAAAGTCTACTCTAGTTCAAGGAACATGGATTGAATGTTGAGAGGATGATGATTCCATGCCTCAAGTTCAATCTAGATATCAGATACAAAGGAACTATACGATCACAGTAGCACTAATCATGGATTGTAGGTTGAAGTTGTTCTCCAACTTTCTAAATTACTTGGGTAGCAATGATGTGTTGCTAGACACCACCCTTTGCTTGTGATGGCGTAAGTTAGTTATAAACATTCACTTCTAACGTAATTCTGGACCTATAGGGTCACACACATAGGATACACTTGAATTAAAGGAGTATATTCATGAATGATGTTTAATTTAATTACTAAAGGTGTTTAAGTATTCAATTAAACAACTAAGGTTCAAAATTGATTGACTAGATGTTTAACCGATCAGTTCAAGGGTTGAATCGATTGGTTGGAGTGTCTAGGTCAATTGGAATGAATATTGGCTGATCAATGGCTGAACCACGGTGTGAACTGACTAATTCATAGGACCCATCCTGTTGGGTTTTGTGGAGAAAAAATGCGCGGAGGAAGCAATAAAATCCATGCAACCCGAAACAGGATCTCTTCGACAACAACATATTTGGAAGGAATGTTTGCGGGATATACCCTATCGCGGAGAAAGTCCGGCGATGTCCCGCTGCACGACGGGGCAATGCTGCTGACCTACACAGATGGAACTTCTCTCCCGTTCGCTGTTGCAGGTTGATCCGACGGCGCTCCTTTGCGGTAGTGATGTCCGCTGCTCGTAGCGCGTACTGGCGGTCATCGACGTCCTCCGAACGCAGGTGTCAATGCGTCTGTGTCTCTACTTCGTCCACGCGGATGGACGGAACTCCACGTCGTGCTTCCCAAGCCGGAGGGAAGGAGTCGTGTCTCTGTGGCGGCATGCTAGCGGCACGTTTCTCTCCTTTATGTCCTGAGGATGATGACGGCTAGGGTTTACGTGCATGAGCGTAAACTGAAAAATCTATATCTATATTATATAGATATCGGCCGCCAATCCTCCTTTAAATAGGATACGAAGGGAAATAGGGTTTCCTAAACCCATCGGTAAACAGAAACGTTGCGTTAATTAAAATGCTCGTGGATTAATTAGAATATTCCAGAATTCATTAATTAACCAAATAATCACATTAATTGATTAATTAATATCTGACTCCATGCAATCGCTTGGGATGGCTCTACGGGCATACATATACCAACACATCCGAATGACTGGTGATGTGAACAGATAGGTTCATCATCTGAGTTGCCCAGTTCGATGGTCAATTTAATTGGATCAAGGATTGGTGTTGATGCATGTTGTGCATTAATTGTACATTGAATACCAATGTGATTCTGAATAGGAAGTTGCATGAACCGACTACTTGGCATACACATCGATCGATTCGTAGTGCGTAGGTTCTAGAAAATTCATGAATCCATATGTTTCAATTCTCGCACTGACTGGGAACCCTGACCCTAGCCTCTCCTATAAATAAAGGGGTAGTGGGGGCATTTCAAAACAGAACAACTGCCCTGACAATTGTTGTCCTCTCTAGTTGTGTAACAAATAGAGAGCCCGAGCAAGTCCTACCTGATAAAGGGAGGGATACCAAGGGAGAGACAATTGTGGGAGAGTGTATCAAATCTAGCAGGTTGATGTTCGAGAGGGACAATTGTTTCTTCCGTTGGCTCTTACAACACAACATGGAGTTCTCAGTGGTCCGCATGGACTAATCTAGAGGAGGAAGGTCGTTGTCTACCGCTAGGAGGGCATTGTCAACCGCAGCCCATGTCGCTGCACCCTGAGGCTAATGGAGATGATTGTTTGAGTGTTGCTACTTAAGAAGGAGCATGTTGTTTCCCGAAGAAGAAGCATGATGATATTGCAAGTATAATGTCAATGGACTTGCTCTAGGACTAGGTATAACATTGCACCTTTCCTTCCAATATATATTGTTGTTGATGTGATCTTACTGTCTAGGGGAATCATGATTTAAAGTTTTGTTTCCGCTGCCTTATTGGCACCCCAATTTCCCTATAATTAGATGTCATAGCCATACATCATATTTTAATACACTTAATTTGGACTTAATCACCTAATCATGACTTGATATGTAAATTAGTTCATGAATATGTAATATGTTTCACTTTGTTCACACTAATATACATCTAATGACTCAAATATGGTTACTAAGTAATTTGATATGTATAGATGGCTAAGGTGGGATTAAGTGTGCATAATTGGTAACATGATGTGAAAAATTATGAGTAATTGATTCATTTAGACTATAATGTGACTAGTTTATATAATGTAACACTAACTGGATGTCTAATATCGATGGATGTAATTAATGTGACATTATTTGAGTGAAGGTTGAAAAGAATGAACTTAATGGATAAAATAACCTATTTCTTGCAATATGATCTAATATAACTCCAAATGGTGATAATATAAGGATAATGAAGTCTAAATATGATTATCAAGAATAATGGTAAAATATGATAATATATAATGAGATATTTTTCCTAAACCCGAATTGTGATAAAACTTGTATAAGATAATCTCAAATGATAAATCTAAATCCAAAATCAGGTTCTTTAGATCCTAATTACTTTAGATGTCAAGTTTGAACTCATTTGGATAATATTTACTAATCTAATTCAATAAAAGAAGCCAATCTTTAAATATGAATACCAACATGTACCAAACTTTGTTTTCATTTGATTTAGATCAGATTTTAGTGTCACACAAATTATTTCACCAATCTTGCCTATAGTCGACTATCACGCCATGTACCTCACTCAGATTGAGTCAGACTCGGATTGTCGCGCAGGATCACAAGCCCAGACACCTTCTCTCCCATGCAGTTATTGGGTGATGCATGATCTACAACCCCAATATTTTTCCTCCCCATGTTTCCCTCTCACATCTCAACCTCACCTAATACTCTCCTACTCTTCACAATCCTCATGTTGTCACAATTCCTCTGATCCCTAGATCGATGGGATTACACCATCCTGAGTTCCCTATAGACTAAGGGGTCTTGATAACCCCATGGTTTTTACCTCCTTTGATGTTCCTGGCTTATTTGACTCTTCACCTATATATAGACCATCTATAACCTCCAATCAACCCATCTAAACACATCATGGACTTTGTTTGATCACCGATCACTCGACACCTATCTCTCCCATTTCTGGTGACATGTGCATGCTCCAGGGAGTTCACCGCCATTGTTCAGACAGTGGTGCCCCATTATGAGGGTGCAGGTTGAATGTTGGAGCCCTAGAAAAGCTCTTTCCAGTGTCGATTTAGCCTATTGAGGTATCTTTCCCATTTCCCTTTTTTCTATTTTGTATTGATGACCTACATTGTTGGTGCCAACCCAGTTCTTTAGTCGTCGTTCTCTTAGTTTTCTTGTCCCTTGGCTCCACCAAGGCACAACGAGTTGTCCACAATAATCACACAGTGCTATGGTTTCTGGGATGGTTGATTTTGATTTATCATTTCTGATAGATTGACTATCATGTCAAGAGAGGATAGGCTTTTGTCTATTCCTGCCTCCTATTGCTTTGGGGTTGGGCTTGGTGAGACCATCCATGTCTGTTGAGGATGAAGGTGGCTTTCGTCATAGTCAACTATTTCTTCTGGTCTACAATTTACCAGATCTTCCATATTCTGAAGCTTTGTTTCTTCTTGCTCTTCTCATCATTTGAGAAGAGAAGATGATGACCCGTTATTTTACAGTTTTGTCCAAGTTTTGATTTATTTCATGTCACAAGTTACATGGTCGATTCTATATTTTTGCATGTCCTTTGTATATTCATCGCGTTGTGTTGATTTTGGTTTATTGACCTCCATTGTCTGTCACACATCAAAATTTTGATGCAATATGTGTGGGCCTTTTCAATTTTATTTTCCAATTTATATACCAGTAAATGATTTAAGCTTATAAAATTAAAAATTAATTATCTACTAATCTAAAAATTATGAAAAATATGTTCTGGAATTAAAAAATAAACTCTACGCAATGGAACAAGTTTCATAGCCTAAATATAATGCAATAAGAAATCAATATTCCTAGGGTTTGTAATACAATCATCAATTAGTTTCTAATATGTTCATAGGTAATGAAATACCCTGATTGAATCTAGGGTTTGCACCAAAACTTATATTAAAGGCATCATTAAGGTATGTTGAATCCCCTTCATTCTATATTAGACAATTATTTACATAATCTCTCCCTCTTAGACTTGATTGTGGCAAAGCATCTTCAATGTCACATATTTACATATAGTTGAACTGATTGGTTCCATATCTTGAAATTCATCTTATCGATTGTTCTAATTGAAAATTTGAATTTTATTATTGTATCTTGTTGTTGCTTCATTCAATTTGCACATTGATCAATTTTATTTGATCCATATTAATGGAAACCTTAAATTGCCATGTGTTGGCCATGATAGTATATTTGATCATGTTTATACATCTTAATGATTTCTTCTTAATTTTGACATTATATTGTGATGTGATTAAACTCATGCTTTCCTCTCTATTTATATTGCATGTTTGGTTTGAATAACTTGTATATGTACGCATTAGGTGGTGTATCCTTATTGTGTGTATTACCAACACAGGGTGCAAATGGTGATTATTATCCCTGGGTAATTGTCTTGTGATGCCATTACTCACGATGTGATGCCATAATATGTGGTTATGTTGATGATGTCATATACCTTAAATGTCATTATATTGTTTATTGTTATGATAATTCACATGCGTAATTCTTATTATTTATTGTTGTTCTCTTATTTGAGATTTAAAGGAAATAATTGTTAGTCATGGACCTTATTTCTCTTCATATAATCTTTTGTATTACTATATGAAATTTCCTTTTGATATCTACTTACACGGTACCTTTCCCTCTTTCTCTTGGAAGCTTTGCTACTATTGATGTCCTTTTCCCATATAATTATCTAATCACTATTATATGCACATACTGACATTTTATGCTAACAAATTCCACTGTGTTTTCTCTTGTGGGGTACACTTCCAACCCCTAGGTGTAGAGAAAGGAGTGGACCACAGTTGACCAGGATTCATCCAGTTATAGCTAATCTTACTTGGGAGGTAGATTGGAGTAGTTGATTACCCTCAACTACTTATGTTCCTCTAGTTATCTTTTATGTACACCCTGTGTGGTGAAGAAAAATATTAGACATGAATATTGTAATAGTTAGATTTTTTATCTTTCACTGCTAAACTTTTGGTATTTGATACATTACATACTTGAATTATTGTTATCATCCTTAGTGAAAATTTGTTTGAGATAATTTAAATTGGATGATATTCTATTATTCCTTTCAAGTAAGTTAAGTGGCTCCCATTTTGGTCCCACTCCTTACACAATCATTACAAGTAATTTACAAAGAAGATACAAAGAAAAATATGTGTATTCTTCAATGTTGATCTTGTTCATGTATGACTTGAATTATCTAAACCAAGGTTTGCGAGTCAGGACATTTGGAGTGTGTATAACTCTAAAATCACTCAAGTAGAAGTATTATACACATATAATTGGAATGATTTAGTCCATCAAAACATGGGATAAGGTAATGAAACCTCTCTAGTCAAAATTCTTGTCACTATGATAGGTCCACATCAAATATCATGCTAATCGATGGATAGTTGAACTCCCTCTCTAAAATACTCCTTGCCAAATTGCAATACAATAATGGGCGATATGTGATTGCATACACAAATGAGATAATATATCCCATCTCATAGATATATGGAATGTACTCTATCAATGGTGAGGTCCTAGATTAGACTGGGGTTTGTTGTTGTAGTGAAGTTACTGTTACTAGTACCTACAGAGAACATGTTTTCCGGAAGCTTTTTAGGCAGAAGAAACGGTCACTTACAACAATGTAGGTTGGTTATAAAAGGATATTTAGGTTTATAAAACTATAAACAATATATAAACTAACTAATTAAAATAAAATTAGAACTATGATTATTGAAATGGTTTTGAAGAGGTTAGGATAAGTATTCTAGACTCAAGACTTCATCACACCACATCAAACAATAATATATAAATAGATGGCAATGTTTTAACAAGGAAGTAAGTAGTCAAAGTATTTTTCTTGCCAATAAATGGATTAATATTGCTCTAACCTAGAACTTCCCTCACTAACCAAGGTCTAGATCTCCAGGTATCCCCCCGACTTAATCTAGACATTTTTTTCAGTTAATCCAAATGGTTGTAGTTGATTATCCTTACTCTTTAGTCCCCTCTCAATATGCATCAAACAGAATAAACGATATACTAAGGATGATCTGTTATTAAAATCTGAAATTAGACACCCATCCATTGTTAACTGAAGATAAAAACATGGATTTAATTGTTTGAAGCTATGCTTGGCATGAAATGATGTGGGTGATACTCCCCCACATGCAACATAATTTGATTTCACACTCACGACATGGACTGCAGGTAAGAAATAAATACATCAATATAGTTTATATTTTTATCAACTAAAATTATCTTAGGTACAAAAGTGAGAGAGAATGGGTGTGAAGCCAATAAGTTACCCAAGAGAAATTTGGATAGATGTCTGATAACACCCAAATTTAGGCATTTATCCTAATCATTTATTTATGGTTTGGTGTCATTATAGCCTTAATATGCCCAAAATAACCCTAGATTCTTATCTTTTAGTAATTTATATCTTTGCATAGATAAATTTGCTCAACTAGCTAATTTTGAGACTTGCAAGTATCGAACCTGAAAAGACATCTATTCTTTAAGATTTCTCCCCAACACATAGTTTTTACAACATCTAGGCTTTCATCCGTCGCGACCGCAACACCTGACGTGATTGAAATACTCGGCACGATCATGCTGAGGACAAGGGTCATATGCACGTGTCTCGACTGAGGCACCTTCCTTGACTGTGACACCTGCCTCTACTGTGGAACTTTCCACGACCGCAACACCTACCGTGACCATGACCAAATCTCATATGTCATGACTGAGACGCTCAGCACGACCCTGCCAAGCCCGACACGACCACACCGAGTAAAAGGTCAGATGCATTTGCCGTGTCTGCGACACCTGCCTCGACTATGACACATGTCACGACCTCTATGCTCGGCACAGCCATGCCGAGGATAAGGGCCAACTGCACCTACCTCGATTGCGACATTTGTCTTGCCTGCAACACCAACCTCAATTGTGGCACCTGTCGCGACCCCAGCTGTAACATCCCTGATTTGGGTTATACCTCAACCTTGGGAGTTTTTCTTAAGCAAGTTAATTAGATCCTTTATTTTATCTTTTGAAAAGTAATTAAGGTTCAAGAGGAACTTATATTTCAATTTTAGTCCTTTTTGAACAATGTTGAAATAATGTTTTGCCTGTTTTGGACTAAAGTGCAAATTACCCAAGTTGAGGGGTTAAATTGCAAATGTTACATGATAAAATATTCCTCATGTGTTGAAGCATCATGAGAATGAATATGATGTAGAGTTACGGCTTGGGAAAGCATGAGTACCAAGAAAGAGATGATAAAGCAATGTTTATGCATTAAAATCTAGTTTTGGTGTGATGTGCAATTTACCCAAAACCCAGGGTTCAATATGAAAATTACCACTTCAAAATAGTTTCTAATGTTTCTTTACATCATTTAGAGCAAAGAAAATGATAGGGGCGTCTCATTTGAATCACTTTGGAGGAGAGAGAATCTTGATATTAAAATAATCAAGATTTAAGCATAATTGGAACTTTACTTCAATTTAATGCAAAAATAATTATATTAATTGAAGTGCCCTTCAACCAAAATTGAAATGGTTGAAATCCATATATGTGGACGTCCTTGTGCCTTGTAAAGGCCACGGAAATATCCAAGTGAGTGGAGAGCCCACTCACATTAATATAAGAAAAAGAAATATCCACTCACTTATGGATATTATTATTATATGATTTAAGGTGCTTAATTTGTTTTCCTTTAAATCATGGATAATTGAGAGGAATATGAGGCAAGGAAGGTATCCTCGTATCTAAGGAAGAGAAGGGGGAAAGTGGCAAGGAAATGGAGGAGTTATCCCCTACTTTCTCTCTCTTAAATGAATTTTCAAATAAAATGCATATATGCTCATTTATCCATGAGTTGAAAGGGTAATTTCGAAACCACTTTCACTCTTTTCTTGCAAAAAGACCAAGGGAGATGAGGAGAAACAGGAGGACGACCCCCAACCTGTAGGTAAGCTCCATGTCCTTCACCTTGATTTCATGGTGGAAATCACAAATCAATGCTTGATTTCTTCTTTTCTTCACCCAATCTTCAACTCTAGCCAATTCTTTCACTCAAAGACTTGAGGATGAGACTTGGGATAGTTGAAGGAGTTGTTTCCACCATTGTTGATGTGAATCTCCAAGCTTTGAAGCTCATTTGAAGGCGGGTTATATAACTTGAACCCTTATTCATTGTTATTGAATTCAATTCCTCAATTAGATATGTTCAATTGTTCTTCTTGAAATTTCTTTGATTAATTGATGAAACTACCATGGAAATGATAGTAGATTTTGAGGGGTTGAAGCTTGATGATGATGACATCATCCTAAGCACGCATCTCAACATAATTTAATTGCAAACGGTTTCATGAATTTTGGCCCAATCGGTTTTGACAAACCGTTTGGTGACCAAACGGTTTGCAAACCGTTTGGAGGATGGGTCCAAAACCGTTTGGGCATGTTGACCAAATGGGATAGTTGACCATTAGGAGCCTTAAACGGTTTCAAACCATTTGGAAAAAGTCAACCAAAACCGTTTGGATGATTAATATTTGTAATTGAGGGTTGAATATCCAAGGATCATACATTGATGGACTTCAATGATCCAATTGATGAAGGAATTGTTGATGCAAAACCCTAATCGGTTTAGTTGAAAAAGTACCTCTTTTGGACTTTCTGTTTCAAGGGTAGTTTGGACCAAATGGTCTTGAAACCGTTTGAGTCCAAACAGTCTTGAAACCGTTTCGGATCAAACGGTCTCAGGATCGTTTGGACTCAAACGGTTTCAAACCGTTTAGAGATCAAAGGGTCAAGATCGTTTGGTGACTCAATGTGATCAAATCAATTTATAACTTAATGTGATGAAGGCTCAATTGACCCTATAATATCTACTGATGTATAGAGGAGATAATTATAAGGGTTGTACCTTTAAGGTACTAAATGATTAGTAACCCTAGATAAGTTATTCCTTGAAGCTTAAGTAAGCAAAATCTCAATACACTATGTCAACTCTAATTGAATGTAATTAATTGAAGGGTTGGTTGACCTAATATAACCAAGTTTGATCTAGTCAACATTCTAGAGAGGATGAAAGAGAGAGGAATTCATACATGTATACTAATCATGTAAAGGTCAAGCCTTAACACCTTCAATTTGAATAATTATATAATTAGGGCATGATCCTTAATAAAGAGATTATGAAACCCTAATCAAGAAGGTTGTTGAGCCCTAACCCTAATTTAGGGCAATATCAGATGTAACCCTAATCTAGGGCATTGGTGTAACTCTAAACTAGGAAGATAATATGGGAAATCCCAATTCAGGGTAACATCATGAAAAACCCTAATTTGAGAAGATGCTTCATGAAACCCTAATTGAGGGTGATTCCATGAGAAACCCTAATTGAGGTTGATTCCATGAGAAACCCTAATTGAGGGTGATTCTATGAGAAACCCTAATTGAGGTTGATTCCATGAGAAACCCTAATTAAGGTTGATTCCATGAGAAACCCTAATTGAGGTTGATTCCATAAGAAACCCTAATTGAGGTTGATTCCATGAGAAACCCTAGTTGAGGGTGATTCTATGAAAAACCCTAATTGAGGGTGATGCCATGAGAAACCCTAGTTGGGATGAATAGTAAACCCTAATTATGGTCAATATGGTGTGAAAGCCTAATGAAGGGTGATGCTATATGCAATCTTAACCCTAATGAAGGGACATGGTATGTGAAATCTTAACCCTAATGAAGGGTGATGGTATGTGAAATCCTAACCCTAATGAAGTATGATAGTATGTGAAACCCTAAACCCTAATAAAGGGTGATGGTATGGGAGACCTAATCCTAATAATGGAATAGTGATTATTACACTGATAAGGGAAATACCTAAAGGGATTGATTATAGGTAACCTTATAGCAAGCAATGCCTTAACCTGAGATGAGTCCATATCTTTGAAGATAGTTGGACAATTCTAATGAGTGTTCTATGACCTATGCACTTTATGATAAAGGTGATAGGTTAGTGAATAAAAGTATTAAGATGGGAAATACCTTAATACACCATAAGTTAATAAACTTAAGTAAGTTAAAAGTAATAAGGAAGGTAATGCTTCAAGACATCATAGAAAGATGTCACATCCAGCTCTTAAAGAGTGATGTTAATTGTTACCTAGTGAGAGGTGCCAAGATGTTGAATGTGCTTTTTAAGCCACAAGAATGGTGATTGCCTAATGAGAGGTGACAATATGTGATAATATGTGATGAGTTGCACAGGATTGACATAGTTCAATACCTGGAATAGTTGCACAGGATTGGCACAGTTCAATACATGGAATAGTTGCACAGGATTGACATAGTTCAATACCTAGAATAGTTGCACAGGATTGGCATAGTTCAATACCTGGAATAGTTTCACAGGATTGGCATAGTTCAATACCTGGAATAGTTGCACATGATTGGCATAGTTCAATACCTGGAATAGTTGTACAGGATTGGCATAGTTCAATACCTGGAATAGTTGCATAGGATTGGCATAGCTCAATACCTGGAATAATTGCACAGGATTGGCATAGTTCAATACCTGGAATAGTTGCACAAGATTGGCATAGTTCAATACCTAAAATAATATCACAGGATTGGTAATAACCCAATACCTGGAATAATATCACAGGATTGGTAATAACCCAATACCTGGAATAATATCACAGGATTGGTAGTAACCCAATACCTGGAATAATATCACAGGATTGGTAATAACCCAATACCTGGAATAATATCACAGGATTGGTAATAACCCAATACATGGAATAATATCACAGGATTGGTCACAACCCAATACCTGGAATAATTTTATAGGATTGGTCACAACCCAATACCTAGAATAATGTCACAGGATTGGTCACAACCCAATACCTGGAATGGATGCACAAGTTTGGCATAGTCTAATACCTAGAATTGATGAATAGGTTTGACATAGTCTAATACCTAGAATGGATACACAAGAATAATATAAGTCTAGTGCTTATACTAGTTTCACAGGATTGGTATAATCCAATGTCTATAATACAGGATTGGTATAGACCAATGCCTGAACAAGACATGATGATGTACACTCTCATGTCCAGTATAAACCAAAATCTATTTAGTAGATTGGATAAGGCCAACCGATAGAAACAAGAAAGACTCATGGGTGACATATCAGAGAAATGAGTATCATGAGAAAAGCATGGGATGTTGATTTAATATAACAGATAAATGATATACATGTTCTTCCTATTTCTTATAAGAGAATAGATGATTTAATGCTCTATCATAGATAGTTGCAATATTTAAAGATGAGAATGATCTAAACTACTTATCCTCTGCTCAGATTTATATTATAAATTGCAATAATAATATTTTTGGCGGAGAGTTATATCTCTCGCTGGGGAAATTTTCAATTGTCTCACCCTCGTGGGATCCAACATTTTTTTTGGTGGACGAGCACGGAAGACATTGAGAACATCTTGCAGAGGAAGAACTTCAGCAGCAGCAGGGACAACAGTGACAGCTCAGGTTGAGTGTACTGTCTGTTGTGTCTTGTAGATAGATGTCCTATGTGTCGTCTTTGTACTCTCAGGTCCTCGGAGTTAATAGTTAGTGCTTTTAATGAATCATTTTTAGATTTTGGCTTGATGTCTCGAGGTTCTTATGATGTCTGTGTTTAGCTTTTAACAAGGCAGTTGATGTTGTAACCCTCGAGAAGAGATGGTACAAGATATGTACTTATGAACCAAGACGTAAATGTAATATATTGGTTCTTGTTGAAAGAGTTTTCCTATGATTGGATCTCTTTGAAAAAGGTTTTAATTTTCAGTGATTTTTAGTAATCCGTGACTTACGTTTAATCCTGCTGTTAATAATCACTTCTGCTTAAGTAAATCTTGTTTTTGTGAGTTGTATGCCACACCGGCACCTGTCATGACCCCTATACCTGTCGCGACACCTGCCTCTACCATGACACCTATCACGACTGATACGCCCGGCACGGCCGTGCCGAGGAAAGGGGTCAGTTGCACCTGTCTCGCTCGTGACACCTGCCTCGATCGCAACACCTACCTCGATCACATGTCTACCTCGATCGCGACGTCTGTCTCGACCGTGACGTATTCCTAGACCGCTACAAACATCTCGGTCGTGACATTCATTCGACCGCGACCCCCGACATGACTGTGCCAAGCCCAACACGGTCATGTTGAGACAAGTTTAGAGATCGGGACAAGTGTCGTGACCACTCATTTCATACACTCCTCCTTCACCTATAAATACCCACCCCTCACTACCTGGAGGGGGGTTCCAAATTTATGGAGGTTCTACGTTTTTGGTTTCGACCAATTTTGGTTCCCAGAGCCCCGTGGAAAAGTTCTGAGGTCCAAAAAGGCTGAAGTTCTCATCCTACGTCCATTCCTCTAGTTTTCTTCCATATACCATCATTTTCCACCACCATTCATCCATATCCTATCATCCTCAGCTATCTTCCACCTCTATACACCTACCAAGCTGCTATTTGGGGAAGAATCAAAGAGAAAGGAGGCCAAAGAGTCCAGAAGACCAATGAGGATGACCCAAAGACAAGATCCGACCCATGCGAAGGCTAAGGAGCGAGGGCCACCTCTCCTCTACGGGCTAAATCTCTTCTTCTCCTCCTTTCTTTTACTGTTCTCCTTGTGTTTGTGTACAAATGATGTTCTTCCATCTTTGTTTGGTGCCAACTATACTTGTCCATAGATAATTGAGGTCCTTCTTGGCTATGTAGCCTGTCTTGGGCATGTTTATGTACTTTTACCTTAGGCAGACAGTTTTATTTCAAATCTAGTATGTTTTCTGTTCTATCTCCTCTTTATGGTTATGATTGCTAGTTTGGCTGATCTCTTTCTTGTTTGAACGTCTATTTCTTCCTATATTGCAAGATTTGTTGTAGATATAGATAAAAGGAGGTAGTTTGGATTAGAAAGGAGGACGGTTCAAGGAGATCTGCGCAGAACCGTAGACCTAGGCATGGCCAGGCCCAACCCATCACGGTCGGGCCCACTACCAGGTTCTGCATAGATCACACCTATTCCTAGCATCTCAGAATATTCTAGACCTGAGAGGGTATCTAGAATATTCTAGGGTGTTGATTTGTCATCCTCAAGAGGGATTTCATATCACTGATGGGTTTTAGTCACGCTGCGCAAAAGCGAGTGAGATGACCCCACAAGAATAGATACCACAATACATATACTATGTTTGGATGTAGGTTGCTTATTGGGGTGTTCGAGGGTAGTCTACATCCGAGAATAGGTGCATAGACTGTCCAACTTCTAGCTACATATCCAAGAATTCCTTCTCTTGATTTAGTAGAATCTGACGGACTCTGTTTTGTTCTCTTTCTTTATTTTGTTTTACTTCATGACAATCTACTAGACTAGTTCTAGCTCCATACTTTTATCGACTATCGGATTGACTTATCTGACTTAAGAGAAAGATCTTAAACGTCCCCACATCCCTGTGTTCGACCTCGTATATCTACTTCGAATCCGTAATAAAGTTGCGGAGGTTCTTAAAGGTTTCAGGTTATAAATTTAAAGTGCAATCCTTTTGATTCTGCCTCCTTACGAACGCGTGATTTAGGCCTATCAATGTCCTCACTTCTCCTTCTAGGATTTGGATGGAGCGGAGAATGGTCTATCTGCATAAGCGAGGTAGACAAGTTTCTTCATAAATTAAAATTCACTCCCACTTCTCTCTCCACGCTCCAAAATGGTAGAATCCACACCTACTTCGCTCTTTGGCGATATGTTATCAAACATGACCTAATAATCTTTGGATCATTTCACTCAGACGGTGGCTAATCCCTTTTACACTTCAACCGATTAGTTAATTTAGTATTCTCATCATTAGGTATGTACATGTGTGTAGTTGGAAAACACAGTGTGTAAGTTAACAATTCATGTACAATGCTCAAGCTAGGTAATAATCAACACTATGTGTAAGTGGATAACAGAGCGTGTAGCTATTGGGTAAGAAAATGACTTTGATCTAGTGACATGTTGTGTACATGACAATTACAAAGTGCTATTATGTACATGTTTTTTTCTTCTTTTGTGGGTGAGGTACATATCGTGTAACTGACTTGCATGTGGTGTAATATTCTAATTCAGTTGAAATGTCATCCAATATATGTGAAACTTGTTGTATCATTTTTTGGGGTCGGATCTTGTCTCCCTTCAATGTTATTTGAGTCTCCTGATTAAATAATTTTAAAAGTAATGATGTGATTACTCACGTCACCAAGGTGCATATCCTTTACAAGGAGACCATCACTAAGAACTCCATAGTTAAGTGTGCTCATCTTAGAGTACTATTAGCACCTCCTTTTATACGTCAACCAATTAATTAATTTAGTATTCTCATCATTAGATACTTACATGTGTGTAGTTGGAAAACATGTTGTGTAAGTTATCGATTCATGTACAATGCTCAAGCTAGTCAATAATCAACACTACGTGTAAGTGGACTACATAGCGTGTAGTTGTTGGTTCAGAACATGACTTCGATCTAGTGACTTGTTGTGGAAATGACAAATACGAAGTGTTATTCTCTACATGTTTTTTTCTTCTTTTGTTGGTGAGGTACATATTGTGCAACTGACTTGCGTGTGATGTAATATTTTAATTCAGTTGAAATGTCGTCCAATATATAAACTTGTATCATTTCTGGGGTCGGATCTTGTGCCTCCCTTTCAATGTTATTTAAGTCTTCTGATAAAATAATCTTAAAATTAATGATAGGATTACTCATGTCATCAAGGTACACCTCCTTTGTAGAGAGACCATCATTAAGAACTCCATAGTTAAGCATGCTCATCTTGAAGTAGTACTAGTACCTCCTTTTACATGTCAACCAATTAATTAATTTAGTATTCTCATCATTAAATACTTACATGTGTGTAGTTGGAAAACATCGGTGTGTAAATTATTGATTCATGTACAATTCTCAAGCTAGTCAATAATCAACACGATGTGTAACATAACACAGGCGTGTAGGTGTTGGGTCAGAAAATGACTTTGATCTAGTGACACATTGTGTAAATGACAAATACGAAATGTTATTCTCTACATTTTTTTTCTTCTTTCATTGGTGAGGTACATATTGGTGTAATATTCAAATTCACTTGAATGTCATCCAATATATGTGGAATTTGTTCTATCATTTCCAGGGGTTAGATCTTGTGCCTCCCTTCAATTTTGCTTAAGTCTTCTGATAAAATAATCTTAAAAGTAATGATAGGATTACCCTTGTCACCAAGGTGCACCTCCTTTACAGGGAGACCATCACTAAGAACTTCATAGTTATACGTGCTCATCTTGGAGTAATACTAGGACGAATGATCTGTCGGTAAGTTGATCCCAAGTTGAGCATATGTGAAGACAAAGTGCACAACTGAGGCCAATGATGGTCTTCGGGCTAGTCGTCATTCTTAAAACTCTACTAGTGTGATGACCGCTATCAAACCGACACCAAATCACATAGTAATTACGCAGAATAACTATTAGCAGTTGATTTACGAACATCAATAAAAA
The DNA here is from genome assembly GCA_963693085.1 of Alisma plantago-aquatica. NCBI lineage: Eukaryota > Viridiplantae > Streptophyta > Magnoliopsida > Alismatales > Alismataceae > Alisma > Alisma plantago-aquatica. Next base: position 706,939,723 of record OY856409.1, read on the forward strand.
TTAAAACCATTTTGTAAAGAGATCCATTGCCAGGAAACTCTTAAAGAAAGAACCAAAGCAATATATACATCATGGTTCACATTGTACATACATTGTACCATCTCATCTCGAGGATATCATATACTAGTTACTTTACCCAAACATAAACATAAGAAACATAAAACCTCGAGGCATACAAACCAAAATCTCAGATCATTTATAAAATCATTACGTACAAACTCCCAAGGACCTGAGAGTACATAGACGACACATATGACTTCTATCTACAAGACATGATAGACAACACCTCAACCAGAGCTATTACACCTGTCCCTATTACTGTTGTCCTCCCTATGTAGTACTGTCTCTACCTCCTTGTCTACATCCACCTAAAATTGTTGGGACCAACAGGGTGAGATAAAAGTCTCATATAGAGATATAACTCTCCGCCAGCAATATTATTATCGCAGGTAAACAGTATAAAACTGAGAAGAGGATCGTTTATATTAATAATTAAGATTAATCATTGGTTATAAGTAGAACAGAGCAATATCATCTTCTAAAGAAATGCAACTATCTATGATAGAGAAATAAATCATCTATTAACCTTATAAGGAATATGTAGAACACATATAACATCTATCCATTTAAGATGTATAAAAATAGTGTAACATCAACCAATGTTTTTGTATTCAATCCTTAAGCAAATACGCTACACAATTGATTACATATTTACAATCACACTTATGCCCTGAGGAGATGAGGTATACTGCTCATACTCCAACCGACCACGGCTACATAAAGCATCAGTACCATACAAGGTCAAAGGAAGATCTGGCTTCCAAGACCTCACATGTCTTGGTCAGTACAAGACCACTAGTAGTGACATCACATGTCAAACTACAATTAGCTTGCCAGGGTATAGTGGCATCTTCGCTATAGAGTTGTAGTCGCAACATGCACTCTCTTCAGGGAGATCACACAGCAATCCCTGGTATATTAATATTGAGTCATGACATATAGCCATACTCTTATGATGATGAGGGAGATCACATCAATCCCTATTTGTACGTAAGGATATTTTTGCCCATTACCCCCACATATTCAAAAATATTCTCTCCGAGTTAAACTCATTTCACCATTCAGTAAATTATGACACTGAATGGATCTATAGCCAGGGCAACTACATGATAAGGTTCCACTTGATTAATTAGGTGCATTACAGTATCTTTTAGCATCAACCAAGTTACAAGTATGAATGATGCTACAAAGAAAGGTGTAATACATTTATCAAGTACTTTCATAATCCTTGGAACACATTAAATGCATAACACTCAGGATCTCAGTCCCTTATCACATTACTGGGGATTCTCATCCCTTAACATTATCATCATCATGATTTTTAGATCTGGGTATTCAAACCCTTAGTTCATCACTGAACATTTTCACCTCTTATCAGGTAACTATTACCTCTAGGTCCTCAGACTCAGGTATACATTATACTTGTTGCATAAGTATTTCACATGGCTCATAAGGCCAATTTAATCTGTATCATATGAAACATCATAGCTCATACCTAGCTATGCTCATCATCTCATGATACCTGCATGGTTAGTATTTCATGATAAAAACAATATCAAGTACATATCATCACCATAAAATACAAGAGAAATACAACTTTCCCATTATTAGGGTTGGGGTTTCCCTTTTTATCCTATTAGGGTTTCAAGTTCATATTATCAAGAATCAAAACCCTAATTCATAGCTCCACACATATTGGGAGAAAACATTGATATCATAAGTATTCAATCATACTTGTTTATTCTCATTATTTATCATTAAATGGTTATCACACAAAGTATGAGCTTCTCTCTCATCCTCACTAGGATATTGATTACATCATACTTTATTAAGTTAGCTCAACCCTTTTCTCAAGGTACATTGGCCTACACTTATTAAAATGCATTTAACTCTTTACATCTTAATGTATCATTTGACATAACACACTTCATGTGTTACTCAATCAAGTATATCATATTTGAGGTGCTTACCTCCATATTGGTTTTGAACTGCTTCCACCATATCGGGCTAGAGGTGTGTGCTTTACCACCATATCATCCCAGAGGTGTGTGCTTACCACCATATCGTCCAAGAGGTGTGTGATTATCACCATATTGTCCAAGAGGTGTGTGCTTATCATCATATCATCCAAGAGGTGTGTGTCACTAATATCAGGTTACTCAAGTGTAGGGTTTTGCATATTGGGTTAGACCCTTATGCTCATACCTTTTCAAACCTTCAAAGTATCAACCTACCATGTGTTGAGTGACAGCCTAGACAACTGGTTAGTCCTTTTTCAACCAGCCCAAATGTACAAAATGATAGCGGTGTGGGGTTCCAAGGTATAACGAATTTCATATCACCATATTGGGTTTCATTACCATATCGGGTTAGAGGTGCTTCAACCCGATATCGGTTTGTGCCATGATGATATCATCATCATCAAGCTCTAGACTTTTGTCCCTTACTATTCTAGTTCATGGACAACAGTCCTATGCAACTATTAGAACTCTTAGAATCATCAATCATTCAAGAAAAATCAAAATTGAAAGTAGATCAACAAGTATAGCAAGATTGAAGGTGAATAATAACATGATTGGGTTCAAGTTATATAACCCGCCTCAAGAATGACTTCAAAGCTCCAATATCCAAAGCTTCATGTTCCCAAGGTTGAATATGAACTTATCAAAGATCCAATACTTGTTCACAACTCCTCTATATGCAAAGAATCACCATAGATTAAGAACTTGGTGAAGAAGAAAAGAAAGGAAGAATCACAACCCGAGAATCATGCTTCAACCAAGTTTGAAGATGACCATGGCTTCACCTTAAGATTAAGGCTCAAGCTCCTCCTTTCTCCTCAACTACTATGCACGATATCTAAGAGAAAGAGAGTTATAGGATTTTAAAAGTTTCACTAGTAGGTGAAAGGAGTGGTATATATAATTGAGGCTCATGAGAGAGAGTGTGTATGAGGTGTCATCACCTTATACTACTAGGTAAGACATTTCCATGCATGGGTTGACACGTGTCCATGCATGCACACGTATTTATCATGACATGCAAAACTCTTGGAGATAATCTAGGGATAAGATTTCAGCCATTAGTTATCTTGTTGAACAAGATATTTCAACCCAACATCACTTTATTCACAAATCGATACAACTTTTCCAAGGAAAGTTGTAAACCGATATCCATCACCTTATTGAGGTGATTAACTCTTCATGGCCTTTGCCAAGAGTGGAAAAAATGATATGGGACCTCCTCTATGGTTTCTTGGCCGATAGGCACTCCCATATAAGCTCTACAACTCAATACAACTCATTTTAGGGTTTCAACTATACAACTCTTCTTGGTCTTTTCATCACCAAATTCACTACAAAAAAAACTCTCTTTTGTTCAAGAACAAATCCTTCACAAATATTCACATTGGCCCTCATTAAAAAATTTGGTTGTGGGATTGTCCTTCACAAATACTCCCTCAAAAAAAGCTCCCTGAATAATACCTTGTCCCTCACAATTGGCCCTCAAGAATACATTTAGGAGGGCCTAGGTATCCCTCAAAAATACATTTATGAGGGCATAGGTATCCCTCAAAAATACATTTGTGTGGGCCTTTTGGCCCTAAAAAATACATTTATGAAGGCCTATTTGATCCTAAATAATACATATATGTGGTCCTATTTGGCCCAAAAAATACATTTGTGTGGGCCTAGTTGTACCTAAAAAATCATCTTTGAAGGCCTTGTTGGACTTCACAAATGTGTTTTATTTGACACATGAATAATAATTAATTCAAATTTTAAATGGATGGTGGTTGTCATAGATATACAATTTGTTATTAATTGTAAAAATATCTCAATTTTTAAGATTGGAGATCACAATCTTCAGAAATATCATCATTTGAAAAGAACATTTCAATCACATGAAAATTACTTGTAAACATTATTTTTACTAGTTGAAAAAATGTGATATACATAGGGTAGAATTTTTCTCTTTACCCCCAACTTGGTAACAATTTATACAAAACTGGATTAGCATAAAGAGTTGGGACACTTTTTCATGGAAACCATCATCTTCAATTCTTTCATGATCAACTCTTAGAGGCCATGGGTCTGCTTCCACCATATCACATCAATAATAGATCATATCCCAAATTCCTCATTTCCAGACATTATAGATCATGTATTTCAAACATTTATATATATTGGAAATAAAAATCCCAAAATAGGCACAATGTTTTGGCCAAAAAAAAGCTAGTACATCATGTTTGACTCGATTCATCATAAACTCCAAGCATTGATTTTAGAGAAAAAATAAAATAAATGACAACTCGACTCTTCACAATGCCCCTAAGATTTTACTCTTCCAAGAAAAGTCCCAACATATTAAAAAGGGATATTAGTGTCTTGAAATACTATGGCTCTCTCTGGTTGCATTTCTTTTTGTTCCATTAGGCCCAACATTGCTACAATCCTAAAACAAAAAGCAAACAACATTATCAAGTGTTACAAAATATATTTATTATTCACACATATGTCATAAATATTATCGTGATGTGATTTTCACATACTGATAGAAAAACTATAGTACAAACCATTTCTATCAAAAAACATATTAGATGTGTTTAAACATACCTATTGATGGGAAATAAGTTGGGGGGCATTTGTAGAAAGGTTAGATCCATCAACAGTAGATGCACTAGGAAATACATGTGTTTGGGGGCCACTTGAGAAAATAGGAGCCTAACAATTTTTTTTAAGATATCATTGATATTAACATATATGTCATTCGTTCAAATACACTACATTACCTGCACCTGTGAGTTAAAAGTGTTCCCTATGACACATGGTCTAGGAAAAATATTGTGTTGGGCTCCGTCTATACCGCCTCCATTTGCAAATAGACTAGTAGGGGTATTACTTTGATATATTGATCCCTTCCATAAAAAATAGTTTCTTCATTTGGGTTGATAGTTAATAAAAATACACAATATTAATGTAAGGAACTACGTACATTTGGTTGATACTTGACTCGGGGGCCACTTTGTATGGGAAATGCACAACCAATGCCTCCATCATTACTAACTAGAGTAGAAAATGTACTAGTAGCCAAGCCATTTGGAAGTTCTTGAGTAGGAAAAAAATTGTATGAGCACCATTTCTAGAATCTCGAGCCATCTATGAAGTTTACAAAAAACAATAGTATTAGACATGTAATTTCTTAGATGCATTTAGAATTTTATTCCAACTCAAATAACCTGAACTTGATGAAATGAACTCATAAATTGAGACAACTAATTTTCCATATTCTTGACTTTACCAACAAGCTCCTTGATTTGGTCCTACGAAGAAACCATGCATATGAGGCTGATAAAAAGTCTTAGAAAATATGTATAGTGAGTATTAGGTAAGAGGGTTTACATATTTTGCATTTCTTTCATCCAACAACATTTCATATCTAATCCTAGCAGCTTTTCCCTTACTCCCTTCATCACCATGTCCAAGTCCAACACCTCGAACCCTATTCCTTTTTATAGGGTTTACCACTTGCAAATAAGCGTGATGTGACAACTCATCAATTTGTGTGTGATAATATACTTCATTATTTTCAAGTTGATGTTCTACAATATTTTCAATTTCATCCTATAAATGGATGCAATATGTCAATTAATACAAAATTTTATACAAATAAATGTGTGGAACATAGTCAGAAAAACTTAACGAAAATAAATTATGTAGTGTCTAATATCTTACCACTAATGGGCTTTTGTCATACACCTTCTTTAAGAATTTATGATAACTTGGTTCTCCTTCTTCAGTTGACTAATTCACATAAGAAAAAAAAATGGTCAATCTAATGCTCTAGTCGAAAGGAAACATATAAAATAGTGGAACTCTATACCATTTCTTCCTTATAACAACTCCAAGGCTTTGATCTTGTGGTGTGATTCATTAATTTCTTAGATCTATTTGCCTTATTTATCTCAGAAACTTTCTATGTACATGTAAAAGTTAGACAATTATCAAGTAGCAAGATAAATGTAAGATAAATAATTTATAATTTACTATTATAACATACCTTTGATTTCTCAATACCCCATTATTTCACAAGACTTAGGAATTGGTCAATTTCTATCAGAGGATTTTTTTCAACTTTTTTCCTCATAAGTTCTGGGTCATCCTTATACTTTTCATAATAATCTTTTCTAACTCGTGACCTCCATACTTGTAAACCTTTGTTAATATGCTCATCTATGTAGCACCAAGCATTTGGGTGGTTTGCTAAGTCAAAATATCTCTGTTACAAATAAAAATATCATTAGAAATAAATAATGTTTCTAATATAGAATTTTTTTATTGAAATACCTCGATGCATGACTCTCTATCTTCAAATGATTGTCGTGACTGTTCATGCCACTGCAGATCTAGACGCCACATTTGCAGTTTTCTAGCCAATATGCCACAATAATGGTTCAACTTTTTACCAATCTCCCCAATTGCATTCCCTAATCCATTCCACATCACCTTGTGTGGTGGCTCTCCTGGCTTTGGTAGTAGGTTGGCTTCACTTGCTGCCCCTCTACCAAATTTACCATTCTCTTCTTCATCTTCAGACTCATTGCTGATTTGGTGACCAACAACATCATTTTCTTCTACATGAACATTGGATTCAGTAATAGGGGGAGGTTGTGGAGAAGAAACTCTAGGTCCACTAGTAGGCGGAGGATGTGGTACTCTATCTACATTAGTCGGGGGAGGTTGTATAGAATGAACTCTACGTACACCAACAATGGGAGATTGTTCAAGGGGAAGATTACATTTAGACCTTGTACTCCTCATCCTACATATGATGCAAAAATACTTGAAGTAAAGAATGCAAAGTATTAGAGATAACAATATAGTCATATTATAACCAAAATGTTAAAATATTGTAAGAAAGTTGGTTAATCATTGTATGTATAAAGAAATAATAGAAACTCTGCAAAAAAATTGTAATATGAACTACAATTTCATCCTAAAAAATTACATGACAACGGAGACACAAATTAAAAGAAAAGAATACATGTAACACATTATTCTTCAATATTTATATTAACCAAGGTCCCTTGAATATCACTCTTGGACCAAGACACATCACCACTCATGTTGGTATCAACAATCTGATCTGAACTACCACTAAGGCTATTCTCAATCTGAGGTACTTCAGAAAAATTTATTGGTGAAAGTTTTAAAATCATAAACCAGTCACCATCATCAGGGTCATTTACATAAAAACTTTGCATTTCTTGAGAAGAAAGAATGAATGGTTCATCTTGATGTCATATTCTTAATAAATTTATTTGTGTGAAACCAAATTTATCAACTCGCAAACCACTTGATGTACCTTCATCATACCAAGTACATCTAAACATCGAAATTTTGATTTTTGGTCCATAACATAGCTCAATGACCTCCTCCAACTGTCCATAATATGTGATTGTAGCAGTAATAGGGTTTCGATCTCTGCTACTTGCATAACTAGATGTGTCTGTCGAAGAGTACACTCCACTATTTTGAGTACTACACGTACTTTCAATGTGTTTTGAATGGTATCGGTACCCGTTGATGGAAAAATCATCATAAGACATTCCTTCTGCAGAAGGTCCTTGAGAGATCCATCTCAACTCTTTACCCCCATTATTTGACCGATTGTTTCTTAATAACATTACCTATAATACAAAAATAATGAAAGAAAATGGCTCTCATACTATAATCATAAAACATTACTTGAAGTAATAATAATAATAATAACAAGTTAAATATTACTAACATGTTCTCTGATCCACTTAGAAAATTTCCTCGTGTGTTTTGTTTCTAAAGCTCGTGGTGTGATGTTGGGTTCTGCCATTTGAAGAAGGATCGAGTGTTCATTGTTGAGTAAAAAACAAAATATAAGATAAGCCACCTAAACCATATAAATATAAAAATATAGTGGTGATTACCTTCTATAATCGTCAAAGATGTTTGTGTTGAAAAGAACATAACGATGTGCTTGATCCAAATTAAGTAACAACATCAAACTTTTTCGATAATCCAATCTAATCAGAGAGCCATCAACAATACATGGAGCACAACTAAACTTTGTTTCAAAATCAGGCAAGTATCTAGCACAAAATGTCAAGCATTCTTCTGCCAAATAACCTCTAGCAATAGATCCTGCTGGCTTAGGTTTATTTCTAACATATTTTTTCAGCTTCTTTAAGTATCTTTCAATGGGGTACATCCACCAATAATTAACTAAACCAGAAACCCTTGCTTCATAAGCTAAATGAATGGGTAAATGCATCATAATAGTGAAAAAGCATGGAGGAAAGATTCTCTCTAACTGACATAGAGTGATAGAAATTTCTTGATCCAAATCCTTCATATCTTCAACGTCAATGGCATCTGAGCACAACTTATTAAAAAATGAACAAAGTCTTGCAATAGGCTTATAAACATCCAAGGTTACACATTCCACAAAGCAACTGATAACAATTATTGCATTAAAATATGACAATCATGGATTTTCAATGCAAACAATTTTCTCTCATTTTTGTTAACACATCTAGAGATATTGGATGAGTAACCATCTAGAACTTTTATTGTTTCCAAAACAAACAAGAACTTATCTTTCTCCGTATTTCTCATTGTGTAAGATGTTGGAGGCAAATAATATTGATTCCCTACATCTATAGGCCATAAATCACTCCGGACACCCCATTTTTGTAAATCTTGACGACCTTGTAAATTATCTTTACTTTTCTTTGAATCACCCAATAATGTGCTCAAGATGTTCTCACATACATTCTTCTCAATATGCATTACATTAAGATTGTGCCTAAAAAAATAAATCTTTCCAATAGGGAAGGCGAAAAAATATGGTAATTTTGTTCCAACCTGGTGGCAATGCATGAACTCCATCTTCGCACCTCTTACGCTTCTTATTTTTTTTCAAATGTGGTGTTATGGTAACCTTATAATTGTTGAAGAATGTCACTACCAGACCAATGCTTAGGAGGTTTCTGTAGTTTTTTCTCTCCGTTAAATTTTTTCATGTGACGCCTAAAAGGGTGGTTGTTATTAAGGAAATGCCTATGAAACCCATAGCATTGTTTTTCCCAAAATCCAACCATTTTGATGAAGTGTCAACATTGCAATAGGGACAACCTAAATCTTTCTTTCCTTTAGTGCTCCACCCTGATAGATCACCATAAGCTGGGAAATCATTTATGGTCCATAAGATCATTGCCCGCATAGTGCAATTTTTCTTATTATATGCATCATATACTTTGACTCCTTGTTCCCATAATAACTGCAACTCCTCAATTAATGGCTCTAAATAGACGTCAATATCATTTCCAACCATATGAGGGCCTGGAATCAATAGAGACATCATGATATAAGGCTCTTTTAAAAGAAGCCAAGGAGGAAGGTTTAGGGGTGTAAGCAATATAGGCCAAATACTATGTGAAGCACTCATTAGACCAAATGGATTAAAACCATCAGTTGCCAAAGCTAATCTAACATTGTGTGGTTCAACAGAAAAATTTGGATATTCACCATCCATATGCACCCATTCTTCTGTATCAGAAGGATGATGAACACGACCATTGTTGCCTTTTTCTCAAAATGGCCATAGCATATCTTTAGCAACCGAAGGACACATGTATAGTCTCTCTAGACGAGGGATTAAGGGAAAGTGGTACATAACCTTGACAACTACCTTATTACCTTTATTTTTATACAACTTTTGATTCCATCGTGGAGTCTCACAAATATCACATTTGTCTTTTTGTTCTGAATTTTTTCAAAAGAACATGCAATCATTTCTACAAGCATTGATTTTTACATGATTTAGTCCATGTTCTTTCACTACTACATTGGCTTCATAGTAACTAATAGGAAATAAATATTCTTCTTCTGGGAAGGATGATACAATTAATGTTAAAAGTTTTGTGAAAGAACTATTTGACCACCCAGATTCCTCCTTCAAGTACAAGAATGACACCAAAAAGGACAATTTAGAATGACTTTTACAACCTTCATAGAGTGGTCGATTAGCCTCACTAAGAAGCTTGTAAAATCATTGTGCATTAAGATTTGCAGGCTCCTCATCCATTTTAGAATCAATGTCATGTGTTGTGTCTCCCATTCCAAATAGATCTACTAACATCTGATGCATATTTTGAGTTCTAGTCGTAGTTGATCCTGATGTTGAAGTAGTTGTAGTCCTTCCAATCATCTCCCCATGGTATGTCCATACATCATAATTATGAACAAATCTTTTTTCTAAAAGATGTGACAATACATGTTCCTTAGATTTCATGTATCTGCTTGAAAAAATTTTGCAAGGACAAACTAATTTCCCCTCTCTAGAAGGTTTCTGGTGGGTAAGTGCAAATTCAATAAATTTTATAACCCAGACTGGAATACATCACTTTGCACTCTATTCCCAATATACATCCAACTTCGGTCTGTTAAGAAATCCATCTAGCTAAAGTAAAAGTTACAAAATTATTAGTAATTGACCTCACAAATTTAAAGTTCAAAGTTTACATGAGAAAATATATGAACATTCACCATTGACCCAAAAATATTATCAAGCAAACATATTTTCTCATCCCTATGACAACTTTATTAATCCATATAGTGTAAGCCACCCAAATATAGTAACAAATTATAATCACTTATGTTTCCCTCAACCCACATTCTTTCTATGATACTCTATTGAGTCAATGCAGAACTAGAGATGTGATAACATTTATTAAAACGTCTAGTGGAAATTATTTGACAAATATGAAAGAAATATGACGTGATGAAAAATTAGATAGGAATTTTTATTTTTCATTTAATTTTGGTTGATCTTGTTTTTCAAGCACAACCATTCAACTCAAACCTGACATGAAAACAATTTAGTGCCTTTAAAAAATAACAAAGAGGATGGGGATGAGAAAAAAAACTATAACTACCTCAGTCTTGGTTACCCTGATTGGTGCTTGACTAGAAAGCAAACTGGATGCAAGAAAAAAGTACGATTTTTTTCTTAGTTACCTTGTGATGAAAATCAATGTATTCATCCTTCATTTTACTCATTGTTTGTAGTTTTTTTTAATAAAAGCTAGACAATGAGAAACATATAAAAATAGTCAATTTGATTACATGAATAGATTGTAACAACTAAATTTTGGGTCAATACTATAGTTTTTTTACCCCGAGAACAACCGTGACCTCATTAGAAGGATATAACAATTACGGGTAAAAATACTCCTACCACTATTGGGGGAATTGTTATAATGTCCAAGACATTTATGGATGTGAAAGGTAATAATAATGATCGTTGGTATTTCTTGTTCCCTAAGTAATTAGTCGGTAAGAATAACAAGAGTCCATTTTTTATTACTAGCAAAAGATACGTGCTAAGCACGTGTTGAAGATATAAAATAAGCAATTACGCATAATGTTAAAACTTCAAATTAAAAAATAAAAGAAGAACTATAATAGAATACTGGAAACATGTATTACACAATAGAATTAATCTGACTACCAATTATCTATGTAAAATATTGCTTTAAAAATAATTAAATAATTAAAAACAATCAATCAGTTTGTGACAATTGTAACATTATTAACATATAAAATGTAAAGAAAAAAGTCTAAATAAATCGTTTCAAACAAATCTAATAGATGTTGGATTGAAGATACATAATTGTTTTTACACGGAACTGGTGTTCCGATCAAACATGGTTGAAAAAAGTTAGCATATAAGTTAGTACAAAAGACAGACACACATACATTATAAGACATTCATTTCTATATTGGCGTTAGATATACATTCATAATCAATTACATACATCCAAAAGAGAACTAACAAATATGAGTGTGAACTGACTTCTTTTAATCTGTGGTGTGTCGCTACGAAAATCACATGTAGCGCTCCTCTTAGACATGTTCGTGTTGATGATTAATGAACAGTTAATAATTCTAATAATTTCAACACAACCTAATAAAAAAAGAACTAAAAAATTGCCAAATAACCCCCCTCTACTTCCACTTATATTGTGTCATTATCAAATATTCTTGTGTCTACTGGTTGCTAATATATAATTACACTCACAGTTATTTACATACAACCTGTTTAAAGAAAATTAATACGACATATATACAAACCACATATGTTCCTTTTATGAAGTAGTTAGATATATACACATTGTAATTTGTACAGAATCGGTTGACAAGAAAAACCTAATTAATTATTAACTAACTCCCTCAAAACTATAGTGTGTAAATTAAAATATATGTACACCCCTTCCTGAACTTGTTATATGTTAGTACACATACCGACATAACATATGTACCATAAAGTAATATACTAGAAACCATAAAGTGCGCATGGCGAGATGAGTAATTTATTCTTTTAAAATTTATGTATTACAACTACATAGAATGGCAAGCAGTCGTAGAAGGCAACTGCTGTGCTACAACTCATTTTTTCTAAAATTATATTATTATTGTTATGAAACTTATCTACTTACAAACGTATCACACACATATATACTCTGCTACTCTTTTTTATAGGGGTATAGAAACACATGCCAACATTATATTTCCTATTGATTGTATCATCGTTCAAAACAGTTAGAACTTAGAACTATCAACATGTTGACCAAATAAAAAATTTGCATCTCCGCACACCACCTAGAAAAAACATATATAATCAATAAAAGGCACTCTTTTATCACCTGCCTTGTATTCCACAAGACAATTAAAAAATCAAAAAATACTCTGGAGTGTCGCTTTCAATCAGAGAACATCATAAAATAGTATATAAATACATCTAGAACAATTAGAGCTAGATACAAGACATGTATACATGACCAGCGACACCAGATTTGATTAATTGACGATGGATTTGCATAGAACAAGTATGAATAGAAGTAATTCAGTTTCTAGTATAGCGTGAGACTTTAGAAATAAACAACAGAAAATATATGAGCAGTTTCATTACTCAAGTATTGCTCCTACCAAGGGCGCTACTTTTAAGAAAGAATAGCATGAAAACATGATTAAGGTGATTAATCATGACAAAAAAGGAGAACTACCAACCGTAAGAGTAGTGATTGCCGCAAACGAGAAGATTAAGCACGTAGGAACTTGATCATGACCACAAAGGATTCAAGGATAGATCAAAACGGGCTTGACGAATAGTTCGAACCAAGAAGATGACAACTTGATAGCCATTGCCAACGTGCTGGCGGCCGAAACGAGACTATGTGACGGGGAGAGTTATCTAGGGCAGGACTGAATATATAAGAAGAAACCAAGGGGTTGGCTTCTGCGAACCGATAAACGCAATACGGAAAAGGAAACTAATGTGCCATTACCTCTTTCCCTGTTTACCAACCGTTACATTTGAGGTTATCGCGCGGGAATATGAGAATATACTTTCTAGATTGGAGGGAAACAAGAAAAAGTGAGAATTAATTGATATTTGTGAAGGCTTTTTGGTAATGCCATTTATTTTTGAAGGCCTAAAGGCCCTAAACAGTATATTCATCGTTTACTTTTTTGGTTGAGGAAATTCCTTTTGTTATGAAGGCTTGTCCTTCACAAATAGCTAATGTTTGTGAAGGTTGTATATCCTTCACAATTGTCCTTTAATGAAGCCTTTGTTTTTTGTAGTGAAAAATACCATCGCTCAATTATGATTCAAACATGGTACCTCTTTCTTTATCTCTCCTCTATATTATACTAAGTGAGAGTAGGGACACTCTAGAGGTGGTAATTTGCATATCAACCCTACATTTTGGGTAAATTACAACTTGCATCAATATTGGTACACAAGGCACAAGTATTATTCAAACAAGCTCCAACTTGGAACTTAGGCTTTCCACAAGCCACCCCTTAACATCATTCTCTCTCTTATGATGCTAAAGCACTTGAGTCACGTTCAAAATGTGACATATTGCAATATAACCTCTCATCTTGGGTAAATTGTAATTTACACCCAAACTATCATATAATGCACAAACAGTATACAAATATGCTCGAACTTGAAAATTAAACTCTCCTTGAGTCTTGATTACTTTTTGAAAGATTAAAAAAAGTTTATAAATAACTTACTTAAGCAAAAATTCCAGGGTTATGGCATAACCCAGGTCATTGATGTTACAATTACCAACCCTAACAGAGATTTCATCCCCGAAATCTCAAGAGAAAAGAGAAGGGTACTTCCTCCTCATCTCTTCCTCCAACTCGCATGTGGCTTCTTCAATACCACGGTGATGCCAGAGAACTTTCACAAGAACTATGTCTTTATTTTTCAACTTCTTGATTCTTCTGTCAAGAATCATCATTGGACCTTCCACATAGGATATATCTTCATTCAATTCTACCTCTACAGGTTGCAACACCAACTCTGTATCAGGATGACACTTTCTCAGTATAGATATATGAAACACTATAGTCTATGTAGCTCAGGTAGAAACTCCAACCTATAGGCTACCTTTCCAATTCATGTTGTCATTGGGTAAGGTCTCATAAATCTAGGAGCTAACTTACCCTTTTTCCCAAATCTGAGAACACCTTTACAAGGAGAAACCTTGAGATGCACCCTGTCTCCAACTTGGAATTCTAAAGGTCTACGATGTTTATCGGCATATGACTTCTGGATATCTTGTGCAGCCTTCAACTGTTGTTGTATTATTTTAATCTTTTCAGTTGTTTGTTGCACTAATTCAGGACCCAGAAGTTGGTATTCTCTTGTCTCATACCAGCATAACAGAGATCTACAACGTATATCATATAAGGCTTCATATGGTGCCATATCAATACTAGTCTGATAACTATTGTTGTAGGCAAACTCTATTAAGATCAAGTGTAAGTCCCAACTTCCTACAAGCTGAAGAACACATGCCCTAAGCAAGTCCTCTAAAGTTTTTATAGTCCTTTCAGATTGTCCATCTGTATGAGGGTAAAAAGTTGTGCTAAACTTTAACTATGTAGCCAAGGCTTTATGTATTCGTTCCCAAAAATGACTTGTAAATTGGGGACCTCTATCAGACACAATTGTGGTTGGAACTCCGTGTAACTGTACTATCTCATCTATGTAGATCTGTGCAAGTTTTTCAATAGTATAGTTTGTTTTAACAGGAAGAAAATGTGCTGACTTAGTCAACCTATCAACTATCACCCAAATGGAATCATGACTTTTGACTGTTCTGGGTAGACCAACCACAAAGTCCATTGTCACATGATCCCATTTTCACTGTGGTATAGGTAAGGGTTGCAATGTTCATGTAGGCTTCTGGTGTTCTGCTTTAACTTGCTGACACACTGGACACCACATAACAAACTCAGCTACATCCTTCTTTAAACCAAGCCACCAATACATATCTTTTAAGTTATGATATATTTTAGTACTCCCTGGATGCATTGCATACATGGACGAATGAGATTCCTCCATAACTATCTTTCTTAAGTCATTGGCATCAGATATTACCATCCTACCATGGTAAGAGACTACCTCATCCTCTGACTCATGGAAACTGTCCCGTTTCTCACTACCATACTTTGACCTGATCTGTTGAATCACAATATCAACCTATTGTGCTTCTTTAATCTATTGTCTCAGAGTAGGTTTTACATGCATCTCGGCCAGCAATCCAACTAAAAAAAATATTTTTAACTATACATTTATTTGTCTCAAATAGACAAACATGTCCCATTTAAAGCACATTAAAGAATTCAATTGTGCTTTATCTATGGGTGGAGATGAATATTTTCTACTTAGTGCGTCTACCACTACATTAGCTTTTCCTGGATGATAATCAATTAATTATACAATTGTAGTCCTTGATTAATTCCATCCAGCGGCATTGTCTCATATTCAACTTGTACTGTGAGAAGATGTATTTTAAGTTTTTATGGTCTTTGAAAATCTGACACATTTCTCCATAAAGATAATGCCTCCAAATCTTCAACGTGTGGACCACTACAACTAACTTTAGATCTTGCGTCGAATAATTTTCCTCATGTTTCTTAAGATGTCGGGAAGCAAAAGAAACTACATGATCATTCTGCATCAGCACACATCCTAGACCATTCTTAGAGGCATCACAAAAAACAATGTATCTCTTTCCATGCTTAGGTAAAACCAACACAGGTGCACTAGTCAACCTTTCTTTCAACAACTAGAAAGAACATTGACACTTGTCATTATAAACAAAAGGAACTTCCTTCCTAGTTAACCTAGTTAGGGGTAATGCTATAGAACTGAAGTCTTTAATAAACCTTCTATAGTAACCTACCAGACCTAGGAAACTGTGAATCTCAGTTGGTGTCTTGGGATGTTCCCACTCTAAAATAGACTCCACTTTCTGTGGATCAACATGAATTCATGAAGAAGATATGATGTGTCCTAGGAAAGACACTTCTGACAACCAGATTTTGCACTTGCTAAACTTAGCATATAGCTTGTACTATCTTAGCAAAGTCAAGGCTTGATGAAGGTGTTGTTCATATTGTTGACCATCTCTACTGTATATTAGGATAACACATGTAATAAGTATCTTAAAGAACAAAGAGTAGGAGCATGAAAACAAATTTTATGTAGACTTCATCCATGTAAAGATAAAAGGACTTTACTGGGAAATAAACTATTTGTTGGGTGTGTTTAAGTTCACCCAAAGCTGAACCTACATGCTGCAAAATGAGTTGCACTAAGTACACACATACAATTTCGCATCATTAAGTATGAGCTTGAGATGCAGATGGATTATTCATCGATCTTCTATGTTCTATCCTATATGTATGATTTATACTACTATTCAGTAATATAATCTAATAACAGACTAGTATTATGGCTAAGCACATACAAATAGTAACAAACTAATGATCAAAATTGCATATCACTAACAAAACAACACATCTAAGAAGCATCTTGTAGAATAGATAATAGGAGCATGATAATAAGTGGTATGAAAACTTCATCCGTAAAGGCACAATGAATTTTATCGGGAAACCAACTATTACCAAATGTGTTTAAGTTCATCCCAAACTGAAGAAGCATACTGCAAAATGAGCTGCAATCAATATACACATACAATTTTATATCTTGAAGTATAATCCCAAGATGCACGTGCATTATGCATTGATCTATTCTATTTATATCCTATATCCATGCTATGATTTTTCTAGTTATGCTGATGTACATTGTGTAAAAATCTACAGCAATGTGTGCTTAAGACAAAGATAATCATATGGAGCTTGCATAAGAAACTATGACACAAATTTAGAAAACAGAACAACATGCATCTAGATGGTCAGAGGTAAAGATTCAAGATTTTCTTTAAGACTACCCCTTGACAAGTAGTTGTAGAATATAATGAGGTTGTTACTCTCAAACCAGAACCCCACATATGCACATATGTTTTTTTATGTAAAGTGGTGATGATCTTGATCTCTAACATGAAAACTTTGATAATTTCAAATAAGTATTGTAGTACCTCCATTGTCTATTCGCAACCGCCAGAGAGACAACCATTATACATGTAGTTGTTTCCCACTTTTGCGATCAAATTATCTAACACAAAATCAAATAAGAATTAGAATTGATTGTAAGAGAGAACTAAGTATAAAAAGAGGATATCAGAACATGAGAAATATACAACAAATCAGCCATCAACAAATTTTAATGTTGAGGTAGAGACTCCTTGAGTGTGAACACCCTGCACTTGAATGGCCTCCATCGAATGCCTGCTTTGAATCTATGTGACCCATTGCATAATAGATGTCTTGGTCCTATCTAAAAAGGATGCCTTCCACATATGCCCATCCAATCTCCGTAGAGCATGACTGAAAAGGGAAAGAACAAGTAAAAGATAGTGAATAAACAACCCAACACACTGAGACTTCTAAGTAAAAAGCTTCATATTTCAGAAGACCAACAAGATATGAAAATGAACTACTAACCTGGTATGTTTTAGTTCCCAAGTGGGAGCTTGATCATCTTTAGTGCTTAAATTGTACCAACTCTGAATTCTTCTAGGGGAGAAAAGGATGTAGAATCAGAAACTCTTATGGAGTAGGATGATTCACCTAGTGAGTTGAGTAGTAAATACCCATCATGTGGAGCTTCCATGAGAAACTAAGAAGCAAATTGAGAGTATAGAACAACATGAATCTATATGATTAGAGTTGGAAATTCTACATGAGGGGGTATATGACCTCTGGCTCAATCCGTCTAAGGATGCCCTACTTCAATGATGATGGGCTCAGGGAATAGGAAATAGGAAATTCTATCAACCATATTCTTGATCCCCACTGCAAGGTGTCCTGAGGTGATGTTGAAAATTGACATCACATGAGTAGTAAGGATGGAGTGTCGAAGTGAAACACAAATATAGAATGTAACCTAAATTGATTCATTTCAATTAAGGGACATTGACATGTTAATGAAAGAAATAACTGACATGTTCAAATCCATTCTTAAGAATTGCATATAATGAGGAAACGGATAAGAATACATTATCAAGTTACGACAAAAAAACTGTTCATAGAAAGCAAAAACAACTTTATAGAAATACTTCATTCGGAAAGAAAGAAATTCACTAGATTATTTTTAGACTCAAACTCTAGGTCGTGATCTATTAGAAATTCTCCCTAGAATGCCTTGTCCTATACGGGCATGTGTACCAACCTGCAATGTGGAACAAATCTAATGAATACACAGAGGGGACATAATGATAGATCCATCATGACATGAACAACTATTGCTATTTGAATTTGCATTGAACATAAAAAATAGTAGCCTAACCAGAGTAAGAAGGATATTTGGAACAACCTACAATTTGGAACAAATATAATAAATAATAATAGGATATACAATGATAAATCCATCATGACATGAATAAGTATTACCGATTGAAGTTATGTTGAACATAGAAACTAGCAACCTAACTATGAGTACGAACTTCTAATAAGTAATTGACCTAGAAGGATATTGTTTAGATTACATAATTTGTACATGGTGTATCTAAATAGAAACAATAACAATGGGAAACCACAAGTTATATATATCAATATATATAGAAGATAAAAAATGAATATTGTGTTGTCTAACATGAATAAACAAAAAGCTCTTACTTCTTCACTGGGCATGTTCCTTCCAATTTCATCCCTTCTAACATAATCATCAAGCACAATTTTGTTCCTAGCAAGTACAGAAGTCAGACGATGAAGTTGGGCCTACAAATTTTCATATGTGTTCCTCAAGTGCTCAGTCTCTTTCTCTATGATAGCTTTTACAGTCAGGGAGTCATCAACTGAATGGGATTTACTTATGTCAGCTCTCAAACTAAACACTTGACTTCATGACATTCCACATCCATAGCCCACAACTCTTTGACTAGAGTTCTCTTCATCATACATTAGTTCATTGAAAATAACTTCTTCTATTGATTCTTTGGGAATTTCAGGATTCTGAACAACACGTTCATCCACCAATTTTTTAGTTGTTTCATATATCAAATGTGTCTAGTTACAAAATCAGAATTTTGAAGTCACATTGAGATCATGCAATGAATAAAAAAATATATTAACAAACCACAAATTCCTTTGTGTTTGTATTTTCCACAAAGCTTCCATCCTTTTTTTGTGAGTAATCTTCCATACCTCCAAAATGCTAGGCTCCCTATTCTCACTTTTTTCCTATAAAAATACTTACATTTATTGATGAAATTAAATGAAAAGTTTATTTTCTAAGATCCAAACCCATAAAATGAAATCTCACAAATTCGTATTTTTTTGGGCAAAAAATTTTGACCCTGTAGTATGGCAATCAACTTTTTGAGCATGTGCATTCTTTCCTATGGATGAAAGTTTCTAAAACACACAAAATTATTATGAATCAAATTATTTTATAAAATATATATTGTATATGAACATGTCAATCAGATTGAGTCAAACAGTGATTCTTACCTTCCCTTTAAAAGAAAACCAGTGGCTCACCAGATGAATCCACTATTCCTTAATCACTTTTGTTGGAACTTTACTTGCAATTTGTTCCTCTGTTTTGTTATGTTCCAAGTATAGAGCTTTCAATTTACACTTATAGGTCTTCCATTTACCATTGACATGTGATAGAATCCTTTTATCGATTTCCAAGTCCTTCGGCATATGAAACTTGCTCTATTCATAACAAGATAAGCCCAAATTAAGTAATGTGTACATTTAGAATATTTATTCATGAATAAAAATGCTAGCAAAAAATTATGAAGTTTGATTTGAAGGGATTTCCTTGGACTTCATTGAGCATTTTCTATTCCTTACTCTAAGTAATCAAAATATCCAAGCTGATTTGGATTTGCTATGGTTGTTGATCTTTCATTTTGAGTTTCTAATGGACAAAATCTAAATTTTTCAAACTATGTACCTCTTGTGATGCCATAACTTTTTTTAGTTATTTTCCTATACTTAGATCAATTGAGTTTGAGCAGCTACATAATTTGATCTAAGATGGAATGATTTTAAGGGATAACTAATAATTCAGCAAGCTTATATACTTTTTAGGGATAAACCAAGAAAAGATGATCTAAGTTTTTCATTGAAAAATAAATAACTTACTCGAGTTAAACTCAGAATCTCAAGTTTATAGGACTTGTGAACCTTTTTCCAACTGGTTTCACCTATAGGACAAAGAGTCCCCTGCTTTGCAACCTCACCAAGAAATCTTACCAACAAATGTCCTGCTTTCCCAATTTTTTGTTTATATGTGTTGAACTTAACAACAAATTTGAATGCTTCCAAAACCCACACTTGCAAAAGATGAACTTTTCCTCTCTCTATTCTGACCTTTCCATCAGAATCTATAGCATTATTTAAACTTGATTAAACTTAACTTAGATCAACAATGTTGTTTATATGTGTTGAACTTAACTTGTTTATATGTGTTGAACTTAACAACAAATTTGAATGCTTCCAAAACCCACACTTGCAAAAGATGAACTTTTCCTTTCTTTATTCCGATCTTTCCATCAGAATCTACAACATTATTTAAACTTGATCAAACTTAACTTAGACCAACAATGGATAAAGATACTAATACAAACAAAATCATAAAAAACATTCACCTATTGTTTCCATGAAATCATCATCCTGAAAGGAAATGTTTGAATTCCATGTCCCACGTTGTGGTCGACCTGATACAGGTTGAGAATTTTCCATTTCATCATCATGATCTCTATCTTGATGTGGAGAGGATATGTTTCCATGATCATTTTCAGTTGGCTCATTTGGCACAAAAGTTGCAACAGTTCATCTTCTTTGCCACATTTTCTCTATTAATGAGTGAATATTTGAAAAATAAATAAATCGATGTAGTATATAAAACAATAAATTTTACTATTCCAAGTAGAGTCTATGTTTCAAGATTACTAATTTTCTTATCGAGTTAGAACTAGAAAACTATAAATGGATAAGAAAATCATGTTGTCATAAACTATGGTTTCTACATACTCATTCTCACTTGTTAAAGAATTTCATATCCTTGTTTATTTTTAATCAGTAGAAATAATCAATGCAAATGAAACAAACATACTAGAACCTTTAAAAGTACAGTTTCCAGAAACAACACATTAACCAAATGACTTAATTTGAAATTAGTATGCTATAACTTATCACATCATGTAGAAAAATCAATAGTGGAAGACACACATTTGTTTCACTTTTAACTAAACTTTTCTTCATCCATGAAGATTTTGTGTGTCAATTTCATCATTAAACAGTGCATGGACAACACCTACATCATAAGAATCTCTAATCCTATGTGGAATGACATGTAACCACGTGTTTTCTATCTCATCCTCTACATAAAACACTTGCTTTGTTTGGGAGGAAAAATAAATGGATCATCTTTTAGTGATTTTCCAGTGTGCATCAGCCTTGAGAAATTCATACAAGAATGGTTGTTTTTGTCAATCTTCAACCCCCTTGGTGAAGTTATATCTACCCAATTACACCTAAAAATCACAATTTTATAAGTTCCATAATAGTCCAGTTCATAAATGTCAGTGAGTCTTCCATAGTATGAATCTCCATCGGCTTTGACCATGACTGGAATTTTGTGCCTTCTGATACCTCTCCCGGTCTAATGTGTGAAACTTGTACCCATTGATTATAAATCCCTTTACCCTTTTAGCATACACATTAAGACCATAATCTAAGGCCCTTTTTAGCACTCCTTCTTTATTTCTCACATCAATATGAGGTGCCTATGAGAGTAAAAAAAACATATTAGTTGTAATATTATATTTGAATTTTAGCCTTGAACATGTATCCATTACCTGAGAATGAAACAACCTGGAATAATCTTCTAGTAACCACTTAGATTCTAATGATTGATTGACTCTAATTCCTTTTTGTAGACACTCTTCCTTCTTCTGAAATAAGAATTTCCTACAATAACACTACAAGTGAGCTCAACTTTAATTTTCTATGTATGAAGAGTGCTTCAGGAACACATCTTACTCTTTAAGGTCATTCATTATATCATCACAATGAAGTAGAACATATCGATGTTCTTGTTCTAAACTCTTTTCATCTAGACAAATGACTTTTTCAGCCCCAACATGACATCCACCAGAATTCAACAAGTATAGAGCCTTATTTGGAAAATTATCATCATTTCTTTTAGGTCTATTAAAAATTGTTTCAGTTCCTTCCATATATCTGGAACAAATGGTAATGGTCTCTTCTAGAATATAACCCTCTACAATAGAACCCTCTGGTTGAGCTCTATTTTTCACATAGCCTTTCAGTCGAGCAAGATACCTATCATGATTGCCCATTGAAAAAATCAATTTGTTAGAATTTATGATAGAATATATAAAAGGATAACATCACATAAAATTCTAAATTCTAACCTCTCAATGGGATACATACAAGCATATTGAATAGGTCCTCCATATTTGACTTGATCAACCAGATGGACCAATAGATGAACCATAATGGTGAAAAAAGGAGGAAGAAATTCCATCTCTAGACGATAAAGTTTTCCACAATACTTATTTGTAACTCATCCAGTTCATCCATAGTAATACACGTAGAGCACAATGACTTAAAGAAAGAAGATAAATCAGACCACACATCAACAAATTGAGTTGAACCAGATGCTTGTAAAGCTACATGAAGAATATCTTGCATGATTATATGGTGATCATGACACTTGAGATTTATTAGCTTTCTTTGCTTCATATTAACACATCATGATATGTTGGATTCATATCCATCATGAGCTTTAAGCTTAGATAATACATTTAGAAAGCATTCCTTTTCTTTGGAAGACATATTATGCAATGCAGGGGGCATTAAGAAGCTTCCATCATGTTGAGGTTGGAGCCAAAGATGTTATCTTATATTTTTTTCCTCAAGAAATCTTCAAGCATTTTCATCATCTTTGCATTTTCCATCTACATTTAAAAGTGTTACCAATACATTTTCACATACATTTTTCTCTATGTGCATGACATCGAGGTTATGACATAGACGATGATATTTCCAATATGTCCCAATATGGAAAATCAAAAAATATACTTCTTTTCTTCCAAAGCCCCTTGTCTTTATTGGATGTATCTTCCATAACATCACTACTAGTAGACACATTTGTTGGTCTTCTTCCTCTCTTCTTACTAACCTTTCTAGAAACCTTTCCATATTTTAAGTTAAGTCATTGTTGTGATTGTAGAACCTCACTTCCAGATATAGGAGTTGGGGGACGACCATACTCCTTAGTCTCATCAAATAAACTACTCTGGGAAAGAAAAGGGTGGTTATCTGGTAGCCACCTACGATGACCACTATAACATATCTTTGACCCACATCGGTATGAATGAGTGGACATGTAAGATAACCTTTGGTGCTCCAACCTGATAACATAGCATAAGACGGAAAGTCACTAATGGTAGACATCAAAGATGCTTGAAATTTAAAATTTTCTCCAATATAAGCATCATATGCATCAATGCCTTCCCATAACAACTTCAACTCATGTAATAATGGTTGCATATAAACATCAATATTGTTTCCTGGTCCATATTTTCTAGAATTATCAGAGATAGAATTAAGGAGTATGGTTTTATACATAGCCATGGGGGCAAGTTATTAACATTTAGAATGATTGGCCATGTACTATAGTTGGTATTTTGCATCCCATATGGATTGAATCCATCACTAGCTAGGCTAAGTCTCACATTGCGAGGGTCAGAGGAAAAAAAATGGATATCTCATGTCAAACTCTTTCCATTCCAGTGCATATGTTGGGTGTCTAATTTTACCATCTTCAACTCGACCTTTCTCATGCCATATCATATCTTCTGCAATCTTTGAGGACATGTACATCCTTTTCAACCTTGGAATTAACGAAAAGTACTTCATCACTGGAGGACCTTTAGAACTTGTGTTACTTTCTGCATTGATATCACTAGAATTACACTTATGTGTAACCCAGCTAGGAGTTTCACACACACTGCATATACTCTTATGTAAATTTTCACCCCAATACACCATGCAATCATTCGGGCAAGCATGTATATCTTCATATCCAAGACCTAACTCCTTAATCAATTTCTTAGCTTCATAATAAGAAGAAGGGAACATGGTAAGTTGTGGAAAGGCATCAAGTAGAAGCTCTAGCAGTTGTGTGAAAGATTTATCTGACCAATGAAACATACATTTCAAATTGAATAGATGTAAAAGAAATGAGAGGGTTGAGAAATTTGTGCATCCAAGATAGAGCTCTTTATTAGAAAGTTCCACTAACTTTCGAAAACTCATGTCATGATCAACAAAAGAATGAGGACTATTGACCCCGAAATGAGGATTATCACATGATGTGATCCCTTCATTAGCCTGTGTGGATTCTATATCTCCCACATAAGTAGCATTTTCCCCCAATAACTCTATCAGCAACCCTTCCATATCATCTTGGCCTACATAATTGTCTACATGAGTAGTAGGTTGTTCATTGTTTTCAATTTGTCGATCTACAACAAGATTTTCAAAAACAGTCTTCAGACTGTGGAAAATCCATTTTTTATAATCTCTATAAAATCCATGGAACAAGATATGTCTTTCTACCTCATCAATAGGAAACTCCTTTTTCATTCCTGCCTTACATTTTCTACATGGACATACTATCTTCCCATCCTACATTCCCATCTTCGCATAATCAAGAAATTCATACATTCCCTTAATATAAGCTTCAGAACCAATAGGTAGTTCAATCCAACTCTTATCCATATTAAAAATTTCCAACGACCAAATCTATATAAGAGATTAGCATATATTAAATTTGTCACATCCCCTAAAAAGTGTACAACAAGTACATAATAAACACTACCTTCATGATGTGAAATTATATTAAAAAATAAAATGGAAGACATTATATTAAAAATAATGTTTGAATGTCTACATGTGTGACACGTGCAAAACTAAAAAGAATTTCTGGGATATTTTTTCATAGTTTCTACCAAAAAGTACTCTAGATTTGTATTCATTATAAGAATATAAAGATGATCATAGAATCAGAGTGTAGATGTAAATGACATCTTGAGATCATTATAATTATAGGAAAATAGATAAAATCATCACTACAGAATGATCTACCACTGTTATAGAAAAAAAATACACATTTAATTTAATATTCTTTGTGAACCAAAAAAAAATTAAAAATAACCAAATAACAAAATTTTAAAATTGCATGTTCTCCAACTAAAACTAATAAATTCTATATCCCTTTCTATCATTAACTATTTTTTTAGATTTGGGATATTTGTTCTAGTAGATACATCTCTCTGTTCTAACTGTAATCCTTGTATTTTTTTGTCTTCCCCCTCCAACAATTATGTATCCCTTTCTATCATTAACTAATTTCTAAAAAGGTTGGTCGTTTTTTCCTCCCAATTTATCTCTACATTGCTACTTTCTATAAATTAGAAATAATCCTATTTTTTACGGGTGAGCACCCATGCGGCCCTTGGGTCCTCTAAAGCTAGGTTCCTAGTACATCCAATATATCCTAGCGGGCTAGGCGGACTAGGACACCCGCCCAGCCAGATTGGGCCACTTAATTAGGTCCATTAATAATTTTTATTGATTTTAATTTTTTAATTCCTAATAGTGAATAGGATTCATATTAGTATAATATCATATTAAATCCTACTCTAAACCTAAATATGCATCCTATTAAATCCTCAACCTTTATATAAAATCTTTAATCTAACCCACCCACAATACATATTAATCAAAAATTATTTCTACCTCATCTATTAATTTGAAATTTGGGATTTGTATTCAATATATATTTCTCTACTAATTTTTAAACTACTTATTCATTTACTGGTTTATATTTCTTTGTCTACTTATTTGTATATAGTTAAATATTTATTTTGTTTTATTTATCTACTATTTTTTATTCATTTATCTACTAAGTACCAATTTCTATTTATTTATCTAATATTTTGTATTTATTTATGTATTAAGTACTTGTTTGTATTTATTTATCTACCAATTTGTATTTATTTATCTACTAATTTGTATTTATTTATTGAGTGATTTGTATTTATTTATCCACTATTTTGTATTTATAATTTATATTCATATATGAAATCCCTAATCTAACCAACCCTCAACAACTATTCACCAACCATTGATGTTGCCTCATCTATTAATTTGAAATTGGGTATTGTATTATTTATTTCTCTACTGATTTTGAAATTATTTATACATCTACTTATTTATTTTTTTCTACCAATTTGTAATTATTAAAATACTAATTTGTATTTAATTATCTACTGAGTATTGGTTTCTATTTATTTATCTAGCGATCTATATTTGTTTATCTACTAATTTATATTATTTAATTACTGATTTGTATTTATTTATTCACTATTTTGTGTTTATAATATATATTTATATATGAACTCCCTAATCTAACCCACCTCAACAACTTTTCATCAACTATTGTTGTTGCCTCTTCTGTGTATTTGAAATTTGGGATTTGTATTCAATATTTATTTTGCTACTAATTTTGAAATTTTTGTATTCATCTATAGATTTATACTTATTTGTCTATTGATTAGTATTTAATTATCTACTCATTTTATTTATTTATCTACTATTTTGTATATATTTATCCACAGTTTTGTATTTATAATGTATATTCATATATGTAGGGACCATATTGATTTGCAAATTGAATATATGTCCACTAAATTATTTATATAGCAACCCGCCTAGAAATGTCTGGGTGCCTAGGCTGCCAGGGCATCCCCAGGCAAAGCCTGGTCACCTAGCCGCCTATACAACCACGAAATAATATAATTCATGTAATTAATATTGAACCCAACACCATTGATAAAATAAAATGATGACGAACAGAGTTATATTTTTAAGATATGATTTTTTTGTTTGTGTGAAGTAATGTTGTGCAAGTAGTTTGGTGAATTAACCAACACCTCCTTCTTTCTGCACAAAATAAAATTGAAAATACAAGTGGTCTCTAGCTTATACACCAAATATTTGACTTATAGCCTCCATCAAGTAGGTGGTGTACTAGCAAGCATTTACAAGTTGTAGCTTTGGTCCCAACTCCCAAGCTCAAAAGCGCACACATACGCAATGGAAGAATATGTAAAAACAAGTTGACTCTAGGTTTTAATCATATGCATGATCAAACAGGTCAAACATGTGACTTATTGGCAAGTGTTTATGAGCTATAGGTTTTGGCATGTAATCCCCCATCACCCATGTCTCATTTATTAAGATTTAAATTTTAAGATCAGATCTCATAGAATCAACAAACTACATATATCTACTTTGTGTGTCATTAGAATAGAGGACATGTACAGATATATATGGATCTTAATTGGGGCATGGCTTCTCTAAGACATTTTACAAAATTTTTATAATGGAGTGGTTTGTTTACATTAAATGAAAGTCTGAAACAATGACAAATATTTCAACTCTAAGACATATATGAAAGATTTGTCACTTTCCTTCAAAATGATGTCATTCAAGCTCCATTATTTGATTTGCTTTCCTTTTTTAATAGACAAAGTTATACTTAATCAATTTCTGGATATTAACAGACCACTCAATCCAAATACACAAGACTTACACAATGAAAATAAGATAAAAGGAAGATTAACGGATAGAAGAAAAAATAATATTGGTCAATCTTTACACATAGTTATATAAATAGCATACCTAAGAATATCAATCAACCTTTCTATTTAAGTCAAGTGCCTAATTTGGATCTTGTACAACTGATGTGTAATTTTAAACAAGCATCCACAAAAAATAAGCATATTTTTGTTGTAAGATACACCAAATAAACTGAAGTCATTCAACAGAACTTCTAGATCAAGGAATCAAATTTGAAAATAAACATGTTCCTCAAGGCCTTTATGGATAAGGAATAAGTCAAGCATGATGTGTCAAATTACTTTCCATGTGTCCAATGCTAAGGGTGCCTATGGACATGCAAACCTTTATGGATAAGGAAGAAGTCAAGCATGAGGTGTCCATGGTGCTTTCCATGTGTCCTTAGCCTAGGGATTTCATGTCCATACAAGAGGACAGCTCATAGAGGCTTCTTGAATATCAAATGTCAGTTTATGGAAACTTATAAACCATGCCAACCGACCTCCAATCAAAGAAATAACCCCATTGGTTGATAGCATCTAAAGATAAGCTCATTTATAAAGAGAGTAATCCCTAAAATGCCCTTGGAAAGAAACAACTTCAAACTGAGGTGAAACTAGGTGCCCTATGGTTAAAAAACTCGATAATGGTAAGGGGATATATAATGATTATAATGTATGTGACAATTTGCAAAGAAAACCTCCCAATTGGGTAAATTGTAGAAAAGTCCAAAATGTACCTAAAATTGCAAACTTGCACAAACAACATCCAAATTAGACCAAACTTCATCCAGAAGTAATATTTGATGTGTTAAATATGAATTTGCCATTATTTCCATATTTTGAAGTTATATAATCACATTATTCATTACTTAAGCCTTTTACGTATATTCTCTCTCCTAAACTTATCCTAATATTTCAAGGTTGTCCAAATTAGATGAAATTTGACATGTGGGCTAATTTTGATATGTAGATTTTGAATTTGAAGTTTGTTTCCACTTTTGAGACTTCTTTTTATGAGATATGTCATATGGCCCATTAACTAAATATTTCACCCAATTAAGGTTCTTATCTTCATATCTCCTACTAAGATGGCCCGTGGGTGTGGAGGTCGGGGCGAGGGTGTGGGTGATTCCCCGACGGCAGAGGTGGAAGAGGGAAAGACGATGTTGTAGAGTCATCTGTGACAACTCCAGTTTTCCAATCGGGGGTAAATGGAGAAGGTAGCAACGCACTACAAGCCAATTCCACAGTTTCATCTAGGGTTTCCTCGCAAAAAGGGAAGGAGGTGGCTTCCGCATCTTCCATCAAACCCCCAATTTCCCCTCCCAGTAGTCCCAAAGGAGTGGCTCCGTCTATTTCGGTTGCTGATTGGATTCAATCTAGCAGGATGGGTAGAGAGGAGATCGTGGTAGATCTAGTCGAGTATATAGATCCTACCCTCCGCAACGGTGTGAGGTGTGCCTCTATTTCAAGCCAGGAGTGCTCTATCCCTACCTGGGAAGAGTTCATGTCAATCCGCTTTGTGGGCAGGAAGCCTTTGCAAGGCCAACTCATTGGCTGGATCCGGCATCTATGGAGGCCAAGCGGTCCAGTCGAGATCATAGTTGAAGAGTGTGAGGGCTTTATCATCAAGATGCCGACGAACAGTGAGAGGGAACGGGTTCTAGATGAAGCTTTGTGGTTCATGGATGGATCCTTAGTTGTGGTCCACGTGTGGATACCTGGTGCTCCGCTCCAACCCCTCTCCTTCACGCACGTTCCCATATGGTTCAAAATTGAGAACACATGTATGCCTTGGACACGTAGGCATATAGCTTCTGTCGCCAGCACCATAGGTAAGCCTGTAGATATCGATGACAATTCTCTGTCTTCTGGTTGTCTTGGGGATGTGCTGGTCTGTATCCAAATGGACTGCGATTCCCAAATTCCAAAGTCTACAATGGTGGAGGTGGACTCTAAACTGAAGCTCTTGAAGACGGCGGTGGTTGCTAAACCTGCTCACTGCCCCAGCTATAAAAAGTTTGGTCATAGGGCAATCTCCTACCCGATGAAGATGAGAAAGCCCCCTCCAGAGAGGGGTGTCCAGGTTCATCTGGGGAAGATGACAGGTGCTCGAAGGATTGCCAGTACTGCCACCACTAAGCAGCCACAGGTGATTCCATAGAGTAAGGATATTGAATTCCCAGACTAGTTGGAGGAAGATGATGCTATCATAGATATCATCTCTCGACAAATCAATGAGATAGTTATTAACTTTGGCACTGAAGCTTTCCACAACTATTCCATTGATTCAAGTCTACAACATGGGGAACCTGATATGTTTGGAAGTACCCCGGTTTGCATTGTAGACAGTATCAATTTAGAATGGGAATTGGAAATTGCTAGGAGCTTTAAGGAAGATGCTAGATTAGAGTCACGGAAAATCAACAGGATATGGAAGAGTGGCTCCTCGGCTGAGTATGAGGACCAAAAGGAAAAGCTCTTTGAGGAAGAAGAAGACTCTAATGGTTCTAATTTTGATTCTGATCATTGGGATTCTAATTTCCTGGACATATTTGGACCAAAAGAAAGAAAACGTCAGCCCGAAAAAAGTCAAATAGACCTTGACTCTGTTCTTGCTTATCTGGTTGAGTGTTGAATACATCATTGCAGGTGTTTCGGTCCTACTTGGATTCAAAGATCTGTTTTACTATTGACTGGAGGAATGGGGTTGTAGATCTATTTGTTCTTCACAAATTTGGGGGTGCTCATTAATGCCAGTGAAGACCTAGTAGGTGGACTAATCGCAGGATCCCAGTGTGCAATGCAGTGTTTTGATGGATTCTTGTATGATTTTCACCTCTTGTGATGTATATATTAGGATTGAATGAGAAGAAACTGATCTTAAGCTTCTAGCACTACTGACGTTCTCCTACAATTCTTGACACAACCTCCAGAAGCCAAAGACGTCACTCCTTGAAGGTGTGCATAATGCAAGTGATTAGTGTTGGCAGTATGGATGTTGGACTCTTCAGTTGTCGGCTGAAGTCAGTTGTTTGTTGGTTGTCTTTGTTTTCTCTTATTTCTTGTTCCTTCAGGAGGTCCAAATCATGACTCTCTAGGATTTTTCGGATGTTTAGCATTCCAGTTTTGTAGGGGCACAAACCTTTGTACCTTAAGTTTTGGATTCATTTAATAGCAACAGGACTTTTTACCGACCAAAAAAAGTTTCTTATCTTCATATTACCACCAAAATGAGTTATGTGGCATATTTTATGTATCCATTATAAACCTAAGATTAAGGTTGGAACATTAGGTTACATTAAGGTGATCTATAAACGCATTAGCTCATTGGGGTTATGCTAAACATCTATTTAGGTCTAACTTTCAACCTTGTTTGGCTAAGTCCAAAATGTCAACTTCCAGGGTAGGGTCTGAGATATAGTATGTTACAAGTTTCGTTTTATTCCTCATAATTATGCAGAATATGAATACGCTCCCGCTAAATCTTTGTAATCACATATCCCTTCTTTATTTCAACATATCAATCAAACCTTTTGCCTATATAATCAAAGTAAAGACTCCAGTTCTGAGTTGCTTGTATTTAATCAATCACATTGATTAATCTCTTATAACTTGTAGACTACATTTGCATTAATGGAATTACAAAACCCTTTAGGTTGTGTCACGTACACAGCCTTATCTTATTCCTACATGGAATGCGGTTTTAATATTCATATGCCAAATCTCATATTCTTCAAATTCCAATAGCAAGCATGATCCTTTCTCTAAATGTCATCCATGTCAGTCTTAACTCTTAAAACCCAAATGCACTAACGGGTTTTATCCCTACAAGTGCTACCATAAGATCATACCTTATTTGGTTCACATGGAAGTCATTCTGGATCTTATGGCTTCAAGCCATAAGTCAAAATCTGGTTCCTAGACATCATCTTGATTGATGAGGTGTATCTGTTACATAAGGAATTTGAGAATCCACAACATGTGTGACTCTTAATCTCCTTTATTTAGTGTAAATCATGTTCTTCAGAAGAATTCTAGAAGATTAGTTATTTGATGATCATGCTCTAACTATTTAGAGTATGACTCCTTCTTTGATTTAGACATCACTATGCCTTAATCATGAGTTCTCTATGATACACTATCATAATTACTCACAAGGTCCTCAAACATTTGATTTAAGCATCCCATTCATTGATCACATCAAGGAGTTAATACTCTTACCAAGTTTGTACTTCATTTATGATATTCTTGAACACTTCAAGATATTCATATTGGTATTTCACTAAACACCATCTGAAGCATTAGCATTTATTCCAATAGGTATGTATATACATCAGTATGTATTATACCTCATAGAATAGTCATTCTCCCACTACATCTAGTGAAGATTTACTTGTCATCATTCCCAATAAACAAGACATTCATATCTCTTAATGGTTCATTAACCAAAAGAGTCTAGCCTATCCATCAACATGGAAACTAGAGATGAATTTCTCATTCTTAGATGATAATGCTAATTTATTGTTTGATTCATTAATCACTTTTAGGTATCATTTACTTTATCTTATACATACCAAGTACCACAAGATAAATAAGGCATTGCCACAAAAGATCATATATTTGAATTTGAAACATCAACTTTATTGATAGGCATCCTTGTCATTACAAGATGCAGAAATAAAGTATTTCTATTTATTGGAAAAATGAAATAGCAATTCATAACTCTATTACATGCCCTTTGGGCTGAAATAAACTAAAAGGTACTCCTATCTATGGAAGCAACACTTGCTCCAATGATGAGTGCTCCTTCTTCGTCCTTTCATAAAGGCCATCACTTCTTTTCAGATCCTGCATATCATATATCTCAAATCCATATCTTGGTATCATATACCTAAGATAAAGAAGCATTTTAAGTTTATTTCATAATACCTGAGGTAGAGATTTCCATCCCCTCCTTCTTCTTCTTTAGTTTATCTATGTGGATAGGGCAATTTCTCTTCCAATGTCCTATCTCATGACAATGGTGACATTTGCCTCTCTTGTTCACCCCTCCTTTGGCCTTGAGATCTGAAATGTGACTTGGGTTGTTGGCTAGCATCAGAACCCTTCCTAGTTGGCTAGCATCAGAACCCTTCCTAGCTTTGCCCTTGTCCTTGCCTTTAGACTTGCCCTTATTTCTGCTAATCAACATTACATATTTGGGCTTGTCTTTCTTCATTTGTGCCTCTACTGTCCTCAACATGCCCAACAACTTTGTCAGTGGCATGTCAAAGTTGTTGATGTTGTAGTTCATCATGAACTGACTGTAGGATTCTGGCAACGATTGCAGTATCACATCAGTAGCCAACTGTTGTCTTAGAGGGAATCTCAGTCTTGTCAGGTTCTCCACATACCCAATCATCTTGAACGTGTGAGGACCAATTGGATCTCCTTCTCTCATGACACACTTGAATAGTGCCCTTGAGACATCATTTCTCTCTTGACATCCTTGGTCTTGATACATGTTCTTGAAATGTTGAACCATCTCAATGACGTCCATGTTCTTATGTTGTCTCTACAACTCATAGTTCATTGATCACAACATCAAGTAATTCACATCAATGGCATCTTCAGTATGCTTCCTGTAAGCATCCCTTTCTGCCTTTGGTGTGGTGGGAGTGGGTTCCTCTGGCGCTGGTGTATCTAGGACATAGATATTTCACTCTTGAGTGAGAAGATTTTCTCAATGTCCTAAACCAGTCGTGGAAATTATTCCCATTCAGTTTGTCCTCCTCAAGGACCGATCACAACAAAAAGTGATTATTGTTGACAGCCATTTGTTCTACAAAAGGAAATTTGCAATTTTAGTCCAAAACTCTTTTGACTTGACTTGATTTGAAAATTGACGATATTAATTAGGTTTTTAATTATTATTGCTCCCACTATTTTGATCAAATTGATAGCCCTCACCATCAATTTGGAAGATTGCACTGTACAACCTACTAGTAAGCCAAAATCTGAAACAATTGAGTTATTACCCAGCCAACGCCGACTTTCATAATCAATTATTAAGGTAGGTAACATTTACCAATTGCATCATATGAAATTCTTGGATAGATGTCATGTTCAACTCCTTGCCATGTTCATCTTTATTCCTCTAAGTGCTTAATATCATTAAGACCACTTAGTTAAGCCTAACCCAAAAGCCAACACGATAGGAGTGCACCCCGCTTGGTGGGCCCACACAACTACGATCACACGTCCACGAGATAGACATCGCACCATCCTTGGGATGCCCATGCTTGTCGATCAAGCTTTTCATGTGTGCTGCTTATGGAAAGCATCTAAGACTTAATATTATATTGAGGGGGTTTTCATATGCTTATATATGCATATATGTATCCAATCACCACATATATAGTATGTATCAGATACATGCTATATCTCATAAATGAAAACATGCAATAATGATAAAGCAATGATTATTGTCATCCTATTGTAATTCCTTGAGCCACAAGGAATTACAGTCATCTAGGTCTACATGACACGCAACCTGTAGAAGATTAAGTCATGTGCTTTAGCCATTCTGGGTTGATCAGCTCATCCCATGACTGATTGTCTCGCCTCCCGGTCTATCAGTTGGGTGCCACCAGTCGATCGTATGGCTCCTCTAGCCAATCGGTTCGTCTAGTCATTGTGCACCTCGTCAGTCCACCAGCCACTCATCTTGCTCCAGGTGACGGTCGTCTCGGTCCTCCAAACACTCATTTGGGAGTCCGTCGTTCTTCGACATAACAGGAAATAAACTATCCTATTTTACATATTGCTTTGGGAAACCCCGAGTTACATTCGGGGGGAGCAAAGTTAGAAGAGAAGGCTCGAGTTATCTCGAGTTACATCAGGAATAAGAGAAAGGACTCAGTACGCAGACCAAGATGCAAACAATCACAACCAACCAAGCACACACATAGGGGTTTATAGGCCATAACCATGCTACACATCCATCATCAAAACCATTTTGAGCGACGCATATCGATTGCATATATATGTATCATATCATATATGTATATATTAGTTTGGGATTATGTGGTCATAATCTAATATTCACATCAGTCCTTTAGATATTTGCATCATATGCAATCAATTAATCCTAAAACATAATACGTTGACATGGCTCTGATACTACTGTTGGGTTTTGTGGGACAGAGAAGGTAGTGGAAACAAAAAAAAAATCTCACCACAAACCCATAACCAGCAGATCACATCAACAACTACGAAATAGGAAGGATGGTTTTAGTGAGATATACTTGGTCCTGAGGCTTGCTCGGTGACAATACCTCACTGCTAGTGTGGTCTACAACCACCTATCTTTGACGGCGTCTATGCATCTCCTGGTTTTTACCCGGACTATGGTTGACTGTCGTCCTCCTGAGCAGTAGAAATCTCCCACTTCTATAGATAGTCCACACGGACTTCCGGGAACTCTAGTCGTCCTGAAGAATGGACTATAAGGAGCTGTCTCCTTCTGTCGGTGTACTAGTCACCGACACACTCTTCGACAACTAGTTACTATTCTATAGTTGTCTTTCCCTCGTTGTTCCTCCATGGATGGGTATAACTTTCTTGGGCTCTCTCAGTTAGCACAACCAGAGAGGACAACAACTTTGCATAGCAACTGATGTTCTGGGTTGTGTCTTCTGAGAAGCCCCCAGTACCCCTCTATATATAGATGGGGTCAGGGTCAGGGTCAGGCTCAGCCTCGGGCAATGCGGGACTAAAGTGGGAGAAGAAGGGTCTGGAATTTCCGTGAATTTGTGTTGCGGCAGGAGAACTGGTCATTTCATTAATGAAACGGTCATTTGGCAAGGTGAGCCGATCGGTTCACTTGTGAACTGATCGGTTGGGAGTGTGAACTGGTTGTTTTACTACCCAAACTTATCCACAATTGACTTTCCTTGTTCGTTTCTAATTAATATAAATATTAATTATTATCCCAATCGAATTGAATGAGTGAAATGGAAAACTGCTCCTCTAGACACATTAACCGATCGGTTTACTAGAGTGAACTGGCTGTATCACTGACCATGAGCCGATCAGTTCACCCAGTGAACCGGTCATTTGGTGGTCTAGGTTATGCATAACACAATCAATTCGGTTCTCCATCAATATGACACTCAAATCAATTGGTTCAACACTTGAACTTAATGATTCTGAGTTAAGTCTATTGATTGAATGTTTGATAGAGTACCTAAACACTTTAGTAATCAATCCAAACATCATCGATGGATAAACTCCTCTTCTAGGTTAATCCTTTGTGTGTGACCCTATAAGTCCCATTTCACGTTGGCAGTGAATGTACATAACTAGCTTATGACATCACAAGCAAAGAGCGGTACTTAGTTGTACATCAGTGCTACCTAAGTGAAAAGGAAAGTTGGAGAAAAACTTTCAATCCTACAGTCTGTGATTGGCATTCCAGTGAATGTATAATTCCTTTGTCTCTAATATCCTGAATGAACTCAAGGAATGGAACTGTCATCCTTTCAACGTTCATTCATGTTCCTTGATCCAAAGCAGACTGTCTGAGATATGTGTGACATCAATATCACATATTGACTCCCACATGCATGTGCATGCCTTTTCTCAGTCTCACTTATCAAGTGGCCATGGACATCATACCCCCCTTAGGAGGGACAAATCACATATCTATCACTCATAGTCAAAACCCCATGTATCAAAGTCACGAAACCATCACCTTTATAACAATCCATATTTCATGATTGCATTTGATGATGTCAAAGTGTACCCAACAGCATGAGATGAGTGTAGTGATTTTAGGTCTAAGAATCACAATCACCACCATCACTGTGAGAGCTGACTCTGACTACCATGTCATGGTTCCATGTGTCACTCTCACGGTGGTTCTGTCTGATACACTATTCTCCGACATGTATCTATCTACTAGGTTCGATATCATATATCATGATTAATGAGACATTGTCATCAACCAAAACACACTCTAATCTTGATGTGTCATTGTTGTCTATCAACCTTCTACAATGACATCCGACTAGGGACATAACAAGAATGTATATACTCTTAGCATTTGTATGATATCATTGTTCAGGTACTTAACCTGAAGACATACGTCATTGATTATTGTCATTCTTTAGACATTCATTCTGCTCCATCATTTATCTCATAATCGATTGAGCTAGAATAAATTGAAAATTTGCCTTTGATTTTTATCAAATCAATCATGACATATGTCATTCCAATCATCATATGATCAGCTCTCTGGGCATATATACCAACAGAATCCCACTTTCACTTAGAGCCAATCACCTTTGAATCATATTCTTAGTGATCTCCAACATGTCCCACATGTTTCATCTGCTCCAGTGCTACTGCAGTGAGTTAGCAACACATTTCTTTAGTCGGTATATTGCATGTTTCACATCTCCTCATTGTATGACATTTTGTATGAGATGGAGTTGTTGTAATATGCGATCTGATATTCCTTGCCTAACATTTATCTCCATTGTTTGACGCAGTATTCCTACTTGTCATCAATGGTTGGAATATCTATAAGTTCATCTAGATGAACTTATAGATCCATATAATATCCTCTACTATTCATAACACAAGGATACTCGGCATTCCCTTTTAGAATTAAATGGTCTTTAATTTTACTTGGAACACTTCCAATTATCAACTCATATTCACTTTTATATTTTATATATTTTGTGATAAAAGTCTATCATTTTGGAAGCTTGCATCAGTGTAACTCATTTACACTCAACTCTTCCTTTTATTACCATAGAACTAATATTTTAATATTTTGCAAATACTTAAATGAGTTCTTAATGGTATTCCACTGACTCTCACAGGAAGTGGACAGATATCCACTCGTCATGTCCAATACATACGAGTTGATAAGACGAGCACATCATATTGTCTTGTCTAATACATATAAGATGATGAATGCTTATTTTCTTGTCATGTCCAATACATACAAGATAATGGGATGATTGCATACATGATAGATCCAAAGGCATCTATCTATGTATTCCTTTTCGTCATAAGAATTTGGGACACATGGCATCTGAGATACTAGCTCCATTCAACATGGACAAGTTTTCTCCAATTGAATATGTGCATACTGAACCCTTCAGTACATATTGCCAATGTATGCTAAAAGGTCAAGAGACTTTCGAGAACTATCTCTATAGATCTCTATTCGTAGCACATAGGACATTTCTCTTTCTTATTTCCATGCCAGTTTCATTTTATTCCTCATCATTATGCGAAATATGAATATGCTCCCACTAAATCTTTGTAATCATAGATCCCTTCTTTATTTTGACATATCAGTCAAACATTTTGGCTATATAATCAAAATAAAGACTCTAGTTCTGAGTTGCTTGTATTTAATCAATCACATTAATTAATCTCTTGTAACTTGTAGAGTGCATTTGCATTAATGGAATTACATAACCCTTTAGGTTGTGTCATGTATACAACCTTATCTTATTCCTACAAGGAATGCAGTTTTAATATCCATATGCCAAATCGCATAGTCTTCAAGTTCTAATAGCAAGCATGATCCTTTCTCTAAATGGCATCCATGTCAGTCTTAACTCTTAAGACCCAATCGCACTAACGGGTTTTATCCCTACAAGTGCTACTATAAGGGCATACCTTATTTGGTTCATGTGGAAGTCATTTTGGATCTTATGAATTCAATCCATAAGTCAAAATTTGGTTCCTAGACATCATCTTGATTGATGAGGTGTATCTGTTACATAAGGAATTTGAGAATCCACAACACTTGTGACTCTTAATCTCCTTTATTTAGTGTAAAGCATGTTCTTCAGAAGAATTCTAGAAGATTAGTTATTTGATGATCATGCTCTAACTATTTAGAGTATGACTCCTTCTTTGATTTAGACATCACTATGTCTTAATCATGAGTTCTCTATGATACACTATCATAATTACTCACAAGGTCCTCAAACATTTGGTTTAAGCATCTCATTCATTGATCACATCAAGGAGTTAATACTCTTACCAAGTTTGTACTTCATTTATGATATTCTTGAACACTTCAAGATATTCATATTGGTATTTCACTAAACACCATATGAAGCATTAGCATTTATTCCAATAGGTATGTATATACATCCATATGTAGTATACGTCA
Organism: Alisma plantago-aquatica; assembly: GCA_963693085.1. Classification (NCBI taxonomy): domain Eukaryota; kingdom Viridiplantae; phylum Streptophyta; class Magnoliopsida; order Alismatales; family Alismataceae; genus Alisma; species Alisma plantago-aquatica. Next base: position 706,979,169 of record OY856409.1, read on the forward strand.
TAGAATATTCATTCTCCCACTACATCTAGTGAAGATTGACTTGTCATCATTCCCAATAAACAACACATTCATATCTCTTAATGGTTCATTAACCAAAAGAGTCTATCATATCCATCAGCATGGAAACTAGGGATGAATTTCTCATTCATAGATGATAATGCTAATTAATTGTTTGATTCATCAATACCTTTTAGGTATCATTTACTTTAACTTATGCATACCAAGTACCACAAGATAAATAAGGCATTTCCACAAAAGATCATATCTTTGAATTTGAAACATCAACTTTATTGATAGACATCCTTGTCATTACAAATACAATAATAAAGTGTTTCTATTTATTAGAAAAATGAAATAGATGTTCATAACTCTATTACATGCCCTTTGGGCTAAAATAAACTGAAAGGTACTCCTATCTATGGCAGCAATACTTCCTCCAATGATGAGTTCTCCTTCTTGGTCCTTTCTTAAAGGCCATCACTTCTTTTCAGATATTGCATATCATATATGTCAGATCCATATCTTGGTATCATATACCTAAGATAAAGAAGAATTTTAAGTTTATTTCATAATACTTGAGGTAGAGATTTCCATCCCCTCCTTCTTCTTCTTTAGTTCATCTATGTAGAGAGGGCAATTTCTCTTCCAATGTCCTGGCTCATGACAATGGTGACATTTGCCTCCCTTGTTCACCCCTCCTTTAGCCTTGAGAGCTGAAGGTGACTTGGGTTGTTGGCTAGCATCAGAACCCTTCTTAGCTTTGCCCTTGCCCTTGCCTTTAGACTTTCCCTTCTTTCTGTTGTTCAACATCACAGATTTGGGCTTGTCTTTCTTCATCTGTGCCTCTGATGTCCTCAACATGCCCAACAACTCTATCAGTGACCTGTCAAAGTTGTTCATGTTGTAGTTCATCACGAACTGATTGTAGGATTCTAGAAATGATTACAATATCACATCAGTAGCCAAATCTTAGCTCAGAGGGAATCCCAATCTTGTCAGGTTCTCCACATACCCAATTATCTTGAGCGTGTGAGGACCAAATGGATCTCCTTCTATCATTACGCACTTAAATAGAACCCTTGAGCCATCATATCTCTCTCTTCGTGCTTGGTCTTGATACATGTTCTTGAGATGTTGAACCATCTCAATGACGTCCATGTTCTCGTGTTGTCTAACATCAAGCACTTCACATCAATGGCATCTTCATTATGCTTCGTGTAAGCATCCATTTCTGCCTTTGGTGCGGTGGGAGTGGGTTCCTATGGCACTGGTGTATCTAGGACATAGAGCTTTCGCTCTTGAGCGAGAACAATTCTCAATGTCCTAAACCAATTGTGGAAATTATTCCCATTCCGTTTATCCTTCTCAAGGACTGATCGCAATGAAAAGTGATTATTGTTGTCAGCCATTTGCTCTACAAAAGGAAATTTGCAATTTTAGTCCAAAACTCTTTTGACTTGACTTGATTTGAAAATTGACAATATTAATTAGGTCTTTAATTATTATTGCTCCCACTATTTTGATCAAATTGATCGCCCTCACCATCAATTCGTAAGATTGCAGCGTACAACCTTCTAGTGAGCCAAGATCCAAAACAATTGAGTTATTACCCGGTCAACACCAGCATCCATAATCAATTATTAAGGTAGGTAACATTTACCAATTGCATCATATGCAATTCTTGGATAGATGTCATGCACAACTCCTTGCCATGTTCATCTTTATGCCTCTAAGTGCTTAATCTCATTAAGACCAATTAGTTAAGCCTGACCCAACAGCCAACACGATAGGAGTTCACCCCACCCACACAACTACCATCACATTTCCATGAGATAGACAATGCACCACCCTTGGGATGCCCATGCTTATCGATCATACTTTTCATGTGTGCTGCTCATGGAAAGCATCTAAGACTTAATATTATATTGAAGGGTTTTTAATATGCTTATATATGCATGTATGTATCCAATCACCACATATATAGTATGTATCATATACATGCTATATCCCACAAATGAAAACATGCAATAACGATAAAGCAATGATTATGGCCATCTATTGTAATTCCTTGAGCCACAAGGAATTGCGGTCATCTAGGTCTACATTACATGCAACCTATAGAAGATGAAGTCACGTGCTTTAGCCATTCTGGGTTGATCAGCTCATCCCGTGACTAATCAGCTCGCCTCTTGGTCGGTCGATTGGGTGCCACCAGTCGATCGTCTAGCTCCTCTAGCCGATTGGTTTGTCTGGTCGTCGTGCACCTCATCATTCCACTAGTCGCTCGTCTCACTCCAAGTGACGGTCGTCTCGGTCCTCCAAACACTCATATGGGCGCCCTCCATTCTTTGACATAATAAGAAATAAACTATCCTATTTTACATATTTCTTTGGGAAACCCCGAGTTACATTCGGAGGGAGCAAAGGTAGAAGAGAAGGCTCGAGTTATCTTGAGTTACATTAGGAATAAGAGAAAGGACTCGGTATGTAGATCGATATGCTAACAACCACAACCAATAAGAACACACATAGGGGTTTATAGACCATAACCATACTACACATCCACCATCAAAACCATTTTCAATGACATGTATCGATTGCTTATATATACCATATCATATATGTATATATTAGTTTGGGATCATGTATTATTAATCAGATATCCACATCAGTCCTTTAGATATTCACATCGTATGCAATAAACAAAAGACGATAAAACCAAAAAACCAATCATATCGATTAATCTTAAAACATAGTACGTTGACGTGGCTCTGATGCCACTGTTGGGTTTTGTGGGACAAGAAAGGCAGTGGAAACAAAACAAAAAAAATTCTCACCACAAACCCATAACCAGTAGATCACATCAATGACTATGAAATAGGAAGGATGATCTTAGCGAGATATACCTAGTCATGATGCTTGCTCAACATTAATACCTTGTAGCTAGTGCAGTCTTCAACCACCTATCTTCGACGACGTCTGTGCATCTCCTGGTTTTGACACGAACTGCGGTTTACTGTCGTACTCCTGAGCAGCAGAAGTCTCCCGCCTCTATAGATAGTCCACATGGACTACCAGGAACTCTAGTCATCCTGAAGAACAGACTAGAAGGAGTTGTCCCTTTTTGTCAGCATACTAGTCACTGACACACTCTCCTACAACCAGTTACTATTCTGCAGTTGTCTTTCCCTCATTGTTCCTCCCTGGACGAGTAGAACTTTGGAGAGAAACTGATGTTCTGAGTTATCACAACCAAAGAGGACAACAACTTTGCAGAGAAACTGATGTTCTGAGTTGTGTCTTGTGAGAAGCCCCCAGTACCCCTCTATATATAGAAGGGGTCAGGGTTAGGGTTCTCAGCCCCGAGCAATGCGGAACTAAAGTGGGAGTAGAAGGGTCCAAAATTTCTTGAATTATTTGCACTGCGGCAGGCGAATCGGTCATTTCATAAATGAAATGGTCATATGGCAAGGTGAGCCGATTGGTTCACTTGTGAACCGGTCAGTTGGGAGTGTGAACCGGTCGGTTCACTTCCCAGACTTGCCAACAATTGACTTTTTTTCTTCGTTTCTAATTAATACAAATATTAATTCTTGTGCCAATCGAATTGAACAAGTGAAATGAAAAACTTTTTCTCACAAACTGGGACAACCCAACACTACTTGTTAGGACACATGAACTAATCGATTCACCAGAGTGAATCGGTTGTCTCACTGGTCATGAGTCGATCGGTTCACCTAGTGTACCGGTCAGTTGGTGGTCCAAGTTGTGCAAAACACAGTCAATTCGGTTCTCAATCAATCTGACACTCAAATCAGTTGGTTCAACACTTGAACTTAATGATTTTGAGTCAATTCTATTGATTGAATGTTTGATTGAGTACCTAAACACTTTAGTAATTAGTCAAGGCATGGAGTTGTCATCCTTTCAACGTTCATTCATGTTCCTTGATCCAAAGCAGTTTGTCTGAGATATGTGTGCCATCAATATCACATATTGACTCCCACATGAATGTGCATTCCTTTCTCAGTCTCGCTTATCAAGTGGTCATGGATATCATACTCCCTTAGGAGGGACAAATCCCATATCTATCACTCATGGTCAAAACCCCATATATCAAAGTCACCCAACCATCACCTTTATAACAATCCATATTTTAGGACTGTGTTTGATGATGTCAAAGTGTACCCAACGACATGTGATGAGTGTAGTGATTTTAGGTCTAAGAATCACAATCACCACCATCATTGTGAGAGCTGACTCTGACTACCATGTCATGGTTCCATGTGTCACTCCCACGGTGGGTCTGTCTGATACACTGTTCTCCAACATGTATATGTGTGCTTGGTTTGATATCATATATCATGAGTAATGACACACTATCATCAACCAACATACACTCTAGTCTTGATGTATCATTGTTGTCTATCAACCTTCCACAATGACATCTGACTAGGGACATAACAAGAATGTACATACTCTTAGCATCAGTATGATCTCATTGTTTATGTCATTAACCTGAAGACATACGTTATTGAGTATTGTCATTCCTTAGACATTTATTCTGCTCCATCATTTATCTCATAATCGATTGAGCTAGAATAAATTGGAAGCTTGCCTTTAATTTTTATTAAATCAATCATGATATATGCCAATCCAATCATCATATGATTGGCTCTCTGGGAATACATACCAATAGACTCCCACTTGAACTTAGAGCCAATCACCTTTGAATCATATTCTTAGTGATCTCCAACATGTCCCACATGTTTCATCTTCTCCAGTGCTAATGCAGTGAGTTAGAAACACATTTCTTTAGTCGATATATTGCATGTTTCACATCTCCTCACTGTATGACATCTATCTATTTGTTCCTTTTCTTCATAAGAATTTGGGACACATGGCATGTGAGATACTAGATCCATTCAACATGGACAAATTTTCTCCCACTAAATCTGTGCATACTGAACCCTTTAGTACAGATTGCCAATGTATGCTAACATGTCAAGAGACTTTCGAGAACTATCTCTATAGATCTCTATTCCTATCACATAGGGCATTTCTCTTTCTTATTTCCAAACCAGTTTCATTTTATTCCTCATCATTATGTGGAATATGAATATGCTCCCACAAAATCTTTGTAATCACAGATCCCTTCTTTATTTTGAGTTCCAATAGCAAGCATGATCCTTTCCCTAAATTTCATCCATGTCAGCCTGAACTCTTAAGACCCAATTGCACTAACGGATTTTATCCCTACAAGTGCTACCATAAGTTCATACCTTATTTGGTTCACATGGAAGTCATTTGGGATCTTATGGCTTCAAGCCATTACTCGAAATATGTTTCCTCGACATCATCTAGATTGATGAGGTGTATATGTTACATAAGGAACTTGAGAATCCACAACACTTGTGACTCTTAATCTCCTTTATTTAGTTTAAAGCATGTTCTTTAGAAGAATTCTAGAAGATTAGTTATTTGATGATCATGCTCTAACTATTTAGAGTATGACTCCTTCTTTGATTTAGACATCATTATGCCTTACTCATGATTTCTCTATGATACACTATCATAATTACTCACAAGGTCCTCAAACATTTGGTTTAAGCATCCCATTCATTGATCACATCAAGGAGTTAATACTCTTACCAAGTTTGTACTTCATTTATGATATTCTTGAACACTTCAAGATATTCATATTGGTATTTCACTAAACACCATCTGAAGCATTAGCGTTTATTCCAATAGGTATGTATATACATCAATATGTATTATACATCACAGAATAGTCATTCTCCCACTACATCTAGTGAAGATTATCTTGTCATCATTCCCAATAAATAAGACATTCATATCTCTTAATGGTTCATTAACCAAAAGAGTCTAGCCTATCCATCAACATGGAAACTAGAAATGAATTTCTCATTCATAGATGATAATGCTAATTAATTGTTTGATTTGTCAATAATTTTTAGGTATCATTTACTTTATCTTATGCATACCAAGTACTACAAGATAAATAAGGCATTGCCACAAAAGATCATATCTTTGAATTTGAAACATCAACTTTATTGATAGACATCCTTGTCATTACAAGATATAGGAATAAAGTGTTTCTATTTATTGGCAAAATGAAATAGCAGTTCATAACTCTATTACATGCCCTTTGGGCTGAAATAAACTGAAAGGTACTCCTATATATGGCAACAACACTTGATTCAATGATGAGTGCTCATTCTTGATCCTTTCATAAAGGCCATCACTTCTTTTTAGATACTACATATCATATATGTCATACCCATATCTTGGTATCATATACCTAAGATAAATAAGCATTTTAAGTTTATTTCATATTACCTGAGGTAGAGATTTCCATCCCCTCCTTCTTCTTTAGTTCATCTATGTAGAGAGGGCAATTTCTCTTCCAATATCATGTCTCATGACAATGGTGACATTTGCCTCCCTTGTTCACCCCTCCTTAAGCCTTGAGAGCTGAAGGTGACTTGGGATGTTGGCTAGCATCAGAACCCTTCTTAGCTTTGCCCTTGCCTTTAGACTTTCCCTTCTTTCTACTAATCAACATCATAGATTTGGGCTTGTGTTTCTTCATATGTGCCTCTGTTGTCCTCAACATGCCCAACAACTCTGTCATTGGCCTGTCAAAGTTGTTCATTTTGTAGTTCATCCCGAACTGACTGTAAGTTTCTGGCAACGATTGCAGTATCACTTCAGTAGCCAACTCTTGGCTTAGAGGGAATCCCAATCTTGTCAGGTTCTCCACATACCCAATCATCTTGAGCGTGTGAGGACCAACTGGATCTCCTTCTGTCATGACGCACTTGAACAGTGCCCTTGAGACATCATATCTCTTTTGCCGTGCTTGGTCTTGATACATGTTCTTGAGATGTTGAACCATCTCAATGACGTCCATGTTCTCATGTTGTCTCTAAAATCAGAGTTCATTGAGCACAACATCAAGCACTTCACATCAATGGCATCTTCAGTATGCTTCCTGTAAGCATCCCTTTCTGCCTTGGTGTGGTGGGAGCGGGTTCCTCTCGCACTGGTGTATCTAGGACATAGAGCTTTCGCTCTTGAGTGAGAACAATTCTCAATGTCCTAAACCAGTTGTGGAAATTATTCCCATTTAGTTTGTCCTTCTAAGGACCGATCGCAATGAAAAGTGATTATTGTTGACAGCCATTTGTTCTACAAAAGGAAATTTGCAATTTTAGTCCAAAACTCTTTTGACTTGACTTGATTTGAAAATTGATGATATTAATTAGGCCTTTAATTATTACCGCTCCCACTATTTTGATCAAATTGATAGCCCTCACCATCAATTCGGAAGATTGCAGCGTACAACCTTTTAGTGAGCCAAGATCCAAAACAATTGAGTTATTACTCGGCTAATGCCAGCGTCCATAATCAATTATTAAGGTAGGTAACATTTACCAATTGCATCATATGCAATTCTTGGATAGATGTCATGCACAACTCCTTGCCATGTTCATCTTTATGCCTCTAACACTACGAAAAATATAGTCTTTAACTACAAAAAAAATGTGTAGCGAAAACTACAAAATTTGTAGCTAAAAGCTTTGGCTATATTTATCCTTACATTTAGAATATGAAGCTAATACCCATGTAGATAATTGTTTAGGTTACATTTTTCAAAGTTGTAGTTAGTTATTCCTCTGGCTACAAATTCATATGTAACCCTAATTGTAGGTAAAAAATGTCCTTACACATAAAAATGTAGTTTCCATTGTAGCTAAATATATGACTATAATTCAATTTGTAGCTATGATATGTAGGGAGAGATTGTTGGATCCTAGATGGGTGATTAGATGCTCTAGAGGGGGGTGAATATAGCTGAAAGCACTTAAACAAAATTCATTAAACCTTCAAGATATATCACAAGATAAGGTTGCTAAATAGGCAATTTGAGTGCAACTAAATCATGCATAGCAAGGATAAGAGAGATTGAACATGCACCAATTAGACAAGCTATTTAGAGTGGTTCCACACTTCAAACTAGAAGTGTGTCAGTCCACTTGCCTAGAGAGGTCAACCTCTAGGACTTCCAACAATTGCACTCTTATATTCACTTATAAGACATACAATATAAGACCAACAAAGGACTTACCTATCCAATACAAAGAGTCTTCAACCTTAACAAGGACTTACCCACTTTGCAAGAGTCTTCGGCCTTCTCCAAGGACTTACCCACTCTTGCACAAGTCTTCGGCCTTGTAGGAATTACCCACTCTTCTTGGATCTTCCGCCTTTGACTTCACCTTCACTCGGAGAAGCTTTCCACCAAGGACTTACCCACTTGAGCTTGAGTCTTCTGCCTTCTCCAAGGGCTTACCCACTCTAGCTCTAAGTCTTCGGCCTTGATCTTCACCAAGGGACTCCTTCCCTTGTTTTTCTTCACCTCTCTTGGATAAGAGAGAGAACCTTCATCTTCAAGATAGCAAATGAGAGATGGGGAGGTGGTGGAAGTGAGAGCCTCACAAGATATACATGTAGAAACTAGCTCTCTTACAAATCTCCTACTCACTCTAATGGATGTAGTAAGTGATTAAGCTTAGAGAGAGAGAAGGTTGTAGGAAGCACTCAACTATAGAATAGGAACCTCACAAAGAGTTTGCAATGAATGCTCTCAACCTTGGAATGAAGCCCAAGGGGTCCTATTTATAGCTGGGGATGCCTCTTAGCCTTTGGGAACACTTGTGAATGAAAACTAGCCGTTTTGTGGCTTGCAACAGATCTATTTTCACTTGTTGCAACTCCACAATGGCTAGTAGCACTTTTCTGCACTTTTCCGTACAGTGCATTCGGTCGAGTTTCAATGGGTGTAACTGGACCGATCAAGTAGTCCACTACCCAATCGGTCGAGTTCTGTGAGTGCACAATTCGATCGATGCAATCTTCAGAAAATCAGCCAAGGTGAATCGGTCGAGTTTTAGGGTGGGAAACTGGACCGATCAAGTGCCTGTAATTGATTTTCAAAGTTGCATTAAAAGTGCTCTAAAATTCGATCTAAGTGTTCCTGATATTTTTCTAAGCTTAATTACAAGTCATACAATCATTACAAGTGATTTACAACATGATTCTAATGGATATACATCATATTACAAAAGTGTGCACTTGTATGACTTTGACTTGTCTTTTTCTCCAATTTGATATGCGCAAGTTAGGGCAATTGGAGTGTGTCTATACCTAATCGGAAATTACTCAAGTAGAGACATTAGACACCGATATGTGGAATGGTTAGTCATCATCAAAACACGGGTTTAGTCAATTTAGACATGAGTCAACATTGACCTAATTGACCTTGAGTCAACATTCTCCCCCTTTTTGAAGATGACAAACCATTCCATAAATGTATTGAAAGCATTTTAGTAACTTCATACCTTTGGAGAAACCTAGGGGTTTCAATAGGACTAAGCTCATATGCTCCTCCTCAATTGATGCGCATGGAGTTTTCATACTCCCCCTCAATTGATGCTATTTCTCCTGCATGATTAGCTTTCATAACATTTATAGAATACTATGTCTTCTACTCATATATGTTCTACACATATATGTCTCCTGCCCTTTACCTTCTCCCCTTTACATGGACATACTTCTCTTCTTCATGTAAGACATGCCTTCTTCCTCTTTTTAAAAGAAGACATACCTTTCTCCCCCTTTGTCATTTCAAAAAGGTGGGGGTATGAAGAAATAAGAAACATCACTTGTTAAAGAGAAAAAAGATAACACAAAATATATATAAGGAGAGTAGAAGAGCACAGATAGGGGCTTGTCTAAGCATAGAAAGAAAAGCAAGTTAAGGCATATACTTGAACACCCCAAAATGTAAGATAAAGTGCTGCAGAAAAACAATAAGTCACAATTTTGACCCTCAAGATGACGGAATTCTATCAAAAACCATCAGAGCTCATGGCAAAGCGATGAGTCTTGCTTAGAAGGTCGTTTCTGCATGAAAAACACTAGTCTTTCACCAAAAACTAAAACTGGAGCAAAAGCTGCAAAAAATCCAAAAAAAATCTCCAATTTCTACATATAATGTAGATCTATGTACCCTGCATCACAATGTTATGCAAGCAACTCAAGATAGTAGATATGCAAATCAAGGAACAAGCTTGAGCATGTATAAGCATAGCATATAGATGAGCAAAGATGCCAATTATAAATAGGGTTAGAACTACATGTATATGAACTACTAGTAGATGATATCACAAGTTGGGACTACTAGTAGGATCTAGATCATAGCAAGAGATACCAAAAGATACACAAGTTAAAGAGCAAGCTATGAGTAGATGTAGAGATATATCCAAAAAGAGAGATATGCAATTTTAGAAGCATGAAAGGATATAACTCACTAGATATGCATCCTTACCATAAGATGATTACCCCTATGAACCTCAAGGTTGTATCAAAACAAGATATACACCTATAGAGATGTAGCAAGTTAGAGTACAACGGAAGCGATTTTAGACACAACCAAGAGATCCAAAGAGATCATCATCAAAACCTGCAAGACAACTCAAGGCAAGTAATTGCAAGATATAGATATACCAATTTAGAGCAATTAGAGAGATAGAGTTGTATGCAAGATAGGCAATTTAGAACATGGCAATATGCATATATAAAGATACCAAAAGAGAGTGCCAAAGAATAAGGCTATTGGTTGAGAAAATCTAGTTGAGAGGGAAATTCTCATTCAATAAGACCAATGTATATTCTGTGCACAGTGTTATCGGTCGAGTTCAGTGCATGGACAACTCGACCGATGACAGCTGTTGGCAACACTCTTGGTGCCTATCAGTTGAGTTTCAATAGGGCAAACTCGACCGACAGATCAGCTGTCAAGAAGCACATATATTTCATAAAAACATATTTAAAGGCATGCTAAAAATACAAACCATATCCAAACATGTCTAAGCAAGTTAGTAATGCACTATAGAAGCATTAGAAACCGTTTTGAGCAAGAGTGTGAAGAGAAACACAAAATACCACTTTTAACTCAAAAACCATATGTATAGTGCACACTAACTTGACAAAAACAAGTTAGGATTGGTCATAAGCAATAAAACATTTACCTTTGTGCTTACCATTGCCTTTTCCACTTGTTGTCACCCTCTACACATCTCACCTTTCTTCTTTCATGTGGATTGAGAAGTCAATTTGCAATTCAATAGCTCAAGTCAATCCATTTGCAATTACCTACAAGAAGAAAGATGAAATGGTCCCCAATCATGTTTTTGGGTCCAGAGGGGTTAGTTTAGCAACCCAAGTCCTATTGCTTTTGGGTGCTTTTCTAAAAGGACAACAAGTAGAATAATGACCAATTTCATTGCAATAATTACAAGTGCCCGTAGCCTTGGAACTGGAGGATTCTTCATTGAAAATTGAAGGTCCTTTGTCTTTGTTGTTCCTTTGGCTACAGTCAAGTCCAATGCCATCTCTACCCATTTGTTTGGTAGTATGGTTTAGGATTTGATTAAGATTCTTTTTATCACCAAAGAATCTTTGCAAAGAAGATCTCAAACTATGATTGTCATGCATAAGAGAAGTAAAGGTAAAACACAATAGATTCATATCATCTCTAGCATGCACAAGATAGATTTCTAAGAAAACATCTTTAGTCATATAAGAATCATTATCACAAGATAGAGCATCAAAAACTTTCTCTCTATAAGAAAAGATAGTATGAGGGTCAAGAGCAATTACACTACTATGCAAGGAAGCAAGTTCATATGCAAGACAAGTAATCTTTGAAGGATAAACTTTATCTACACATTTTATTCCTTGCAAAGTAAGATCTTGACTCTCATAAGCACATTTAAGATCATAAGAAACAATAGAGAGAGAAACAATAGTAGTAGAAAGCTCTATAAATGAAGTAGTCAAAGAAGGTTGAGATTCTAAAAATTTAATCTTATCAAGCAAGCTAGAATTTGCAAATTTAGAAGCATTTATTTGAATAAGATAATAATTGGTTTGAATCTCAACACTTGGATTTACCTCATTTAAATATTTAATTGAGCTTGTCAAGAGGGTGCAATGGCATCTTCCATCTTCAAATTCACTAGATCTTCCACTAGTGCTTTCGTTTGTTGATGGAGCCTTTGTGATCCCCTTTTCTCTCTTGTTTACTTCTATTTCTCTCTTTGAAGGTTACCCATCTTCATAATCACCCATATTATCCTACTTGTGGAAGTATGCTTGGAGAAGACCCGCTCTGATACCACTTGTTGGATCCTAGATGGGTGATTAGATGCTCTAGAGGGGGTTGAATAGGGCTGAAAGCACTTAAACAAAATTCATTAAACCTTCAAGATATATCACAAGATAAGGTTGCTAAATAGGCAATTTGAGTGCAACTAAATCATGCATAGCAAGGATAAGAGAGATTGAACATGCACCAATTAGAAAAGCTATTTAGAGTGGTTCCACACTTCAAACTAGAAGTGTGTCAGTCCACTTGCCTAGAGAGGTCAACCTCTAGGACTTCCAAAAATTGCACTCTTATATTCACTTATAAGACATACAATACAAGACCAACAAAGGACTTACCTATCCAATACAAAGAGTCTTCAACCTTACCAAGGACTTACCCACTTTGCAAGAGTCTTCGTCCTTCTCCAAGGACTTACCCACTCTTGCACAAGTCTTCGGCCTTGTAGGAATTACCCACTCTTCTTGGATCTTCCGCCTTTGACTTCACCTTCACTCGGAGAAGCTTTACACCAAGGACTTACCCACTTGAGCTTGAGTCTTCTGCCTTCTCCAAGGGCTTACCCACTCTAGCTCCAAGTCTTCAGCCTTGATCTTCACCAAGGGACTCCTTCCCTTGTTCTTCTTCACCTCTCTTGGACAAGAGAGAGAACCTTCATCTTCAAGATAGCAAATGAGAGATGGGGAGGTGGTGGAAGTGAGAGCCTCACAAGATATACAAGTAGAAACTAGCTCTCTTATAAATCTCCTACTCACTCTAATGGATGTAGCAAGTGATTAAGCTTAGAGAGAGAGAGAAGGTTGTAGGAAGCACTCAACTATAGAATAGGAACCTCACAAAGAGTTTGCAATGAATTCTATCAACCTTGGAATGAAGCCCAAGGGGTCCTATTTATTGCCGGGGATGCCTCTTAGCCTTTGGGAACACTTGTGAATGAAAACTAGTTGTTTTGTGGCTTGCAACGGATCTATTTTCACTTGTTACAACTCCACAACGGCTAGTAGCACTTTTCTGCACTTTTCCGTACAGTGCATTCGGTCGAGTTTCAATGGGTGTAACTGGACCAATCAAGTAGTCCACTACCCAATCGGTCGAGTTCTGTGAGTGCACAACTCGATCGATGCAATCTTCAGAAAATCAGCCAAGGTGGATCGGTCGAGTTTCAGGGTGGGAAACTGGACCGATCAAGTGCCTGTAATTGATTTTCAAAGTTGCATTAAAAGTGCTCTAAAATTTGATCTAAGTGTTCCTGATATTTTTCTAAGCTTAATTACAAGTCATACAATCATTACAAGTGATTTACAACATGATTCTAATGGATATACATCATATTACAAAAACGTGCACTTGTATGACTTTGACTTGTCTTTTTCTCCAATTTGATATGCGCAAGTTAGGGAAATTGGAGTGTGTCTATACCTAATCTGAAATTACTCAAGTAGAGACATTAGACACCAATATGTGGAATGGTTAGTCATCATCAAAACACAGGTTTAGTCAATTTAGACGTGAGTCAACATTGACCTAATTGACCTTGAGTCAACAGAGATGACATTGGTTACAATTTGTATATGTAGTTCATGTATAGCAAAAAATTAGCACTTACTACACTTATATTTATAGCTAGTGTGTAGTGAAAGGAATCATATACTACACATACATATGTAGTGAGAGACATTATGTATCCAGTCAGTCGGTTGCCAATATAAAGAGGTTTTTCACAAAGAAGAAAAAATGAATATTGATCAAGATCAAAATGTGCTTATAATGTCAACAATGATACTTTTATTTATATTTGAACAATAAGTACACATGGGGAGGACATTAACCTGGCCCCTATTTTACAATATGCATGGAAAAAAGATACATGTATACAATATCTTCTTTTAACTGCCTCTATCCACAGGAAACTCTATATGCCACATGATCATGTGCATCTTCTTCTATCTTGATTTTTCTTTTGTATTAATTCCACCACTTGTATCGCCAACAAATATGATAACGTTGATAAACTCATAAGAAGACGAGAAAGACTGCTACGATATTGCTCTTCTTGATTGAAAATAGAGAACTTCTCTGTGTTGTACTTCTAATTGGCCATAGGAAGCTCCTGTAGTTGATATTGATATTCATGGAGATTCTTTAAAGACAAATCATTCTCATCAACAATTGGCAGTTCCATTTGGTCCCAAAATTTGAGGTTTCCATATATCTCAGCATATATTTTGTGAATCTGAGACTGTATATTGGAGAATTCCCTTACTCTCTCTTCCTTTTATTGTGGCAATTGTTCTTGTACAAGAGATATGGCATCTAGCTACAACATAACCTATAGTAACATAATCTGTGTTATGTCGGTGAAAGTAAGAGAGTATAGAACTAATTATGAGAAAATGACATGTACAGGAACAAGCCAATGAAATTATTGCATAGTTTACCTTTCACATGTACATCAACAATAGACTATGGTACTCCCATCAAGGTTATGTGATGGGTCATTTTGTCTAGGATGAAGATGTGATACGAAGGCCTTCTCTACAATCATTCTTAGCATCAAATAACCTGACCTGCAAAAAATGTCATAGTGAATGATCAAGTTGCCTTGCTAAAAGTTTGACATGTTGATTGCTTGATATTCTTATTGTACTACTATTGGATGTATATATACATTCTACAAATTTGAGAAAATTGGTATAATTACCTCTGATATGGGAAATTCCTTTGTAATATCTAAAATCACAACACTTGAATTGAATAAAGTGAGAATGGTTTAGATTAATGAAATAATCACCTAATGAAAAGGTTATCTGGAAGGGTCATTGGCATCCCACACATCATATCATGATTCAATGATTGATCTTTCTCTACCTTGCTCCTCCAAGGCAGCAGCTTATGCCTCGTCCTCCACCGTCATCGCAGTGGTGGTCACAGTGGAATTTATATAGTTGAGACCAATTTTCATAGCCATCTATTGGGCTATATAATGAAATAGGTAACCAATATCCAATGGACTCGTTAATGTGGTATTTAACTATGAAATAGACAACCAATTCCAGAGATGTTCACCTCAGCTCACTTTATATTTTTGTTTCTTACGTCTCCCATTTGCCATCAGCATTGTAGCCCGTTTCATATCTTGGCACCGTACTTCCCCTCTCTCCTATTGTATGACATAAATATTGTTGACAGGCTGTAGTCTAGATGTGAGCATTGACCTATAGATAAAATGACCATCAAGTGAGCGTGGTATCACGTACAATGAACAAGAGAATATTATATATTGTTTTCATTTATGTGTACGGTATGGGTACTTAGTGTAGTATAATATAGATAAACAAATAGAGAGCTATGTTTTAGTTAAACTTAATATACTATAACTTTAAAAATCCTTGAATCAACTATACAACTACATCCTTCCTTGATGATTTTTAGGGAGGTCACTGATGCAGTTGTTACCTTTCCATTTCGCTTGCATTGCACTATTTAAAAAGGCACACATTATGCTAGTTCATATTTCTTCGAGACTAAAATTCAAACTACAAAAATAATGTTTACAAAGAGAAATTATTGTATTAATCCATGTACAACATATATAAGATGATATACAAAATAGAGGCAAGGCACTCTTGTTCTTATGATATTTGGGTTTCCTTGTTTGTATAGCACAGGGAAGGGCATGTCCTAGTTAGCATTATTATTTGATCCTACTAGGTTGGTTGAGCCCTGAGTTCATTTGTATCGGGTTGTAAGAGCACCTATGATGTTGCACTCTATTGTTTCTTTACTGAAGTTGGTTATAAAGGAACTGAAACGTTTTCCAAAAAAATCCAATGAGAACTTGCTGAAGTGGTTATATGGAACGCTGTCTTAGAGAATACCCATTCCTAATAAGTGAAATATCTGTTTTTTTTATCATTGGTTCTTTAATCTGTCGGTTTAACACTTCAAGTAAACAAATGCTTAAATTTTACCATCTTTGTTTCATATATGATGGTCTGGAGGAAGTTATTTCAACCTGGATCATGAGACGCCTTGGAAGATATGCATCTATATTTGGTTATCTACTAAATATTAGCCATCTTAGGTAGTCAATAGAATATACATAAATATAGAAAGTACAAAAAGAATATCGTTCAGAGACACCAACCCAATCTCACCATCTATTTTTGGTTATCTACTAAAGATTAGCCATTTTAGGTAGCCAATAGAATACACATAAAATAGAAGGAACAAAAAGAATACCATTCTGAGACACCAACCTAATTTCACCATCAATGTAGCAGTTCAAGCATAGCAGACCATTTCTTCCTTGTCAATGAATGAAAAATAGGAGCAGCTTCTCCATGATTATGCATCATTTGAAATCCCAGTGAATAATCAGTAGAAGGCCAACTGGGACAGTCCCAATTAGTAGAATCATAGAGAACTAGTTTTATGGCAACTATTAAGCAAGGTTTGACCACAAACTAAAAATCGAGGAATCCATGCTTCATCTAAGAAATGAATAGAAACTTAATAAGGAGGGTTGTGACAAGAATGTGCTTCAGTGAGCCCTAGAAAGCATAAGAGCAACCGAAAGCATTAGATAGCATTCAAGACAGAAGTTCAGGATGCATCATCTATAGAATTACTAACCAAAAATCAAATACACATTCAGAGAGGGAAACAAATCCCACAACATGAACAACATAAGCACCGGTTAGCTGGGTTTGGTGCACCACTATGGTATTTTAGTATGCAACTATGAACCTACATCTGTCAAGAGATAAGGCTTGGCAAGGTTCCGTCAGACCTTCAAGGAACCAACATAGTCTAGTGTATATAAGAGGGAGAAGTACAGAGGGAGGTTGTGATCATGTGTCAAGGAAGTATCTACCTACATGGAACATGTGTTACTCGAAAGGGTATAATCTTTGAAGCAGTTCTTCTTTGAACTAGAGGTTTAACGAAGCATCATTGATAGAGAGAAGTAGGGTGGAGCATATGAGTGGGCAACATGCATAAACTAGAACTCACAATCAAAATTAGAAGAAGAAAAAAGAACATACCATTTTTCCCATCACCTACAGAACATAATCCATATGTTAGATGATAGACTCCACTTCCCCCATTAGTTCAGTACCTGATTTAGCAAGATATTTAGAAAGGAAACTCATTACACCTTCTGGGTATGATTTACATCAGAGTTCCTTGTTAGAATAGACATGACCTGCACTTAGGTGCTTGGGTCACATAACCTGCATATACGGCTTGAGTTCAACTCCATAATCCCATTTCATCTCAATATATTTGGTCTTATATGAATCTTAATGCATTATTACCTCATGGTCTTACCATGACCTTAAATCTTAATATATGAATCTTATCTTAGAGACATAATTGTGACTTATTGCATTCAAATGTTACAATATTATCACGTATTTAATTCTTAGATATTAATCATTCTGGGAAATATTATTAACATGTCTCTACTTGAGTCTTAGGCACGATAAGGATATAGACATGAAGGCACACAAATATCACATACATGTCTCTTCCTAATATTTTAGAACAATGGATCACATAAATCAGGATAGTCTTATCTAAGAATCATGTAAATACAATAGGACTGATAAATACTTATCATGAAATCTTAAATAATAACTCGTAATGGACTTAAATCATGATCATCTTGAGAAATAATAATAACATAACTTTACTTTAGAAACAAATCACCAACATCTTAATAATCACTAATCAATCTTAACTACATTACTAAAGTAAATTATGTACATCTTTCTAAGTGGTATGAATCATGTAAACATATTAAGTGTAACTATAATTGAATACTCATGGGCATGGACAATGTTCTTTGGTTTGTCAAACCTTGTGCTAAAGTCATTCAGACTCCCTCATCCTCTAATCATATACTACACTATTGGGACAAAATGATGTTTCCTCCTCTTATCATGGTGCTTTTAGCTAGAGAAGCCCAAAGTATTCATAGTCACTATCTTACAGTAAAACCATTATTATCAGGAGAAATATCCAAAGAAACATTAATCAATCATCTTTTCTAGACTCTATCATATATCAACATCAGGTAAAACTCTGTATTATTGCGATCACATACCAATGAATTGTACTATCACATATCTTATATCATCATATGCTTAAAGCATCCTCGTGTATAACCTTAAAGATTTTTAGTCACTTCTAGCGGTCATCATATCTTAAGCTTGAACTCAGTTCAAACATTAATTGTTTTATCTTCAAGTGTTTTCCTTAACAACCATCATGATTAGTCTTGCGACTGTAATCCCTCCTTGGAATGAAGGTCCTAATGACATCAAAAGTTATCTAATTCTAATCAAGTATATTAGGAAAAACACACCATCTCCCTTCAATCAAAATCCATGTTTAAAGTCAAGTCACTCATCTATTTCAAAATGTCTATGTTTGGCATACATTCTAAGGTTCTTATAAGTATGCAATTAATTTTAGGTGATCATCTGTCTCAAACTTTTTGTGTCAACTTATTTTGTCACCTCTCAATGCATGTCAGCTGGTCATACATCTGAAAGTGTCACGTCTTATCATATTTATCTCATCTGACAGTACACATGTCCCATAACATAATCTTAATCTCTTATCTCTGAACCTATTCTTATTTTTTTATCTCTGAGTCTTAATCTCCTATCTATGACTCTTTTCTCTATTCTTTAATTTTTAACTAAATTTGACTCTGAATGTGAAATACAATATTCTTATAGGCTAGAAAATCTTAATATGTAGTTCTGATTTGATCAAATGATTTAATTTAATTATAATATCATATATATGTCAAATGAGTCTAAAGGCTCAATGAAATAAAGTTAAACTAAGCATAGAAATATTGAGTATCTAAAACTTATCAAAATATTTGAAATATGGTAATCTGGCAACATAACTCAAACTGAACAAAATCTGATTACTCTAAGCATAGAAGGATATGAAACACTAAAGGCTAAAAGTAACTTATTCTCTAAGTTACTTGTAGGAAGTTGTATGTTGGATCATAAAAATAATGAAATTCAATGGACATGACCCACTTACCTTTGATAGTGATGATTTATTTCACATGTTTTCGATTCTTTGTTCTGTAATCTAAACATCTGGATATCAAAAAATTTCTATAAGTCCATGCTTATTTTTCTCTTTTTATTTCTAGATCTCAAACCCACATCACTCTGACCTCCTAAACTAAATTAGAATCCTCATTTAGACCAAACACAACTGTAATATAAAATCATAATATTAACCTTAGCATTCAATATATATCCAAAAATCACATTATATAATCACTATAAACTTCATACTCAATTAAGTCGTAATAATCACATAATGTACTAATATGTGAACATATTGATCCATGACCAACGAAAAACTTTTGAACATAATTATATGCATCTAGTTAATGTAATTCATTTGAAATCACATATAAATAATCTAAAAAGTCATTTGCTATTTTTAGTTCTTCAAATGTTAAAATGTCATAACTTATAGTAATCAATATAAAATAATTTCTAATCATCAAAAAGACCCTTCAAAACTATTTTTAGGAAAAAGTAAACATCATAAGATTTTCATAGACACCTTGTTCTCCTTATCCGACCTCTAAAATGGAAGATATGGACTTTGTAAAATTACCTTTATTACATATCTAGGTCATTTCTTTTGAACTGACGGTTGGGATCTGAGCACCCCCTTCCCCTTGCATTTATATTTTCCGATCAGCTCTGAGATCTAACTATCCCCAACCTGGACCTGACTACCCTCCTTCCCATCTACCTCTGCTAGCTACAACATTTTCGAAGTACATCTAGGGTTCCTCCATGTTCTCGCCAACCAAAAGCCACAGTGAACCCTCCCTTAGGTTCATTTCGACACAATCTCACTGGGGTAGCTCTATTCTCCTCTTCTCTCTTCTTCCTCTAAGATTGATATGCATTATTCTCCATGAAAAATAGATGACCAACACATCAGGTAGTTTCTGTAGGGTTGTGCGGGTGTGCTCACCCTCACAGATGCAAACTTCATTGTAATCAATATGTTGGCAATTGTGGGAGATCTACACACCTCGGTCATGGTTATTCCATGGTCAATCTCCTCCTATGGGCACCACGGCCACACAAAGTGGCGATGAAGAGGGCTTCACTCCCTAAGGATCTTGTGCATGCCTAGAACCTTATGGAGCTCCTCCAATTTACGATGATCCTAGGCATGCTCCCCATGGCCATCAAAGACCCCAAGGTCCTCCTTAGTTATCGTATATATATGCTAGGTATTCCAGAGTCCAACTCTGTTTGGTTATGCCTAATAACAAAACTGGCATGTCGCAGTTGGATTACCCTCAGGATACATATACTCATTTACCAGTTAGACAAAAATCAAAATACTATTGTCCCTCGTGGCCTACACAACATAGGAGTATGATCATGTGATCCACATGTGCGAAAGAGTGACTACTTTTATCAACTCAATCAAGTGATTGTTTTGAAATTTTAGTGTCCAAAAAGACGTAACTAATAGAAAGAGTTTTGTTATATGGATAATAACATTTGGTCATTATCTCCAATGTGAATTATATACTACATCCAATGCATAAAATAGTTTCCATGTGTATGATCTTACTTATTTAGGTTAATATGATTTTCATATAGATCAACCCGAGCATAAATCCCCACTACATAGGTATTATCACAAAACAATGAACTTTAATTCCATCACTATTATGGATAGCTTCTCATGGGAAAATGAGTTCAATGCCAATCTTTGACTATTTAGTTTGATTACTCACATTAGGCACCTTATCATCATAATATACCCTAATACTAGTAATCAAAACACTTTGATGGTTTCCAAGTATGCTTTATAGCCATATTAATCCATTCTGATAACTAGAAAAAGGCCTAGTGATATAAACATGCAAGAAGAAATTGAATTGACTAGTCAATTACATCAATATGTATTTAATCACATAATTCTGACTGTACCATCTGATTACTTGATCTTCATCTTACTCATCACTTAGTTACATACTTGATATTGGTTCTTTATCATCTTCTATGGTCTCTCATTTCAAAACAAAGATCCCTTTACCCTTGATTTTATATCATTTCGGAATTTATTGACCCAATGGTTTGTTGATCCATGAAGAATCCATTAGGTTATAAAATCATAGAAATTAGGATTTACACAACATAAATTCCAAAACCTTATAAAATCACAATAAAATCATAGAAAAACCATAATAATAAATAAAATACGACAACATTTGTAAGAAATCTAAAAATATCAAATCTTGACTTGGAAACTATAACTCCACATTTTCTCAAAGAAAAATAATTATTGAATCAAACTCCAACCTTTAAGTGTCTTGGGCCATGACCTAAAAATGGATCAACCCCATTCGTCATCTCCAAATACTTCAGGGTCCCAGATCATGACTCAGGTTGAAGCAAAACCGATATGTATCTTCCTATCATTTAACATCTAAGATCATGACCTTAAATTGAACCAAAACAATATGTATCTTCCAACATTTTTAGGTCTCAGACTGTGACCTAAAATTGGACCAACCATATATGTTATTTTCCAATCTTTTTTTGGTCCCAAATTATGGCATAAAATTAATTCAACTCAAAGCTTCACATATACATAGGGTCCCGACTAATGACCTTGAAACTAAACCAATAGCGCCCTTCCACATAAATCTAAGTGACCCCTGATCACGAACAAGAACCACCTTTTCTTTCACACCCAAATCTTTTGACAATTTAGGAATATTTATGACTCACAAATGAACTGCATTGCCACCATCACTCAATGACCCTAAGTTATGACTCAAGTATCCAATTTCCAAAATAGAGAACTATAGAGTTAAAGATAATTATTCATCGATTCTCAAAGGGATGGATGATGAACCAATAGGGGAACACATCATGGGAACCACCTTTTTCCAGATAATCACCTAAAACACCTAATATTAGCTCAACCTCATAATATTAAAAGAAAATAGATAGATGACTGATAGAGTCACTATTCAAAAGGTTTCCTTAAGTTTGAAAGCTTGTGTAGCACTCAATCTCTAATGTCGATGATCCAAGCCCTATCTAAGATAGGCAAAATCCCCATAATACACCTTTTAAGAGTTATGATCCTAACTCTAAGTTGGCCCACTAATAATAATAACTAAAGACGCTTAGCAAGAGGGGTGATTACTCTTTTATCAAGGACCTTCTTACACATATAGAAGTTGTCACAATTTCCCAATGATTAGATACTCTTGTTCTTAATTTCTTTTGACAAACCGTAAGCCAAATTCTCTTTTTTCACATCTAACTTTTTCTCACTTAGACATGAGTTAGTGAGAAAATCAAACATGTTGATTTAAGAGATAAATCAATGATGTGGTCATTTTGCAGCCCAAAAACTTCTGTCTTGTTAGAACTTTAGGGGAATGAACTATTGGTCTCACATAGGTAAGTACCTCGGTCAAAGGTTACCCATACTCTATAGGAATCATTTACTCTCAATCCTATTTTTTGTGTATCACTATTTCATTAACGCATCCTTAGAAGGAAAAGACATAACCTTCACCTTCCACCATAGACAAGGTTTGTCAGAACATCCTTGATGAGTACAACCCTTTTGGCCTTATGTGGCCAAAACTGGGGATCATACTTGGATCAAGAATGTGGTTCTCGCTCTTATCTAAAACTTCTCCTTGAGAGGGGAAAACTGTTCACACTCCAAATTTGCTCACTTGGAAGATATTCACAATTAATACAAATTCTCTAGATAATGGCAGAGTCCATTCCACATTCCTCTCATTTTCTGCACTTGTCATTTTCCCAAATTTTTCCACATTTTTCTGCATATTTAACTAATCCATTTACACCTAATTTCACTCAGTTCACGGTTTTCTGTAAAAAAGAACCTTCTTTTCAAAGTGTAATTTGCTCTTCATTTCTACTTTTTACAAGATTTTTTACATAAATTTCCCAGTTGAATTATTGTAAAAAAAATATTCTTTTCTCAAGGATGTTCATTTAAATTTCTAGATAAATTTAGAGATGCTCTCGAATTATTTTCCTCTACAATTTTCTTTGATTTTCTCTAGAATATTCCTTAAATTAGTGGAAATTTGAGAAGCCATTTTTTTACCAGTCAAGACACGCGGCAGATCTGAGCCACCTGTCATGTGCCACATGGTTGATCATCTCGATATGTGTGCCCTCCTATGTAGCACATTAGGGTGATCCTCCGCCTATTCTAGAAGGTGTTGTCCAAAATCCTGAACCTTGATATACACTTATAAATACCCCCCTCATATCAATCATATTTGGGCCCCTCTCAAACCTCGTGAAGTTGGAGGATCAGACTACCTTCCCCTTGTATTTTTGTATCTCTCATAACCATAGGACCCTTACTCTGACACCTCCCACCCTTTTAGTATATGTATAATAGTAAACTACTTCAACAAGTGCACCTAAATTTCTTTAACTGTTACACCTTAACTACTCTAACTTCTTTGCTCTAATGTTGTCATATTGTACACTTCTTATACTTATAAGAAAAATTATTTTTAATATCCTACATCTATTAATCACCTCCAATCCTTTGCATCGGTCCTAATCACTCCTGAGGGATCTCAATTTTGGGAGGTCCTAAGGTGATTTTCTACCCCCAATATGTCTAAAAATTAAGAGTTTTGGGGAAATGATTGGAAGGACACAGACATCTCCAATCCTGAAAGTCCACCCAAAAATAAAAATTGATTCTTTTATTTTTTTTACTTAAATTCTATTATTTTTCCTCGTGAATCACCCTTTCCTTGACAACAACGAAGCGACTTATATGATTTACCATGCAGGATTGGGGTGCTAATCTTTTCCCACTCATAACAGGATTGCCAGATCCAGTCTGTAGATTTTAGTTTCATTAATGTTTTTAAATATTCAAATCAAATGACAATCTAATTTACATCGTGTCTTCAATGATTTATCTTATTTTTCCTCATTTTCCATATAAACACGGTGGCAATTCTGAATACTGATTTTTTATTTTCTATGCGACCGTTGAACGAAGCATCACTACCCAAAGGGTAGGGTTTTATCTATATAGCATCTATTTTTTTGGGCTGGGTGCAACACAACTCACACAAAAGTATTCTGACTCAACTGTAGAAAAAATTCTCTGGGAAAAATCCAGTCACCCAACTCATTCCACAAGTCACCCAATTGGAAAGTACACCTCGACACTAAAATAGCACTAAATTCCACATTCAGTGTTGAAATTGAGCGATTTAAGTTGCACTAGAAGTGTAATTTGATTATATATTCAAACAGTAAATTTACATACCTCTTTTAGTCAATGAATTAATCCTCTAGTCAATTGTTTTATAGGATTCAGAAATTGCAGCAAACTACCCATGACCATTGAATTAGTTCATATTGACTTGAAATCCAAGGGCATCCTATACCTATCTTACATGATTGTTAAAATCTTAGACGTAGAGATCTTGAAATATAGGATTAGTATACCAATCAGTACTATTGAAAACCAAATTATATCATAAAATGGATTTATATGAGATGACAATATTTATGATCCGTAGGAAATGAGACCTTGAGCCTATAGGAAAATATGTCATTGTGAATTTCAGACTCTTAAAGGATATTAAATTGTGTGGCCCTAACTTAAATACCCATATGTATGAATGATGTGATATGAGGGAGTGGATACGTAGGCAATGATAGTGAAATCTCATGCCCTAGTTATTTTTTCATTCATTTATCTTAGTTCCAATTCTTAACTTTATTTAGTGATTGCTTGGTTTAATTAGTAAATCAAACAAACCACCAATCAATCTATCATTGTTAATTTATTTCTCTTAGTTGTGTTAAAAATATGATCTATTTTTAAAAATATTGTCCTTTGGGTTTTATCCTAAAGTTATACTATAAAAACCCCTCCACTTGCGGGTGGTGATTATTGCATGTTAGTTAGGTAAAAAATAAGGATTTATTCATAGAGGAATGTAAGGAGTGGATCATTCTGTAAGGAGTGGATCCCTTAGGGACCACTCCCTACTATAATTTGAAAATAAATACACACACCCCATAATTTCATTCACTACATATAAATAACTGGGGGTGCCAAAATATTCAAAAATATTAATTCATGAAGAGCATAATAATGTATAGTAGTGGAAGTAACTAAATTATTACATATTCAAAAATAGTATCAATAATAGCTCTCGTGTCAAATAGGAAAATAAAGAGAACAATAACTAAATGGATCTATTTTAGTTGTCAACCTAGCCATATCAAAAGTCATGACTACTATGCCACATTATCCTCAAGTCTTGGGCCTGCTAGCTCTTATCCCTCACTAGGAATGTCTATGAGCTGCTATGCACCTCGGTAGTAGGGAACATCACTCGGGATGGGAAATATAAAAGAATGAGTCGGTACCACTTACATACTAGGGCAGTATTTATTTCAAAAGCAAGGTAAGATGTTCTCGTCAAAAAAAGGGGTCATTAAAGCTAGGTAAGTTTCAATGAGAATTATCAAAGAAAATTTTCCGAAAGAATGAGGCAGTATAAGTAAACCAATAAGCAATGAACCTTGCCACAATCAATCATCACATTACAAGATTTATTTGCATGTAGATATATTTGAATGAATCAACTATAGTAGGGCCAAGACACCACTGCGTCATTGGCCCATTTGTATATTTTGGGTAGAAATAGCACACTCATAGGTAGAATTAGCACACCTTTGTATATACAATGGAAGAAGTAGAACACCCTGGGTAGAAGTGGCACATCCTAATGGCTACGCATAAGCATCTATGATAGTTATCTATTCAAATTATCTACCATGCATAATATAGTGTGGAAAGATGAATTATTCATTAGACAGATGTGTCATAATACAAGCACAATAACAGGTTGGATCATTGATCCAATTTAACATGATAAAAATAGTTTCATAAGAGTAATGATAATTGTCAACTGAAAGAATATGATATTTCAAAAAGTGGAGCATTAGAGTAAGCATTTCAAGTATTGCCTCATTATGGGGAAATTTAGTCATATATATGCCTAGTTAAAATAGGGAGGAGTACATACCTCCATGTGTAAGTCAAATAAAAGGTCACCTAGGTCTGAGCCAAGATTGATATCACCTACACATAAGATTATACTTTGTAGTAATATTGTTCCCCATACAATAATCAATTCGTTAAAACACCTTCCTTGTAAAATTATAAATAGGTCTTGGAATCAGTGTCGATAAATCAGGATGACTATTATGAACATACTTAATTGATATCCCCCAGACTCTATGATTTAAATCTGATTAACTGAGTCATGATATACACTGGGATTATTACTTAAATGAGTCAATGTAAAACAACGACTATCATTCTATGGTCTCCCAAACAAAATCATGATCAGACGAACATTGTGATTCCAACGGCAAGGAAGTTTGCTCTATCTCGTGCTTACTGCGGGAGTAACCCCAAAGGGTCAAACTCACTCTAGGGATGAGTTATTAGTTAACAACATCATCACACATGTGGGAGGTCTCTCTGTAGGTTCCCTGGAACCTTATTCATGACCTTGACCCTTGTCCCAATCAGGAAATGAAGAAGACAATTGGGCTATATGGTGGTTGGATGGATTCAAAGCACAAGATAGACCTACCAGCTACAATTCGAGACTGAAGGCGCTTGCCCATGTGGTCACCTCAGCCTCTCCAAGAAAATGGCACTCAAACAAACCACCACCACCGGCGACAACACCGGCAGAGGGAAGTAGCGGAATTGGATAAATGAAATTGTAGGCAGAAAGGAAACCAAGATGAACGACGAGTTGTTCACAAGCATCTCCACGATATGGCATTGGCTCTAGAGTTCCTAGATGAGAATCAGAAGGCGTAATGCTTACCACTATCAAAATAAATAGGAGACCTTTGTCGACCCAACAGTTGGGGTACAATTAATGCAAATTGAAAGGAGGAAAGGAAAATGTATGGTTATGAGACAGTGTCCTTACCTCTAATTATCTAAGGGCAAGCACAACGGAGCATCTACCCAATCCTTTTTGGAAATGATAGTAGATCTGGTGTGAGGATGTTGTGACATTTGGAGGAAATTGGGGAAGGAAAAATTTGAAGGAATGATCATTACTGCTTCCTTGATTATATCGTGGCGATAGGAGTTAAAAAGGTGGGCAGTGAGGTGTTTTTGGGCAAGAACGTATTCGTTTGGGTGTTTTTGGGTGTTCAGAGATAAGGTCACCATAGACCTTAATTTACGGTTCTTCATGACTATTTTGATCTCCTGATACGAAGATAGTGAAAATTTGGGCAATCAAGGCTTCATGTGTGTGTAACCGGTGGAAGGAATCCTTCACAGTGTTGTAACTTCAGTGTGTGGTTGTTGAAGATGATGCTAAGCCCCCTCACTCTTTGTTTTGTTAGATCAATTAGTCACAACCATCCTTTCATCTCTAATTTTACCAAAGAGACTAGTATGCGGCAATTAACAAAATCCAAGCCAGCATGACACATTGAATTCAAATTATTATTGCCAACAATATATATTTCTCTCTGAGGCAATTAAAAGGCATATTTGAATTCCTTTGGACTCCGAATTTCACAAGCAGACTATTTAACCAGTAAAGAACATGATTCTAACCTCAAAACTCCCTTTTAATATGCTTGGTACTATTACTACCAAATAGGTGTTAAAAGCCTAATAAATGGATAATTCATATTTCAATATCATTAAGATTGACTCTAGGTGTTTTCTCTTCACTAATACTCCATCCTATGAAATAGAGAATATAACATCATATTCGACCCCACACCCAAGATTAAGTATGATTATACCCACATATGTGATTTTAAACCCCAAAATTCCACAAGATCACACTCATGTATGCATATATGAATGGGTGGTGATATAAAGTCCAAAACTACTCTAGATACTACTCAAAACATTTTAAAAGGAATAGAATTTTAGTTTTTAGGGAAAAAAGGAAATAGAGAGTGAAACCTAGATTCGAGGTCATTACAGCACCCCACCCCTTAAAAATACTTTCATCCCTGAAATCTCAAGCAAACGGTGAGGGGTGAGTCTGCAACATTTCCTCTCTGAGCTCCCAAGTGGTCTCTTCAAGACCATGATACTTCCAGAGACCTTCACTAACTCAATCTCTTTGGTATTCAATTGTTTCACTCTGAGTCTAAGATCTTCACGCTCCTCATACAAAAAATCTTCTTACAGCTCGATAGGTTCAACATATAAGATGTGTGAGGGATTTTTAATGTACTTCTTTAAAACTAACACATGGAAAATGTTATGAATGTTGTCATAAGTGGGAGGAAGACTAGACTATAAGTGCACTCCCCAACTTTATCCAGGATTTCAAATGGCCTCACATACCGAGGACTCATCTTGCCTTTCACCTTGGATCTAGCAATATATCAGATAGGTTTTATCTTCAGAAACACATAATCACCTACTAATAAATTCACATCCGATCTCTTCTTGTCAGCATACATCATTTGTCGATCCTAGGCAGCCTTCATTCTTTTCTTAATCAAGTATATATTGTCAGTCATCGTATGCAAGTCATCATTCTTCATCAGTGTATGCTCCCCTACATCATCCCAATGCACTGGAGAATGATAAGGTCGACCGTAGAGTGTCTCAAAGGGTGGCATACTAATACTGGATTGGTAGCTTTGTTCTAAGAAAACTCAGTCAGGGGAAGATACCAATCCTAAACACCACTCCAGTCCATTATACGTGCATGGAGAAACTCCTCCAAGATCTGTATTGTCCGTTGAGACTGTCCATCCGCCTGGGGGTGGTATGCGATGTTGAAGTGTAAATCAGAACCCATCTCTTCATGTATCTTTTTTTGCAGTGTGATGTGAAATTCATATCACGGTCAGAAACTATCACTTTAGGAACTCCATGCAAACAAACAATACATTCCACATACAACTGTGCCATGTCAAGAACCTTCTAAGTGCTCTTAAAAGGCAAAAAGTGAGCCGACTTGGTTATGTGATCAATAACAACGCATACTGCATCGTACCTATGTTTTCACTTGGAAAAACCTGTGACAAAATCCATTGTAATTTTCTCCCACTTTCACTCTGGTATCTCGAGTGGATGGAGAAGACCACCAGGTCACTGGTGTTCTATCTTCATTTTTTGATAGGTAGGCACTTTGCAACATACATGGCAATGCCTCTCTTCATGTTATTCCACCAGAAGCCTCATTGTAAGTCCTTGTACATCTTTGTTGTTCCAGGATGAATAGTGTGCTTGGAACGATGGGCTTCACTCAAATCTCTCTGATTCAGATCAGTAGCACTAGGTATCCATAGCCTATGGAGAAAGAGAATGGCACCATTCACACCAATAGAAAGTATGACTATGATTTTCCATCAATAGTTTCATCTCAACAAGCTCAGGACTGTCTAGTTGTGTAGCAACAACTTCAGATAACAATGTCAAAGTAACAGACAATCTCTCCATATGAATGGTCAACTTCTTCACATTAGAATTAATATCAACTTTTGGTATATCGAGTCTTCATCTTGAAACTTGCTCCAGACTCCTCCATATAAAATAACAGATAGAAGCACACACAACATCCTTCTTCCTACTTAGTGCATCCACAATGGCATTGTCCTTGATAGGGTGGTAAGTGTTGGGGAAATCATAATCCTTGAGGTATTCCATCCATCACCTCTGTCGTACATTTAGGTCCTTTTGCTCACAATGTAATGTGAACTTTTATGATCAGAAAAAATTTCAAACTAGACTCCGTACAACTAATGTCGCCAAATCTTTAGAGCATGTACTATGGAAGCCAAACTCTATGTCGTGTGTAGGCCAGATTGTTTCATTTGGCTTCAATTGATGTGAGGCATATGTGATCGCTCGTCCTTCTTTCATAAGGACACCTCCAAAACCTTACCCAGAAGCATCAGTAAACTAAGGTTTGGCTTCTATAGGTAGAGCAAGCACATGGGAAGAATTCAACCACTTCTTCAGCTCCAAGATACTTTTGTCGCACCCATGTATCTAGATGAACTTAACATCCTTATGTGTCAACTTTGTCAATGGTAGAGCTAACTCAGAAACGTTTTGCACAAACTTTTGGCAGTAACCTGCCAAGCCCAGAAAACTACATATCTCAGAAGGGTTCTTTGGTGGTTGCCACTTCATCACAGTCTCAATCTTGACAGGATCACTGGCGATGTGACCCGTAGAGATTACATGACCCAAAAACATAACTTCATTGAGCCAGAAATTACACTTAGAGAACTTTGCATGGAGTTGGTGTTCCCTCAAGTCTGTAAGAACAATTTGCATATGCTCCTAATGTTGCTCCATCAATTTAGAATAAATGAGTACATCATCAATGAGCATCACTACAAAACTATCTAGGTAAGGACGGAAGACCTGATTCAACAAGTCCATGAAGGGAGTTGGGGAATCAGTCATCCCAAAATGCATAACAAGTAACTCATAATATCCATAATGAGAATGAAATGTTGTCTTCGATACGTCCTCATCCTTTATATGCATCTAGTAGTAGCCGCTTCATAGGTCCATCTTTGACAATACAGTGGCAGACTTTACTGATAAAAGAAGTACTTAATGTGCGGAAGAGGGTAGTGATTCTTTATCATCACCCAATTCAACATATGATCATCCATGCACATTCTCATGGAACCATCCTTCTTCTTCACAAACAAAATTGGGGCTCCCCAAGGTAAAACACTAGGGTGGACAAACCCTAACTCTAGGAGCTCTTGCAACTACTTCTTAAGTTCAACAAGTTATGTAGGTGTTGGACGGTATGGTGGCTTTGAGATCGAACTTGTACCAGGTATGAGGTTGATAGAGAATTTGACTTCTCATGTGAGTGGGAGTCCTGGCAGTTCATCAAGAAAAACATCAGAGAAATATCGCACTACATCAATATCCTCCTATTGTGACGATGTAGGGTTGAGAACAATTGTTGCCAAATAGGCTCTGTAGGCATGAGAAACTAACTTCTCAACTTTGAGTATTGAGATTTTGAATGGTTGCTCATTACGCTTCCTTCTCTTGATACATACATGTTCTCAGTCAGGGTGAAGTAGCTAACCTTCCTATTTTTGCAAAATAGAGCTACCTTGAACTTCTTCAGCCAATCCATTCCAAAGATGATATCAAAGGACGTCGTGTTGAGGATGATGAAATTTGTCAAGAACATCTTCCCATCTATGCTCAAACCTACAGGTGGAATTTTCATAAAGGAAGAGACTACCCTATCTCTAGGTGTCTAAACATCTAAGATGTAATCCATGAATAAGGTTTCCAGTTCTAACATCATTACAAGTTTGGCAGCTATGAAAGTGTTTGAAAACTGGAATCAAATAAAGATTTAATAGGTTGTTGAAGTAGATGCACCATACCTTCAATGACCTCATTATCGTCACCGACCTCCACAACATCCATGACATGTACTCGAATGCCTCTCCATAAGTGGATGATGACCCTACTAATTGTTATTGTTGGCATTGTTGTTTTTCAGAGGTCGTTGTGGTCCTTGTGGTAGTGATGGCTGTTGTGGGGCTTTTAGATGAGCATGGCTGGAGTCCTCAAGAAATGGGGACACTGAGGCATAATATATCCTTGTTGGCCACACTCATGGAAAATCACTTGTCCATTTCTCTTTGTGGTGTATAATTCCCAGAAGGACATTTCCCAGGAAAATGAGGATAGTGGCAGCGCTTGCTTTTCTCATGGTCGTCCTCAAAAGCACTCTTTTATTTATTGGGGTTGGACAACGACAATTGGTATCTCAGATAATCTTCAACAATGAGTGCCTTGTCCACCATATGTTGAAAGGTAAGTGGGAGCTACGACACCAAGGCTCATATAATTTGATAAGGCAATCCCTCTAGGAATAACTCAAAATGACGGTCTTCATGCAGGTTTGTAGCGTAGTTCTCCAAAAATAAGAACCTCTAGACATAAGTGGATATGTTCGATGAACCTTGCCTCAAGTTATAGAACTCAGCTTGTTTCTTCTTCAGGGTTGTAGAACAAATGTACAGAAAAGCACAAGGAATTGCTCTGAGGTGATCTGTGAGGTGTCACATGTGCATACAATCCCGTTCCACCATACTCGAGCTAGTCCATCCAGGACATAAGTAACAAGGTGAACCTTCTATTGAGGAGGGCATGCCATACACTCAAAGGTACGCTCGATGGCCAAGACTCAGTCATCAGCCTTATCTACCATCTCGATCTCCCCTTCACTCTTAAAGTAGGGCAGCTACATCTTAATGAACTTGGTGAAAGAGTACTAATTGGGCTTAGTTGTTGAGGAGGTGGAATGGACACGCCCAATCATATAAGTAGACATGAGTCGGCATAGAAAAGCCAACTCTTGCTCTGGAGTGAAATTTGGAGGAGGTAGAATATCCAAAATAGGAGGTGGCATGGTGGGTTCGCTTACGCATTTGGGGTCACCAAGGGAGGCTCCATATGGCACATGCCAAATTGAAGGTTTGGTGGTGTGGTGTATCCATCATCCCTATTGAAGAATCGGTGGGATTCATTGTTCATCCCTCCAAACAAATTGGTCCTCCTGAAAAGGGATAAACAAGGGTAATAAACCTAACATAAGGGTTCTGAGATCCTAGAGTGTAACATCCCTGACCTGGGTTATGAGTCAACCCTAGGTGTTTTGCCTAAACATGTAATTAAATCTTTGCGATTAACTCTGAGCATGTAATTAAGTTTCTCAGAAACGTATATTTCAGTATTTGCTCCTTTTTATTTAAAGTTGTAGCATTGTTTTGATATACAGAGACCTATGTGCAATTTACCCAGTTAAAAGGGTTAGCTTGCAATTTGCACATGTTGAGATGTTCCTCTGATGATGAGACATCATGAGAATCTTTTTGGTAAAATTTGATGGATTTCCCAAGCTAGGGCACCAAGGTGCAGCTGTGGAAGCAATCCCGGTGCTTGAAACCCTAGTTTGGGGTAAAATGCAATTTACCCAAATTAAGGGATGCAAATTGTAAAATATGTCATCTAAAGTATCTTTTTAGACTCTTGCCATCATTAAGAGAAGAAATGATGAGGAAGTCACCTCAATTGAGTTATCAAGTTATGAAATATGCCTTGTGATTGAATAATCAGGGTATATGTGCAATATCTCTTTATGTATGTACCTCATTATTAGCTTGCTCTCCTTTACCTTCTTTTCTAAGACCTTAAGAGAAGGTTTGTCCTTAAAATAAAGAGGAAGGGACGATCAAGTAAAGAAGGAGGGACCTAGTTAGAATTATGGACAACTTATGAACTAATGTTGAAAATCCTACCCCATGTATATAAGCTCTCCTTCCCTTAGTTGCAAGGGAACTTACCCTTCGTTCCCTTACTGTTTCATTTCACCAAAGACGACCAAGGACTGCCTTGGAGCTAAGGAGGACGACCAAGGGATGCAAGGTAGGTTTAAACCCCTCTTCTTGCCTAATTCCATGGTTAGAACTCGAATTCAAGGTCAGCTTCATGACTAACTCTCGAAATCCTATCTTTCTAGCCATCTTTCCTTGACTTTCCTTGGAGTTTTCACCTTGGCCAACCTGTGGGAACTCAAGGACGCTATTAGAGCTTGGAGCTTGAAAGCTTGGAGCTCAAGAAGCAAGCTTTAGGCGGGTTTTATAACTCTAAACCCATGCTTTACTATGCGCATCTTTATATGCGTTTTGATGATAGCTCTTAGTGTTTCCCTACTTTCCCCTGCTATTTTGCAAGAAAATCCATGGGATATTAATACTGTTCTTGAGCTAGGAGATGAAGGCGTGATTTCCAAGAAAAACCCACCGCTTTTCACTTCCTTAAACGGTCTCAAAAGTTTGCTCTCTCGGTCTCAAGACCGCGAGGTGAGCAAACGGTCGCGAGACCTCGACAGGGCAAACGGTCTCCAAGACCGTTTGGCCCCGTTTACCGGGCGTGGACCGTATAAGAAACCTGTTCCTAATTATATAGGCTAATTACCCTCAAAATTTGGGAGACTAACTCCAAAGGAATCGGGAGACATGACCTTTTTAAGTAACAACTTTATTTGAATTTATTCCTGATTTTTAAACGGTCTGAAATTGCCTTTTTGGGCAAACGGTCTCAAGACCGTGTAAGGTCGTTGACTAGGCGTTGACCGTATGATATTACTGTTCAAAATTATGTTAATTAACAACTCACCAAGTTTGATGGTCTAATTCCAAACGGGCTAAGAGTTGAAGGGTGAATACTAGGGCTAACCCTGGATGAAATCAGTACTGAAATTATGGTGACCTAATTAGGGTTTTTAGGGTTGATTGACCTAAACGGTCTCAAGACCGTTTAGAGGTCACCCAAACGGTCTCAAGACCGCGAGGGCAATCAACCATGACCGTTTGGAGGTCTGGGGTCAAGATTAGTTGACCAATTGAAGGTACAATTACACCAAATTACATTGCAATAAAATATTGACATGATCATCAACTCAATGGGTCAGACCTTGATGAATATACACTAGAATCCAAAATTGGATGGGCAAACGGTCTCAAGACCGTTTGGAACTCATCCAAACGGTCTAAAGACCGAGAGGACAATCACCCAAGACCGTTTGGAGGTCTAGGGTTAAGTAATGTGACCAATTGAGGACCTAATTGCAAATAAGTTATCAATTGATCAAAATACTGATTTGGTGACCCAATCATGGTTCAACCTCTATCAAATCACCTTATACTTTGATAAAATATTGGGCACACGGTCTCAAGACCATGTGGGGTCCACCCACATGACCTCAAGACCGTTTGGGCCAAGTTTGGGCCCAATTGAAGCTCAATTTAATGGTTCAACCTTGTGTTGAGTCACATTGTTGAGTGTTGATGGGTGAACATTGATAGACCCTAATTGAATCGACTTCAACCCTAATTGGTCAACCCTTGAGGGTCAATTGAATGACCAAGTGGTCAAGAATAATCTTAATTGACCCAATTCATAAGTGGTCATCATAGTTTTGACCTTTTGAGGGCTTCAACATGAGTTGACATTATCGGGTGTATCATTGAATCTTGTTGATGGACCAAGTGGTTGAGACCATGTGAGCTTGCGGTCTCAAGGTCGAGAGGAGGCTCGCGGTCTCAAGGTCGTGAGGAGGCTCGCGGTCTCAAGGTCGTGAGAGGGCTCACGGTCTCAAGACCGTGAGGGGCCTCGCGGTCTTGGGGTCAAAGAAGGGCAAACGGTCTTCATGGTCTTCGCGGTCTTAACCTCATTTGGAGTCTTCGCGGTCTTGAACCAATGGAGGGCTCGCAGTCTTGGAGGAGGAAGAGGCCTCGCGGTCCTGAGGTCAAAAGTGACCAAACGGTCTACACATCCTCGCGGTCCTAATGTCAATTGGTCAAAAGGTCAACTCGACCAATGGGCCTCAAATCGATTGAGGGTTGATGGTTGAGATCAATCAAGATAATTCAAGGTTGACTTCTTTCAATCGATTGATGATATAATTGGTTCAATGTTGCCCTAATCAAACCCTAATGATAACCTAGAATATTAAGGGGTTAATGGACTAAGGTTTTGACCATGATGATGATCAATGGGGTGAATTACCAAAATACCCCTGAAGGGCCAATTGAGTTATATCTTGCTCAATTCAAACCCTAATTACATGAGAATGATGTTTTTAGCTATAATGACTCCATCCAACTTGATCTAGTCTAAAATTATCATCAAACACTAGTATGAAGAGAGAGAAAGTACTCTAGAGAGAGAAAGTACTTCTAGAGAGAGAAAGTACCCTTTTTAAGTGGAAACTCAATTGAAGCATCCCCAATACACAGAAATGAGCATAATTAGGGTATGATCCACCTGTGTGAGATCATAAGAAACCCTAACTATGATAAATGATGAACTTTTAACTAATCTAAGATCATCAATGAAGATGTTACTCATACATGATGATGTTATGAGTTCAATTCACCTTAATGTGAATAGTAAACCCTAATTCAAGGGTGATGACATGTAATGTGAATAGTAAACCCTAATTCAAGGGTAATGGCATGCTTTTGAATATTAAACTCTATTTGATAAGAATTAGAGATTTAAACTCTTATGACAAGAGTAGGAAGGATATTCCTCATTTTTGTATTACCTTTATCAGTTGTATTAACCATGCAGGTTCTGATATGAAGGTAATCATATCCAGGTATGGATGATGATGTTATATTCATTAAAGGCATGTTGTTAGCCTTATGAATAAGTAAAGTAATATGATGTCTTGTCAGTGGCATCCTATACTGATAATGGGCTGTGAGAGCCATGAATACCATCAAAGTCATGCCTTAGAGATGACTTGTGATGAGGATAATGAGAAATGATGACTGATATGAGTTAGGCCTGTTACATTTAGTATTCTTCTTTTATAGCTGCTATGCTACTGTTATTGTTTGAAGAACAATGTATGTTGTTAAAGAATACTGAATGTACCTAACTAATCAAGTATAATGTAGAGCCCTGATCATAGATCCATCATTGTCAGAGATTAAGTGATGGTGAAACAGGTTTTCCTCAGGGAACTCCTGGAGCACATACTTTTGAGTATGTGGGGTACATGGATGTGTAGAACCTTACATCCTAGTGTAGGAAAGTGATGTAGATGTGGAATCCATCCATCCTTCACTATATTTTCATACCGTATCAGTGGTAGGTAAACATGAAACCTCCTGATGACGTAGAAAGCACAGATATCCGTATCAGTGGTAGGTAAATATGAAACCTCCTGATGACGAAGAGAGTACAGAATGCCACTGTGACTCTAGAATAGCGAAGGACCAGTTTACCCTGGTGAGCTATATTAAGTAGAGACACTAGGTGTCCTATAAGTGATCCTCTTACTGACTGAGGAAGGTGAAGGTCATGAGAATCCGGCTCTCTTAATGACCTATGTATGATACTGATGTGATTTCTCAGCGATCAATTAGAGTATGAGTGGTAAGCCTCATCTCCACAGGGCATAATGTTGTTTGTAAAACATAATCAACCATGTAGTATAACTTGTTAGAGATGACTCCAAGTTAGTTGATTGATGTTACATTGCAATAATGTTTATATTCTCCATATCTCCTAAATTATATAGATCTTGTTAAACCTGCAACTGTTATAGAATACTTTGCAGGCTTTACGGCTTAAAATATTCTTTGATGTTATAATAAAGCTTCTAGCGAAGAGTTATAACTCTCACTGGGACAATTATGTATAATTGTCTCACCCCGTAGGCTTCAACTTTTTAGGTGGACGTCGGAGACGAAGGAACCAGCCTACAGGTGATCAGTCTCAGCAGCAGCATCAGGGGCAGCAGTAATCTCAGGTGGAGATTGTCCTACCATATGGTGTAGTTAGAGTTAGTCCTATGTGTCCTCTGTACTCTCAGGTCTTGGAGTCTTTTGTATAGTGATCTTGAGATTTTGTATCTTGATGTATATAATTACTCAAGAAGTAATTATCCTGAGATGTAAACAGTTTACCTCACTTTATGAAAGAAGCTTTTATGGATTCAAGCTCT
Source organism: Alisma plantago-aquatica (assembly GCA_963693085.1). Lineage (NCBI taxonomy): Eukaryota > Viridiplantae > Streptophyta > Magnoliopsida > Alismatales > Alismataceae > Alisma > Alisma plantago-aquatica. The sequence goes on from OY856409.1 coordinate 707,017,094, forward strand.
TGTCACGAAAAGTTTTAATTTCCCGTGATTTTTGTCTTCCGCTGATTACCGATTCGCTTCCGCTAAGTTTTAATCGTGTTTATGTCATGGTTTGGAGATCAGAGCCCACAACTAGTGGTATCAGAGCTCCAGGTTCAGTTGAGTCTACAGAGGCATAGGACTTAGGATGTCGAGTCTACCTTTAGTACTCCTTCCTCATCTAATAGAATTTTCTGCTCCTCAGGAGAAGAAGATACATAAGAATGTCAGAACATCGTGATGAGCACGTGGCAGAGAGTAGTGCTAGTGCACCTCGAGGCGGTGCAAGAGTTCCGAGAATAGAACAACCTGCACATGAGTCGCCAAGAGAGCCACCCCAGTTCGACCCAACTGACATGAATGATCCAGCTGTACAGACGATGTTCGGGCAGTTCATGACTGCCATCACACATATAACCGATAGGATGCCCATTCCTACACCCAGGGCACCTGTCCAGTCTGAAGCACAAGGTATTGGTAAGACATTCGAACGACTTCGTCGTGTCGGAGCTACTGAGTACTTCGGAACTGCCGACCCTGCAGATGCTGACTTATGGTTGACAGAGTTGGAGAAGGCTTTCAGGATTCTTATGATTCCGGAAGCTGAGAAGGTTAGACATGCTGTCTATCTTCTCAAAGGCAGTGCTGGTCACTGGTGGAACATGGAAGAGCAGAAGAAACCTGGAGTAGAGTTCTCATGGGAAGAGTTTCGTCGGGAATTTATCAATAGATATTTTCTAAAGACCTTCCTAGATGAGAAGATCTCTCAGTTTGAGAAACTAAGGCAGGGTATGATGAACATTAGTGAGTATGAAGCTAAGTTCATGGAGTTGTTGCGGTTCTGTCCGCACATGGCTGCTACGGACGAGGAAAGAATCAGAAGATTCGAAAAGGGTTTGAATTCTGATATGTCAACCCCTGTGTCTGCCTTAGAAAACAGAGAGAGATTCTCTACCTTCGTTGAGTCAGTCCGAAGGATAGAGAGATCTGTGGTTGAGAAAAGACAAACCCATAAAAGATATCCACAGTTCCAGGATTCTTCATCTAGGGATTCCAAGAAACCTAGATTCTCTGCACCTAACCCCCCACCACCCAGATCGAGTTTTCAAACTCAATGGACACCAAGCAGAGGTAAAGGACGGAGTCAACCGCTTCAAGGGACGCACAGTTCTGCATCTGAGTCAGTCACTGGACCACCCAGACCACAACAACAGGAGAGGAGTTGCTACAACTGTGGTAAGGTGGGACACTTGATGAAGGATTGCCGTTCTAGGCCTGTCGGTGTGACACAACAAACCCCGAGACAGAATCAACAGGGATCTCAGAATAGACAACATCAAGGAGCAGCTCGAGGACGTGGACAAGCGTCTCAAGTTGGATCATCAGTACCACCTCAACACCAGGCGACTGCGAGGTTCTATGCTATGAACCCACCTGAGGCAGTGGTCAATCCACGGGTAGTGGCAGGTCAGATGAAATGTTTATATTCTGATATGTCTACATCATGTGTTGTATCCGTTCTGATTGATCCGGGTGCTACGCACTCTTTCATCACTCGTGAAGTGATTCGTAACTGCAATGTGACTGTTAGTCATAGAGCAGATAGTTTGTTGTTAGAGACTCCGTTGAGTGGGTCTGCCGTTTTGCAGGAGGTATGTTCTTCCTGCATCCTTTTCTTTTCTGACCATCGCATTCAAGTGGATCTTATACCACTTGATATGCGGGGATTTGATATAATCCTTGGGATGGATACCTTAGAAAGGTATAGAGTTGTCTTGGATTGTGAGTCCAAGTTGGCTGTGTTTGCTGATGAAAGCAGCACATGGATCTTTCAAGGTGAAAGAAAGATTTTGCCCACCTGTCTTGTGTCAGCTATGGTTGCGAATAAGCTGTTGAGGCAAGGATGTTATGCATTCTTAGCCCATGTGGTAGATGTTACCAAGGAAAGTTCCAATCCTGCCAAAGTTCCTATAGTCAGGGAATTCGAAGATGTGTTTCCTGAAGAACTTCCTGGTATACCACCACCTCGGGAGATTGATTTTGAAATTAATCTGATCCCAGATACGAAACCCATAGCTCAAACTCCGTATAGGATGGCGCCTGCCGAGATGGCAGAACTCAAGAAACAGCTTCAAGAGCTACTTGAGAGAGGTTTTATCCGACCGAGTACTTCACCTTGGGGTGCTTCGGTCTTGTTTGTTAAAAAGAAAGATGGGTCAATGCGGTTGTGCATTGATTACAGACAACTCAATAAAGTAACAATAAAGAATAAGTATCCTCTGCCGAGGATTGATGATCTCTTTGACCAGTTGCGTGGTGCAACAGTCTTTTCAAAGATAGACTTGAGGTCTGGATATCACCAACTCCGTATTAAGGATAGTGACATATCCAAGTCTGCCTTTAGGACAAGATATGGTCACTATGAGTTCACGGTTATGTCGTTTGGACTAACCAATGCACCAGCTGCATTCATGGAACTCATGAATAGAGTTTTTCGACCTTTCCTTGATCAGTGTGTTGTCGTCTTCATAGATGACATTCTGATTTATAGTAAGGATGCTCAGCAGCATGAGCAGCATCTTCGCCAAGCTTTGACCTTGCTAAGAAAACATAAGTTGTATGCTAAGTTTAGCAAGTGTGAGTTCTGGCTGCCAGAAGTATCTTTTCTTGGTCATGTGATATCCGCCTCGGGAATTCGTGTTGATCCTACGAAAGTAGAATCTGTTCTACAATGGGAACAACCAAAGACACCGACGGACATTCGAAGTTTCTTGGGGTTAGCTGGCTATTATCGAAGGTTCATTAAGAACTTTAGTTCTATAGCTTTACCTTTGACCAAGTTAACCCGGAAAGATGTTCCTTTTTCTTGGAGTGATAAGTGTCAACAATCTTTCCAGTTGCTGAAGGAGAGGTTGACAAGTGCACCTGTGCTAGTGCTACCTGAACAAGGAAAAGGATATATAGTTTTCTGTGATGCTTCCAAGAACGGACTAGGATGTGTGTTGATGCAGGATAAACAAGTGATTTCTTTTGCTTCCCGACAGCTTAAGAAACACGAGGAGAATTATCCAACACACGATCTGGAGTTAGCTGATGTGGTTCATGCTTTGAAGATCTGGAGGCACTATCTCTATGGAGAAACATTCCAGATTTTCACAGACCACAAAAACCTTAAGTATATCTTCTCTCAGCATGAGCTCAACATGAGGCAACGTCGTTGGATGGAATTAATCAAGGACTACGACTGTACAATTGATTACCATCCAGGCAAGGCCAATGTTGTTGAAGATGCCTTGAGTAGGAAATCAGCAACATCAACCATGAATAGAGCACAACTAAACTCTTTAGTATGCTCTAGAAGAGATATGCTTATCTCTTTAAGGCAAGACAATGTACAGTTGAAGGTGTCATTGTTAACCGGTTTGTTAGCTGAGATGTATATTAAACCTACTCTAAGGGAGCAGATTAAAGAGGCACAGCTAGGTGATGTTGCAGTTCAACATATAAGATCTGAGTATGGGAATGAGAAGCAAGATGGTTTTCATGACTCAAAAGATCAAGTAGCTTGTTATAATGGAAGAATGATAGTGCCAGATGTGGACAACTTGAGAAAGTTAGTCCTGGAAGAAGCCCATTCTTCCATATATGCTATGCATCCAGGGAGCACCAAGATGTATCGGAATTTGAAAGATCTGTATTGGTGGTCTGGGATGAAGAAGGACGTTGCAGAGTTTGTTCTGAGGTGCCCCGTGTGTCAGCAAGTTAAAGCTGAACACCAGAAGCCTGCAGGAACAATGCAACCTTTACCCATATCACAGTGGAAGTGGGACCATGTGACCATGGACTTTGTTGTTGGCCTACCCAGGACAAGCAAAGGACATGATTCCATTTGGGTAATTGTTGATAGGTTGACTAAAACAGCACATTTCCTACCTGTCAAAACAACCTATTCTTCTGAAAGGTTATCAAGAGATAGTGCGTTTGCACGGAGTTCCTGTCACAATAGTTTCTGACAGAGGTCCTCAGTTTACCAGTCATTTTTGGGAACAGTTGCACAAAGCCTTAGGCACTAAGCTGAGGTTTAGTACGGCCTTTCATCCACAGACTGATGGATAGTCGGAAAGGACCATACAAACCTTAGAAGACCTGTTGCGAGCATGTGTTCTCCAGTTCACCGGAAGTTGGAATCTACACCTAAGCTTGATAGAGTTTGCCTATAACAATAGCTATCAGCATAGTATTGGTATGGCACCTTATGAAGCCTTATATGGTAGACGTTGTAGATCACCCTTGTGTTGGTTTGAGACTGGTGAGCACCAGTTGTTAGGTCCTGACCTGGTGCAGCAAACCACGGAAAAGATTAAAGTTATACAACATAAGATTAAGACTGCTCAGGATAGGCAGAAATCTTATGCTGACAAACGTCGTAGACCCTTAGAGTTCCAGGTTGGAGACATAGTGTATCTTAAGGTCTCACCTTGGAAAGGGGTCCTTCGTTTTGGAAGGAAAGGGAAGTTAGCTCCTAGATATATGGGGCCTTACCCAATCATTGAACGGATTGGAAAGGTAGCATATAAACTAGAGCTTCCCCCAGAATTACAGAGGTTACATCCTGTGTTTCACATTTCTATGTTGAAGAAATGTCACCCAGACACCGAGTCAGTTCTACAACCTATGGAGGTAGAATTGAATGATGACATATCCTATGAGGAGGGACCAGTGTCAATCCTTGATATACGAATTAAAAAGTTAAAGAAGAAAGATATAAATCTTGTGAAAGTCCTCTGGAACCATCGTGGTATTGAAGAAGCCACTTGGGAGTTAGAGGATGAGATGAGAAGGAAGTATCCTGCCCTTTTCTCGTAGTATGTTTTATCGATTTCGGGGACGAAATCCTTGTAAGGGGTGGATAATTTGTAACATCCCTGACCTGGGTTATGAGTCAACCCTAGGTGTTTTGCCTAAACATGTAATTAAATCTTTGCGATTAACTCTGAGCATGTAATTAAGTTTCTCAGAAACGTATATTTCAGTATTTGCTCCTTTTTATTTAAAGTTGTAGCATTGTTTTGATATACAGGGACCTATGTGCAATTTACCCAATTAAAAGGGTTATCTTGCAATTTTCACATGTTGAGATGTTCCTCTGATGATGAGACATCATGAGAATCTTTTTGGTAAAATTTGAGGGATTTCCCAAGCTAGGGCACCAAGGTGCAGCTGTGGAAGCAATCCTGGTGCTTGAAACCCTAGTTTGGGGTAAAATGCAATTTACCCAAATTAAGGGATGCAAATTGTAAAATATGTCATCTAAATTATCTTTTTAGACTCTTGCCATCATTAAGAGAAGAAATGATGAGGAAGTCACCTCAATTGAGTTATCAAGTTATGAAATATGCCTTGTGATTGAATAATCAGGGTATATGTGTAATATCTCTTTATGTATGTACCTCATTATTAGCTTGCTCTCCTTTACCTTCTTTTCTAAGACCTTAAGAGAAGGTTTGTCCTTAAAATAAAGAGGAAGGGACGATCAAGTAAAGAAGGAGGGACCTAGTTAGAATTATGGACAACTTATGAACTAATGTTGAAAACCCTACCCCATGTATATAAGCTCTCCTTCCCTTAGTTGCAAGGGAACTTACCCTTCGTTCCCTTACTGTTTCATTTCACCAAAGACGACCAAGGACTGCCTTGGATCTAAGGAGGACGACCAAGGGATGCAAGGTAGGTTTAAACCCCTCTTCTTGCCTAATTCCATGGTTAGAACTCGAATTCAAGGTCAGCTTCATGACTAACTCTCGAAATCCTATCTTTCTAGCCATCTTTCCTTGACTTTCCTTGGAGTTTTCACCTTTGCCAACCTGTGGGAACTCAAGGACGCCATTAGAGCTTGGATCTTGAAAGCTTGGAGCTCAAGAAGCAAGCTTTAGGCGGGTTTTATAACTCTAAACCCATGCTTTACTATGCGCATCTTTATATGCGTTTTGATGATAGCTCTTAGTGTTTCCCTACTTTCCCCTGCTATTTTGCAAGCAAATCCATGGGATATTCGTACTGTTCTTGAGCTAGGAGATGAAGGCGTGATTTCCAAGAAAAACCCACCGCTTTTCACTTCCTTAAACGGTCTCAAAAGTTTGCTCTCTCGGTCTCAAGACCGCGAGGTGAGCAAACGGTCGCGAGACCGCGACAGGGAAAACGGTCTCCAAGACCGTTTGGCCCCGTTGACCGGGCGTGGACCGTATAAGAAACCTGTTCCTAATTATATAGGCTAATTACCCTCAAAATTTGGGAGACTAACTCCAAAGGAATCGGGAGATATGATCTTTTTAAGTAACAACGTTATTTGAATTTATTCCTGATTTTTAAACGGTCTGAAATTGCCTTTTTGGGCAAACGGTCTCAAGACCGTGTAAGGTCGTTGACTAGGCGTTGACCATATGAGATTACTGTTCAAAATTATGTTAATTAACAACTAACCAAGTTTGATGGTCTAATTCCAAACGGGCTAAGAGTTGAAGGGTGAATACTAGGGCTAACCCTGGATGAAATCAGTACTGAAATTATGGTGACCTAATTAGGGTTTTTAGGGTTGATTGACCTAAACGGTCTCAAGACCGTTTAGGGGTCACCCAAACGGTCTCAAGACCGTGAGGGAAATCAACCATGACTGTTTGGAGGTCTGGAGTCAAGATTAGTTGACAAATTGAAGGTACAATTACACCAAATTACATTGCAATAAAATATTGACATGATCATCAACTCAATGGGTCAGACCTTGATGAATCTACACTAGAATCCAAAATTGGATGGGCAAACGGTCTCAAGACCATTTGGAACTCATCCAAACGGTCTCAAGACCGAGAGGACAATCACCCAATACCGTTTGAAGGTCTAGGGTTAAGTAATGTGACCAATTGAGGACCTAATTGCAAATAAGTTATCAATTGATCAAAATACTGATTTGGTGACCCAATCATGGTTCAACCTCTATCAAATCACCTTAGATTTTGATAACATCTTGGGCAAACGGTCTCAAGACCATGTGGGGTCCACCCACATGACCTCAAGACCGTTTGGGCCAAGTTTGGGCCCAATTGGAGCTCAATTGAAGGGTTCAACCTTGTGTTGAGTCACATTGTTGAGTGTTGATGGGTGAACATTGATAGACCCTAATTGAATCGACTTCAACCCTAATTGGTCAACCCTTGAGGGTCAATTGAATGACCAAGTGGTCAAGAATAATCTCAATTGACCCAATTCATAAGTGGTAATCATAGTTTTGACCTTTTGAGGGCTTCAACATGAGTTGACATTAACGGGTGTATCATTGAATCTTGTTGATGGACCAAGTGGTTGAGACCATGTGAGCTCGCGGTCTCAAGGTCGAGAGGAGGCTCGCGGTCTCAAGGTCGAGAGGAAGCTCGCGGTCTCAAGGTCGTGAGGAGGCTCGCGGTCTCAAGGTCGTGAGAGGGATCACGGTCTCAAGACCGCGAGGGGCCTCGCGGTCTTGGGGTCAAAGAAGGGCAAACGGTCTTCATGGTCTTCGCGGTCTTAACCTCATTTGGAGTCTTTGCGGTCTTGAACCAATGGAGGGCTCGCGGTCTTGGAGGAGGAACAGGCCTCGCGGTCCTGAGGTCAAAAGTGACCAAACGGTCTACACATCCTCGCGGTCCTAATGTCAATTGGTCAAAAGGTCAACTCAACCAATGGGCCTCAAATCGATTGAGGGTTGATGGTTGAGATCAATCAAGATAATTCAAGGTTGACTTCTTTCAATCGATTCATGATATAATTGGTTCAATGTTGCCCTAATCAAACCCTAATGATAACCTAGAATATTAAGGGGTTAATGGACTAAGGTTTTGACCATGATGATGATCAATGGGGTGAATTACCAAAATACCCCTGAAGGGCCAATTGAGTTATATCTTGCTCAATTCAAACCCTAATTACATGAGAATGATGTTTTTAGCTATAATGACTCCATCCAACTTGATCTAGTCTAAAATTATCATCAACCACTAGTATTAAGAGAGAGAAAGTACTCTAGAGAGAGAAAGTACTTCTAGAGAGAGAAAGTACCCTTTTTAAGTGGAAACTCAATTGAAGCATCCCCAATACACAGAAATGAGCATAATTAGGGTATGATCCACCTGTGTGAGATCATAAGAAACCCTAACTATGATAAATGATGAACTTTTAACTAATCTAAGATCATCAATGAAGATGTTACTCATACATGATGATGTTATGAGTTCAATTCACCTTAATGTGAATAGTAAACCCTAATTCAAGGGTGATGACATGTAATGTGAATAGTAAACCCTAATTCAAGGGTAATGGCATGCTTTTGAATATTAAACTCTATTTGATAAGAATTAGAGATTTAAACTCTTATGACAAGAGTAGGAAGGATATTCCTCATTTTTGTATTACCTTTATCAGTTGTATTAACCATGCATGTTCTGATATGAAGGTAATCATATCCAGGTATGGATGATGATGTTATATTCATTAAAGGCATGTTGTTAGCCTTATGAATAAGTAAAGTAATCTGATGTTTTGTCAGTGGCATCCTATACTGATAATGGGCTGTGAGAGCCATGAATACCATCAAAGTCATGCCTTAGAGATGACTTGTGATGAGGATAATGAGAAATGATGACTGATATGAGTTAGGCATGTTACATTTAGTATTCTTCTTTTATAGCTGCTATGCTACTGTTATTGTTTGAAGAACAATGTATGTTGTTAAAGAATACTGAATGTACCTAACTAATCAAGTATAATGTAGAGCCCTGATCATAGATCCATCATTGTCAGAGATTAAGTGATGGTGAAACAGGTTTTCCTCAGGGAACTCCTGGAGCACATACTTTTGAGTATGTGGGGTACATGGATGTGTAGAACCTTACATCCTAGTGTAGGAAAGTGATGTAGATGTGGAATCCATCCATCCTTCACTATATTTTCATACCGTATCAGTGGTAGGTAAACATGAAACCTCCTGATGACGTAGAAAGCACAGATATCCGTATCAGTGGTAGGTAAATATGAAACCTCTTGATGACGAAGAGAGTACAGAACGCCACTGTGACTCTAGAATAGCGAAGGACCAGTTTACCCTGGTGAGCTATATTAAGTAGAGACACGAGGTGTCCTATAAGTGATCCTCTTACTGACTAAGGAAGGTGAAGGTCATGAGAATCCGGCTCTCTTAATGACCTATGTATGATACTTATGTGATTTCTCAGCGATCAGTTGGAGTATGAGTGGTAAGCCTCATCTCCACAGGGCATAATGTTGTTTGTAAAACATAATCAACCATGTAGTATAACTTGTTAGAGATGACTCCAAGTTAGTTGATTGATGTTACATTGCAATAATGTTTATATTCTCCATATCTCCTAAATTATATAGATCTTGTTATACCTGCAACTGTTATAGAATACTTTGAAGGTTTTACGGCTTAAAATATTCTTTGATGTTATAATAAAGCTTCTGGTGAAGAGTTATAACTCTCGCTGGGACAATTATGTATAATTGTCTCACCCCGTAGGCTTCAACTTTTTAGGTGGACGTCGGAGACGAAGGAACCAGCCTACAGGTGATCAGTCTCAGCAGCAGCATCAGGGGCAGCAGTAATCTCAGGTGGAGATTGTCCTACCATATGGTGTAGTTAGAGTCAGTCCTATGTGTCCTCTGTACTCTCAGGTCTTGGAGTCTTTTGTATAGTGATCTTGAGATTTTGTATCTTGATGTATATAATTACTCAAGAAGTAATTATCCTGAGATGTAAACAGTTTACCTCACTTTATGAAAGAAGCTTTTATGGATTCAAGCTCTTGTCACGAAAAGTTTTAATTTCCCGTGATTTTTGTCTTCCGCTGATTACCAATTCACTTCCGCTAAGTTTTAATCGTGTTTATGTCATGGTTTGGAGATCAGAGCCCACATAGAGTGTTGATTTCTAGGCTCTGATACCATTCTGTAAGGAGTGGATCCCGTAGGGACCACTCCCTGCTATAATTTGAAAATAAATAAACACACCCATAATTTCATTCACCACATATAAATAATTGGGGTGCCAAAATATTCTTGAATAGTTATTGATCAAGAGAAGAATAATGTATGTAGTGGAAGTAATTAAATTATTACATATTCAAAAATAGTCTCAATAATAGTTATGTCAACTAGGAAAATAGATAGAACTATAACTAAATGGGTCTATTTCAGTGGGCAACCTAGCCATCTCAAAATTCATGACTATTGTTTCATGTTATCCTCAAGTCCTGGGCCCACTAGCTCTTGTCCCTCACCAGGAATGTCTACGAGCTGATCTGCACCTCGGTAGTAGGGAACATCACTCGGGATGGAAAATAGAGAAGAATGAGTCAGTAACACTAAGTATGTACATAAGAGGATTAACTAGGGAATTATTTATTTCAAAAGTAAGGTAAGAAGTTCCCATTAAAAAGGGGGTCATTAAAGCTAGGTAAGCTTCAATGAGAATTATCAAATAAAGAATTTCTAAAAGAATGAGGCAGTATAAGTAAATCAATAAACAATGAACCTTGCCACAATCAATCATCACATTACAACATTTATTTGCATGTAGATATATTGGACTGAATCAACTATAGTAGGGTCAAGACGCCACTGAGTCGTTGTCCTATATATTATGGGTAGATATAGCACACCCATAAGTAGAATTAGCACACATCTGTATATAAAAAGATAAAAGTAGCACACCTCAGGTAGAAGTAGCACACCCTAATGATTACGCATAAGCGTCTATGATAGTTAGCTAGTCAAATTATCATGCATAATATAGTGTGACAAGATGCATTATTCATCAGACATACAAGCACAATTACAGGTGGGGTCATTGACATTACAATTTAACATGATAACAACAATTTCAGAAGAGTAACAATAATTGTCAACTGAGAGAATATGATATTATAAGTGGAGCAAAAGAGTGAGTATTTCAAGGATCGCCTCATTATGGGAAAATTTAGTCATATACATACCTCCAATCCTATGTAAGTCAAATATAAGGTCATCTAGGTCTGAGCCAAGATTAATATCACCTACGCATAAGATTGTACTTTGTGTTAGTATCGTTCTCCATACAATAATCAACCCGTTAAAATGCCTTCCTGGTAAACTAGGTCCTGGAATCAATGTCGACAAATCAGGATGACTATTACGCAGAGACTTAATCAAAATCCCCCAGACTCCATGGTTTAAAGCTGATTCATTGAGTCAGGCTATACACTAGGATTATTACTTAAATGAGTCAATGCAAAACAGCAACTATCATTCTCTGATCTCCCAAACTAATTCATGATCAGACGAACATTGCAATCCCAATCATGTCTATAACTCGCGCTCACTGCAGGAGTAACTTCGAAGGATCAGACTCACTCCAGGGATAAGTTCTTGGTTAGAAGAGGCAACATGCGGGTGGGAGGTCTCTCTACAGGTTCTCTGGAACCCCGTTCACAACTGTGACCCTTGTCCCGATCAGGAAACGAAGAAAACCACTGAGCTAGATGGCAGTTGGACGGATCTAAAGCACAAGATGGAACTACCAGCTACATATTCGAGACTAAAGGCCCTTTCCCGGATGGCCACCTCAGCCTCGCCAGGAACACGATGCTCAAATAAGCTACCACCACCGATAGCAACACCGGCACAGGGAAGTAGCGGAATTGCATAAACGAAATCGTAGGTAGAAAGGAAATGAGGACGAACAACAATTCATTCACAAGCATCTCCGCGATTCGGCATTGGCTCTAGAGTCCGTACATGAGAATCAGAATGTGTAATGCTGACCACTTTCAAAAGAAATAGGGGACCTTCTTCGACCCATCAGTTGGGGTACAACCAATGCGAACTGAAAGGGGTAAAGGAAAATGTATGGTTCTAAGACGGTGTCCTTACCTCCAATTGTTCCAATGGCAAGCATAGCGGTGCTGCTACCCAATCCTCTCCGGAGACGATAGCAGCTCTGGTGCGAGGATGTTGTGGTGTTTGGAGGAAATTGGGCGAGGAAAACTCTGAAGGAAGGATCGTTACTGCTTCCTCGATGATATTGTGGTGATAGGAGTTAAAAAGGTGGGCAGTGAGGCGTTTTGGGCAAGAACAACAACAGCCGTTTGGGTGTTTTTGGGTGTTCGGCACTCAGGGCACCATAGACCTCAATTTAGGGTTCTTCATGACCGTTTTGATCTCCTAAAACCAAAGACAGTGAAAACATGGGCAATCAAGGTTTTGTGTGCGTGTCACCGGTGGAAGGAATCCTTCACGGCGTTGTAACTTCTACGCACGACTGTTGAAGATGATGATAAGCCCCCCTCGCTCTCTGGTCCGTCGGATCAATTGATCACAACCATCCTTTCTACTCTAACGTGACCAAAGAGACTAGTATGCGGCAAATACCCAAATCTATGCTAGCATGACACATTGAATTCAAATTATTATTACCAACGGTTTATATTTCACTCCAAGGCAATTAAAGGGTGTATTTGAATTCCTTTGGACTCCCAATTTTGCAAGCAAAATATTTAACAAGTAGAGAACATGATTCTGACCTCAAAAATCCCTTTTAATATGCTTGGTACTATTACTACCAAATAGGTGTTAAAAGCCTAATAAATGAATAATTCATATTTCAATATGATTAAGATTGACTCTAGGTGTTTTCTCTTCACTAGTACTCCATCCATTAAAATAGAGGATATAACATCAGATTCGACCCCACACCCAAGATTAAGTATGGTTATACCCACATATGTGAATTTAAATCCCAAAATTCCTCAATATCACACTCATGTATGCCTATATAAATGGGTGGTGATAAAAAGTCCAGAACTTCTCTAGATACCACTCAAAATATTTTAAAAAGGAATAGAATTTCGTTACAAGGAATTTCTTGTGCTATGTCTATTACATCAAATTCTATCACCATTTTCATGTCAATGAAACTTGTTGGATTTTTTTCTATTAAAATAAAATTAGGATTTTTTTTCTTCTTTCTTAGTTTGTTTTTATATTTTTGGCTTGGTCTTGTAATTTTTAGTTCGATCTTGTAATTTCTAAATTTGTTTTATAATTTCTCAGTTTGTTTTGTAATTTTAGTTTAGTTAAATTCCTTATTTTTTGTGATTCTTTTTTTTATAATTTTCAAATTTGTTTCATAATTTCTTTTAGCTTTCTCAAAATTTTATTTAGTTATTTATCTCTTTTAAATTTTGATATTTTCTTCTTTATAAAAGAGTTATTTTGTATCTCCATTCATTTACATATTTTTCTTCTAAGCCTGATAGTGAAATTCTATGTTTTTTAAGGTATTTAGATCTTATAAAGTGGTTAACGCCGCAACTAGAGCAGTCAAGTGTGTGGTTAATACAACCATACATCAATAAACTGCTTGATGCTTCTCTATAGTTTAAAGTAGCATTATGAAAAATTATTGTTGGAAGGAATTCCATATATGATCAAGGTGGATACTTTGTCAATTCTAATCCATCATATTCTAGAGGTTACTATGAGGATCTGTGCTATGTGGATGATTGTCCATATGAGGTAGACTACAATCATCAATAATGTGAGAGTTACTATGCAGATTAATATCCACCAGACCTTGATGAGTGGATGGATGCCCTCTGGAATATGCTAACTGACCAACAAGAGATGTTAGTCGACCAACAAGCACCACAAAGGAGAAGCCAAAAACAAAATATTTGAGACATAATCGGCCTATATTAAAGAACAAACCTCCCAATATCTTAAGGATCAACCACCCTTCACTATTGTAGGCCAAGATCTATATGATTACTATGAATAACCAATATTGGTTGAGTCTATCGTGGAAGATGAACCACCAACATCTATTACATATTTGGTTTTTTGAAATGATGAGGTACCGCACCAGAAAAGCTTTACATGCCAACACTGATTGATTTTTCTATCTCCTCTCTAGTTACAAATCTAACCTAACCCAAGGATGAATTGGGTGTGTTCCATGTGGATTAATCAGAGCCACATGTTGAGATGGTGGAGGATCTCACTACTTCTATTGATTATGATGATGACTGGGTAGTAGACTAAGATTATACTCAAGTGATTAAAAATATTTAACAAGATGTGTTTATACATCAGATGGTTAATCCTATGCCAGCAATTCATCTTCTACATGCAGATTTGGGTGATGAAAAGAAGCTAGAGCTAGATCCTCCACCTTGTTTAGCATAGGTGGCATCACAAGTTATAGATATGTTATATACTATTTTTTCTACAAGAGAAGGTAGTCAACCTCTAGTCTTTATAGATGACAAGATCATGAGGCCACCAGAGAGGCACCACTCTACCTTGTGTTGCTTCTACACTCAGCTACTACACTACCTCCACTGATGGAGGAGCATTGGTGGATCATATTGGATGGATTGTGGGGTGAACGACAACATTATTTCAAGCATCTAGACAATACCTATGAGCTACCATAGCCAACTGATCACATTTTGAACCATAGATCTCTAATGTTCAAGGTTCCAGCCCTTGTCCATGTTCCCTTCAGTTCTACCTTCTTTGAGGTGTCAGGGCCACCTGGATGAGCATTGACGGTTTCTTCTCCTCCATCTTGGGCTTAGTGTTTGCTTAGAAACAAGCAAATTTCTAAGCTCATGTTGGATTCTGGATGGTACATACTCCTTTACACCCGCATATATATGTTTTATATTCATGTTTTGTTTTAGCATGTTAGATTTGCATGTAGATTGCTTACATTGCATGTAGCATAAAACTATTTTCATTTTAGTTCTTAGTTCTTGCAATGTTAGTTGAAGTTATTATGTAGTCATCTTACTTTAGATTTATATTTTGTTACACATAGAATTTTTCATGCAACATCTCTTGTTTCAAGTAAATTCTTGATGTCAACTATCTTTTGAAAAACATGCCAACGGTTAGATATCACCCTTTGTATCCAGTAAATATGAACATCATGTTCCCATGAAAGAATGGTAGGTGTTAGAGGAACCAATAGGGATCAAACATTGGGTTTCTCCTACTGGTTAGCGAATCATATCTATGTAATTTTCGTGTATCCCATTATTATGTCATTATTTGGATGTAGTGAATTAGAATAATAACCTGATATATTCAATCATAAATATAAGTTTTCCCATGATCCAAACTCTCTTCTACACTTCTTCTTACCTTTATATAGCTATGAGTGTTTCAAACCCTAAGCTTGGGGTGTCACACCCTCCTTCACTCTCTGACTTCTTCTTCCATACCCCTCTCTATGTAATAGGGGTGTATCATTAAAAAAAAATAAAAGATGCCAAAGTACACACAAAAGAATACAATATATGTATTTGTATAGAGAAAATGCAATATCAAGTTTAATAGTTGAGAGATATGCATTCTTCCTTCCATACCACCATTCACTCCATTTTTCACTCAAGGCTTGTTACACTCTTCATTGTTATCCATTTACCCTACCCCGGTGTCAGATTACGTGCATATTTATGATTTTGTAGGATTCCTCAAATTTTCACAAAATCCTTAAACATGTTTGGTATGGATATGGTGAGAGGAAGTGGTGTGTGAATCAACGTCATGAAGAGGATATGGTAAGTCAAGTTTTGTGATGACGGGAGGTTGGTTCCATATTGGTGGCATGGATTCAAGCATGATGTGAGTATGAGGCATGTGTATTGGCTAAAAGTTTTTATTTGGAAAGTGTTTTGGATTTCTATTACTCGAGGATGAGCAAAATCTCAGTTACTATTCATCACATTTTAGGTGTATTTTATAATTAGTTTTTTACGTTCTATTGCATTTCATTTCATATTACACTTATTTAAGATTTTTAGTTGTCTATACAACTCATTTGATATTTATTGCATTTTCATGTCTAATTTGTAGGGTTTTGATGCAATTATAATATATAAGCAATTATCAACGCATGAAAATCCTAAGAAAATGATCAAAGATTATATATCCCCACTCTTCAACTCTGACAATTGAAGTGAGGATCATTAAAGTATATATGGTCAATAAAACAGCCTTAACTATTTTGTACAAAATGAGAATTGGATGATTCAAAAAGCCATTGGATGGAAAATTTAAAAAATGACAAAACAAGTATATATATGATATAGGTCTGTAAAGAGTGGGACCTGATAAGAGATCCACTCAAATGGTATGATACATAGAACCATGTAATAATAAAGTAGTCAAAAACATAACTATTTTAATTTTTCAAAAATATCATAGATATATTGTTCTTCACCTTAAGAGGGTGGTGGTACAATATAAAAAGATTTGCATCTATTCACATTTAAGACCCTTAGCAAAGGGAAACTAAGTCATTCCAATCTATCATCATGCTGACTTCCTAAAGGCGATCATCCTGGGACATTTACATCTAACACTCGTACATCTGGGTGGTTTTGCCAATGACACTCAGTAAAAGGAAACAAAAAGGTATGTGTCAGAAAACTTCTGAGTGTGTACATAAAAACAACATTTAGGCATTTTAGTACAAAGTGCTATAGAAAGGGGGTTCCCACTCAAGAGAGGGATATAAAAAGCATGTGAGTTCAAGAAGATATAAATAAGATAATGAACTTTCAAGAGAATGAGGCATATGAATATTTGATCAATATATGAATAGTCTTTCCATTCCACAATCAATAATATCACAAAATAAGAAGTTGCATGTAGATAATTTAGACAAGAATTAACTAAGGTAGGGCCAAGACCCCACTAATTCATTGGCCTAGGTAAAATGGGTGGAAATACACACCCTGGGAGGAAAGACACATCCATGTATATAAAATAGGTGGAAAGACGCACCTTGAGCATAAAGACATGCCCTAATGGTTACTAAAAAGTATTAGTTATCTTGTCCAATATCACATGAGAGAGCAAGACTTATTTCCCTTAATTACATCATCATAAATAAATAAATAACATGGCAGGAGGGCGTATAAACCCATTATAATATGAATAATTGAATATTATAATAAATCAGAATAATTGTCAATGAATGGGTATAAGATCTCAATTAGAGATTAAGGATAACAAAAGGTGACTCTTTTCAAGAAATTGTACATCAAAGTCAATTAAATGCTTAACTATCAAATAGAGATTGCACATACATCAGTCTCCAGTTAGGTTTTAGGTCTATATTATCTTTTCCTAATCCATCTTAGTTAAACTAATCCTAAGAATGTTGAAGTTACTTATACTTTTTAGGGATAATATGTACCTTTCCATTTAGGTCATTGAATTATATATCTCTCTCTCTCTGATCATATTTGTTCGACTAGATTTCAAGATGTGGGCATGATTTGGGATGTTATTAACATATCCTATTGGGAGGAACCTAGATTTTGAAATAGACAAGGGTGCAGGTTAGGGATGTTAGGTTCTCAAATGTCACCGTCAAACTAGTATTTATGTTCTTAGTATCTTTTTTAGTCTCTAACCCGTACTTCATCAAATCGTTTACTCTATGTACAAGGAAATGTTTGATTTAGGAGCAAAAGACTTATATATTTCCACATCTGAAAATCAATCTAATGATAGTGTTGCAGTGGTTGTTCTTGATTTTACTTTAATGCTACCTTTCTTGAATTCAAGTTGGGACCATCTCTTTCGGCACCATGGTGGTCATGAGGTTAGCATTTCATCTCCAACAGCTAGTATGTTGAGGGTGTCACAGACCCTAACAATGGATGCATTGATTACTCTTACCACATCTCATCCGCCCAAACTACAAAGTGAGGGAGGAGATACTAGCATAGGTAGGTCGGTCAAAGCACCGTCGAAGAATTAGAGAAGTCATGAGACTTGTAAACCTATCATCTACCAAGGTTTTTCAAAATGTGGAGGAAGAAGAAGATGACAGACGAGTGACAACATTTGGTGGTGGAAGGAGTTGATCCACACGATGGTGGTGTACCAAGAGGTGAAGATGGGAAGTGGGTTCTGGTGCCTCCATGGTTTAGGGAAGGTTTAAACAGGCGCTTCTCGCCATTAACCTGTAGTGTGCATGGTGATTAGAGATGACATTGGTAGGCAGCATATGGGTTGACGTTGCCCGAAGAAACATGTTCATATGGTGGTGGCAACACTAGCAATCAAATTGATTTTCATGTTAGTCACTTCAGGTCATTGCAAGAACTCTCGTTGATAATTGTTGTTTTTGAGAATGGATCCTCTACGGAGGCCATTGGATGCAAGTATAGGTTGTACGTGGCTAGGGAAAAGGAGGATAGTGACACGTAGAAAAGGGAATGGAGTTTATATTCCATGTCTACATGATGGCTACTAGAGTTGATGTTGGCCATGATAGGCGACAACTTGTTGTCAAGGCCTCGGGAACCAAGGAAATGGGATAGAGAGGCAAAAGAATATGTAGGGAAGAGAGGGATGTGAGATCGAGGTGAAGTGGAGAAGAAGGAGAAAGGAGAAGAGGAGTAGAGAAGTTGGGGAAGAAATAGCCGCAATCATGTAGTAGTGATTTTAGCCACATAAGCGCATAAAGAGGAAGACTGACAGGGGGTTACAGATGATTTAATATATGAATGAAAACTTAGATGTAAATATAAATCTTAACTATATTATTATGTATCAAATGCTAATCAATTAAATGGGAGTAAACAAATTTAGATTGACCTCAAATTTGACTTATAGCCTAAGCAAGATGTGAGAAATCCATGTTTAACCTTAATTTATTCTTTTAAGAATGTTTGAAATTTTATTACATTACATGTGTAGTAAGCATTCATTTAAAGCATTGATTCCTACTAATTAATCAAATGTTGACCTGAAAATTTGTATTAATTCCATATATTTCATCCTTCAATCCTAGGATGGTATTAGAGGGTGAAATTAGTTTTAAATTTAATTAATTAGTGAATTTATATAGGTAACTCAATGAGATAATTAATTATCTTATTATACTACTTCATACATTTTTTAATATTATACTTATTGACTTCATTAATCCTAATCTAGTCTTTTTGAATGAAAATAATTGAATACTAACATGATTCAAATTATGACTAAGGATAGGGAAGGTCGGTTTACAAATCCTGACTTGGGTATCTTACAACACTCGACCCCTTAAAGAGGGTTCCATCCCTAAAATCCATATATTCACAACCTATCCCACTAATATGACTTATGGAAACCAAATTACCACCCATTTTTAGTAATTATTTTCCTATCTAAATTTCCTCTATATACTCTCATCCGTTGTGGTGATCAACCTAGAATCTTACCCTTTTTTTCCTTAGAAAGAAAAGTTTCTTAGAATCTTACCTTACTTTAATGTGTAATTTTTCTGTGCATTTATTTAGCTTATCGAGTTAATGTCCAAAGTACCCATATTTTCATGCTTAATAATCTTAATTTAGGGAGTAATTGTACTTGAGTGACATTAATTAAGGAATTTTCCTAAGGATTACCTAGTTCATTATTAATAAGTGTGAACAATACTAAACTAGAATTCTTCTCTTGAACTACTAAGGTACAAGACTTTACCCCTTTGAAAGGATTAACATATCAAACAACTAACAACTTAAAGGGGTAGAATGGGGTAGATCAACTAAATGATATATATCTCCTAAAATTTGTGTTTACTTCTATGCACTTGAGTCTAGGTTTTCAGGGTTGACGTAATCAGTTAAGGGTGTCTCACTAAGGGGTTCCTTACCAATTCAAACTTCATGTAGTGATTGCTTGGTTCATGAAACCATCAAAAAAATCTGGAAAACTTTTTCTTTCTATACATATATAGTATAATAACAAACAAATTTTTGGACAATTAAAATTCTTGCAATGTGAAGTCAAAAAATTGGTGCCAAATTCAATGTGAGGACCAAGTAGGTCACTTTTCACCATAACTCACTCTACAAGAAGAGTCTAAATACAAGGGTTTATAAGAGTATACTAAACATGTCTAACTCATACCATAGGCAGCAATGATATAGACTATATGACCATGATGTCAAATTCGATTATATCTATCTTGTTTACTTCACATGTCATTTAACACTTCATCTTAAATGTAGTTGATCCTATCATGTAATACATAAACTCGACAACGGACATTGGGAAGCCCTCAGGTCACCCAACTATCGTAACAAGATATTAGGGTTTGTTAGACCAAGGGGACTATATGAGCATTCAATACTTGGTCTTATTAGGCATTCATATATCCACATGCCCTTTGGAATTATCATGGCCTTCTATTAAATTGTAAATTTGGATAGATGAACTCCTAAGGATTTCCACCCATTAATAAATCTACCTCAACTAAACCTAGTGTTTGTAGAAATTGGATATCATGTAAGGTATATTCTAGTCCCTTAGGTAGAGAAATTTTGGGGAACATACGAAAGAAGCCATGTTGAAGGCTAGGCTTGCCTAACTATAATGGAGCTACAACATAATTTAGAAACTTATGTCAAGATTCGACGTTCGTCGTCTGTGCATGCTCCTCAAAGGGACATATTCAAAGTGTGATTGAAAGACAGCAAGGAAAAGAGTTTAAGATGGGAACTAGGGTTTAAGACTTCTAACAATATTCATGGTAGACAATACTCTATAGTGACCAGACTAAAACCCTACAAAATTAGGTCTTTGGAACTAATAACTTAGAAGAGTCAAACCTTATGTAGGGAAATTTTCCTTCATCATAGAGAGGGAAGGTAGTGGTTGGGGCTACACAAAACTAAATCTCAACCACATAGGTAGTTTGGGAAGTAGGAACTGACCCAGTTAGTTAGAGTTTAAAATGCTAGTTGGTATCCTGTGACTCAGAGATAGGTATGTCAACAACCTAAATGTTACTTAACTACCTAATTAAGCAACTACATAGGATAACTTGAAATAGTCAAGTCACTGACTTCTCAGACTATGATACCATATTATAAAGAGTGGGACCTGAGAGGGGATCCACTCAAATGGTATGATACATGGATCCATGTAATAATAAAGTAGGAAAAAACATAAATAGTTTACTTTTTTAAAATATCCCAGATACATTACTCTTCACCTTAAGACGGTGGTAGTACAAAACAAAAAGAGTTACATCTATTTATATCTGATACACTTCAAAGAGGGTAACTAAGTCATTACAAGCTATCCTCATGTCAAATTCCTGAAGGCGGTCATCTTAGGACATTTACATCTAACACTCCTACATCTAGGTGGTTTTGGGAACATCACCTAGTAAAAGGAAACAAAAAGGTATGCATCAGAACACTTCTGAGTGTGATCATAAAAAAACATTTAGACATTTTAGTACAATGGGGTTATAAAAAGGGGGTTCTCATTAAATATAGGGCTATAAAAATTATGTGAATTCAAAAACATATAAATAAGAGAATGAAGCATATGAATATTTGATCAATATATGAATATCCTTGCCATTTGATAATCAATAATATCACAAAATAGAAAGTTGCATGTAGATATATTAAACTAGAACTAACTAGGGTTGGGCCAAGATCCCACTAAGTCAATGGACTAAGTAAAATGGGTGAAAAGATGCACTTTGGGAGGAAAATTGTGTTTATGTATATGAAAGAGGTGGAAATATGTGCCTCGGGTGGAAAGATGTGACCTAATGGTTATGCTAAAGCATCTATATTAGTTATCTTGTCTAAGATCACATGCAATTGCATAGAGAAACACGTATGTCCTTCAACTACATCATCATAAACAAATAACATGGTGAGAGGGGTTATAAACCCAATATAATATGAATAAGTGATTATACTGAAATGAAAGGGTATGGGATTTCAATTAGAGAGGTGCCTCTTTATGAGAAATTTTACATCAAAGTCAATAAAATGTGTAAATGTCAAATAGAGATTGCACATACATGAGTCTCCAATTAGGTTTTAGGTCTATATTATTTGTTCAGGATCCATTTTAGTTAAACTAAGTCTAAGCATGTTGAATTTACTTGTATTTTTCTAGGGATAATATGTACCTTTCCATTTAGGTCATTGAATGATATATATCTCTTAGATCATACTTGGTCGACTACATTTCAAGATGGGCATGAGTTGGGATGTTATTTGCTGACATGTCCTATTTGGAGGAGCCTAGATTTTGATATAGACAAGGGTGTAGGTTAGGGATGCTAGGTTCTCAAATGTCATTGTCAAACTAGCAGTTATGTTCTTAGTATCATTTTTAGTATCTAACCCATACTTCACCAAATATTTTACTCTATATACAAGGAAACATTTTATTTAGGAGCAAAAGATTTATAGATTTCCACATCTAAAAATTGATTAGATCATTGTGCTATAGTGGTTGTGGTTGGATTTTACTTTGATGACACCTTTCTTGAGTTCAAGTTGGGATCATCTCTCTTGACACTATGGTGGTCATGAGGTCAACATTTCATCTGCAACAGCTAGTATGTTGAGGGTCTCACAGACCCTAACAATGGATGCATTGATAGTGGATTACTCTTGCCACATCTCATCTGCCCAAACTACAAAGTCAGGGACGAGGTACGAGCATAGGTAGGCCAGTCAAATCATTTAGAAGACCTGAGACTTGTAGACCTATCATCTGCCAAGGTTTGTTTGGAAGGTGGAGGAGGAAGAATATGACAGTCGAGTGATAGAGTTTGGTGGTGGAAGAGTTGATCAACACGGGTGGTATACCAGGAGGTGAAGATGGGAAGTGGCTTTTGGTAAAGAGGTGTTGTATTCTCAAACTTCTCTAGAGCCTCCATGATTTAGGGTAGGTTTAGGCAGAGGCTTCTTTCCGTCAACCTGTAGGGTGAATGGTGATCAAAGGTGAAAGTGGTAGGAAGGCAGTGTATAGGTTGGCATTGCCATTGAAAACATGTTCACAGGGTGGTGGTGACGCTGGTGATGAAGTTGGTTTTCATCTTTGCCACTTTAGGTCATCGCAAGAACGCTCACTGATAGTTGTGATTGATGAGAATGTATCCTCTACGGTGGCCAAAAGATGCAAATAAAGGTTGTACATGGCTAGGGTAGGTAGAAAAAGTAATGGAGCTTGTATTCCATGTCTACGTGATCCCCGCTAGAGTTGAGTTGATGTTGGCCACGGCAGGCAGCAGTGTCTTGCTGTCAAGGCCTCATGTGCAAAGGAAGTGGGACAACTACATTTCTCTAGAGAAGAAGAAAGAGAGGCAATAGAATATTTAGGGGAGAGAGGGATGTGATGTAGAGGGGAAGTGGAGAAGAAGGAGAAAAGAGAGGAGGAGTGGAGAAGAAGGGGAAGAAACTACCACAATCACGTAGTAGAGGTTTCATCCGCAGAAGCACGTGAAGAAGAATATTGGTGGGGGTTACGCAGAATCATTGTTTAATAAATGAATGAAAACATAGATGTAAATATAAATCTTGACTATATTATTATGTATCAAATGTTAGTCATTTAAATGGGAGGTAAAAAAATTCATATTTACCTCAAACTTGACTTATAGGCTAAGTAAGATGTGAGAAACCCAAGTTTAACCTTAATTTCTTATTTTAATAATGTTTGACATTTTGTTACGTTACAATCATAGTAAGTATTCTTTTAAACATCGATTCCTAAAAATTAATCAATTTTATTAAAACAATGGCCATTCATTCATCCCATAGTCGGGGGTTTCGAACATGCGGCCTCTCGGTCGTACGTCACTACTTTAACCAACTAGATGCCACATCTTTTGGCATAAACTAATCAATTTTAACCCAACAATTTGTATTCATTCCATATTTTTCATTCCTTAGTCCTAGGATGGTATTAGAGGGTCAAATTAGTTTTAAATATAATAAATTAATGAATTTATATAAGTAACCCCATGATATACTTAATTAATTATCCTATTGTACCACTTCATACAAAATTATATTTTTTGTTAAAATACTATATTTATTGACTTCCATTAATCCTAATTTAATCTACTTTACTAAAAATAATTTAATAATAACACCATACAAATAATGCCTAAGGACAGAGAAGATTGATCTATAAATCCTGATTTGGGTATGTTACAAGGTCAGCCGATCAACTTGCCCTTGACTTGTTTTGTGAATCAGTTGACTAGGGTGCAGACTGAAGGAGATCTTCACAGAGTAGATAAGTCTCCTAGCCCAGTTAGTGAGTTAGTAAGCCGGTTTAAATTTTTTATCATAGTATAATGCATGAGATTTGACACCACATGAGTCATTCAACTCACAAATGAATCTCATGGTTCACCTATAGCAAATCTTCCCCGGGTAAAGTTCAATCGCCAACTATAAAGTATACCCCTGACATTAAAATGGCTCTAGATTCCACATCCAACGTCATAATTGAGCAGTTCAAGTTTATTAGGATAATTGGATTATCTACACAAAATGTTATATTGATTGAGCACTTCCAATTAATCAATTGATCCTCCACACAATCATTTATCTAAAGTCAAAATTGCAGCAAACTGCCCACAACTATTGGATTATTTTAGATCAAATTGAAACCCTGGGACATCGCATAAATACACTTGTATAACATCAAAGGAAGTTGGCCACAACCTATCCAGCCCCCATATATAATCCTAAACAGCAGCAAGGAAGGTCAGAGACAAAATTTGATGGCTTAACATGGATATATGCACTTCTAGAGATTGAGAGTGGAAACTAGAACTACTATTTTGGAATGGTGATGAGACCAATTATCTTTTCATCTACGTCGCTACTTTGTTTACAAGCTTCTTCTCTTCTCTCTCCTTTTGTATAGTGAACATGAATAGAGAGTATATATTTTACCACAAAGCAAGGATTAGGCCCATTAGTTGTATCTTGTACTATCATGTTATAAATCATTATTCATACATATTATTGGATTGATTATTGCTTGATTGTATGCTCTATAGATTAGCTAGCTATCTTTCATAATTCCTAGAATACTAGAACAGAGACATTGAAATCTAGGATTATAATACATTTGGTATCATTGAACCATGATGTGATCACAAAAGGAAGTTCTCCAAGGTGACAGATTAAGGATCTATAGGTAATGAGACCTTAAGTCCACAGGAAATTCTATCTGGTGAATTTGATACTCCAGAAGGATATAGAATTTTTTTTGGCCCCAATCCAAATAGCCTTATGTATGAGTGATGTTACATGATAGAGTGGATACACAGGCGACTGTGAAACTTTATGCCTTGATTGTTTTTCATAGGGAAATATGTCCGACAGAATAGGCAGCGAAAACAAAACTTTTACTACCATATTACATGTTAAACCAGCAGATCGCGTCAACTACATAATAAAAAGGATTGTTTGGAGGATATACATGGTCCTGGAGTAAGTATAGTGATATCTCCTTGTCATTGTAGTCGTGCAGCACTTCTAGTTGCACTAGGACTTGTTTGCAGCAACTCTCGATGACCACCATGAACAACAGACTCGAACGACACCTGTAACAACTCCTTGGTCTCTACCACAAACTATGGGATGATTTTGTCCTCCTAGCTATGGGAAAAGGCCACCTCACCTCTATGGAAGTTCAAACAAGCTGCCTAGAACTCTTGTCATCCTATTTGTATGGATAGAAAGGAGTTGTCCCTCCCATTGGTATACTAGTCACCAAATTTCTCTCCCACAATTGTTCCCCCTTGATATCCCTCCCTTTATCACGTAGGACATGCTCAGGTTCTCTTAGTTATTACAACTAGAGAAGTCAAATAATTTTCAGAGGCAATTGATGTGTCTGAGAAGAACCCAATACCCCTCTATTTATAGGAGGGGTTAGGGTCTATGTTCCCAGTTTGTGTGGGAGCGGAGGGGGCAGAAGATCATGAATTTTTGCAACTTGTAAGTGCCAAACCGATTGGTTGGCAACTGAACTGGTCTGTACACTTGCGAGTTGATTGGTTTGCTTTGCAAATCAGTCATTTTTCCATGTTTCCCAATCACATATGAATTAGAAAAGTCAAATCCAATCAATGCACAACATGACGTCAGCATTAACCCTCGATGCAATCAAATTTCTCTACAAACCAGGTGTCTCGCCTTATGAGCTGCTCATCCCAGTACCCCAACCGATCGGTTGGTGAGTTGAGCCGGTCGGTTCTCTAAGTGAACCGGGCAGTTCACTCCCCAGTTTAGGCAGAACTCAGCTAATTCAATATCCAATCAAATGACACTCCAACCAGTCATTTCATCACATGAGTCGATCGGTTGGGAGTCCAGTTTGTTTGCTTGAATTGAATACCTAAACACTTTAGCAATCAATTCAATCATTGTTCATGATTAAACTCCTCTTCTAGGTGAATTCCTATGTGTGTGACCATATAGGTCCTATATTACGTTGGTAGTGAATGTCCATAACCAGTTATGACATCAAAGGCAAAGAGTGGTGCCTAGTCACACATCATTACTACCCAAGTAAATGGAAAGTTGGAGAACAACATCAACATACAATCTATGTTTGGTGTTATAGTGTTTGTATAGTTCCTTTGTCACTAATTTCTAGATTGAACTCAAGGCATGGAGTAGTCATCCTCTTCAACATTCAATCTTGTTCCTTGAACCAGAGCAGATTGTATGAGATATATGTAAGCTCAATATCACATATTGACTCACATGTGCATGGCCATGCATTTCTCAGTCTCTCTAATCAAGAGGCCTTGCATATCACACTCCTTTAGGAGGGATAAATCCCATGTAAATCACTCATAGTCATCCCAATGGGTTACAATGTACTTAATCATTACCTTTATGATAATCCTTATTCAGAGTTACGGTGGATAATGTTAAAGCACACTGAACTACATGTGATGAGTGTAATGACTTCAGGTCTAAGAACCACAATCACCACCTACGCTATGAGAGTTGACTATGACTACCATGTTAATGGTTTCCCATGTGGCAGTCTCATGGTGGGTCTACCTGATACACTATTCGCTAACATGTATCTGTGTTCTTGGTTTGATATCACATATCATGACCAATGTGAATATTTCATCAAGCAACAGACACTCTAGTCTTATGTGATATTGTTGTCTATCTGCCATCCACAACAAAATCCAACAAGGGACGTAGTGAGAATGTGTACATTATTAACATTCATATGATCTCATTGTTCAAGTCACGTACTTGAAGACATACATCATTGAGTAATATCATTCTCTAGATATTTATTATGTTACATCATTATCTCATAACTAAATAAAATAGAATAAATTGGAAGCTTGTCTTTATTATTAATCAAATCATTTACAAATTATACCATTACAATCATCATATGATTGGCTCTCTAGGCATACATACCAACACACTCCCACTTGCACTTAGAGCCAATCACCCACTAATCTTATCCCAAGTGATCTAGCATGACCATCAAACTTCTTCTGTGAATGTGCCTTTGTCAAGGGGTCAGCAATATTATTCTCAGTTGGTAGTCTGTGAATCTTCACATCTCCTCGATGTATGATCTCTTGTATGATATGAAACCACCTTTGTATATGCTTTGAGTGTTGTGATATGGGTTCCTTAGCTTGTACAATAGCTCCATTTTTGTCACAATGTAGCTCAATTATTCCGTTGATGCTTGGAACAACCCCAAGTTTAGAGATGAACTTCTTGATCCATACAGCCTCCTTTACTACATTCAATGCAGCAATATACTTGGCCTCTATTGTATAATAGACAATTGTCTCTTAATTAGAACTCTTCCAGGTTATAGCTCTGTTGTTTAGGGGAAAAAAATCTTTATTGCGATCTATAATCATCTTTTTCAATTTGGAAGCTTGCATCAGTGTAACCCTTTACCACCAACTCTTCCTCTCCACCATATATGAGGAACTGATCCTTAGTTGTTCTCAAGTAGGTAAGGATGTTTGTCATGTTTTTCCAGTGAGCATCACCTAGATCTAACCGATATCTTCTCGTCATGCTCAAGGCATATGAGACATCAGGATGGGTACACAACATTGCATACATGATTGATCCAATTGTTGATGCATACAGAGTCATACTCATATGTTCCCTTTCTTCACAAGAACTGGGACTTTGAGCTTTAGAGACGATAACTCCATGTACCATGGGTAGGCTTCCTCTCTTTGAGCTCTCCATGCTAAACTGTTTCAAAACTTTTTCAATGTATGTGCTCTGACTTAGTCCAAGAAGCCTTCTAGATCTATCTCTATAGATCTTGATCCCAAGATGTAGGATGTTTCTCCCAAATCTTTTATAGAAAACATATTTCCCAGTCGTGTCTTTACCTTTTGCAAAGTAGGAATGACATTCCCCATCAATAGTATGTCATCTACTATAATATGAGGAATGTCACTGTGCTCCCACTAACTTTCTTGTGCACACAAGGTTCATCTTGGATTTGAATAAGCCAAACTCTTTAAATTTCTCATCAAAACAAAAATTCTAGCTCTGAGATACTTCCTTCCATCCATAGATTGACCTTTGTATCTTACAAACTCTATTTACATCCTTTGGATTTATAAATCCCTCAGGTTGTGTCATGTACACATCCTCTAGAATATTCCCATTAAGGAATGTGGTTTTAACATCCATCTGCCAAATCTCATAATCATGATAAGCTACAATAGCAAGCATGATCCTAATGGATTTAACCATGGCCACTGAAGAAAACGTTTTGTCATAGTCAACACCTTGAACTTGTCCGAAACCCTTTGCAACCAATCTGCCCTTATAGGTTTACCATCCATGTTGGTCTTCTTCTTGAAGACCCACTTGCACCCTATGGGGTTTTACCCCTTCAGAAGGATCCACTGAGGTCCATGCCTTATTCGTATACATGGATTCATTTTAAGATCTCATGGCCTCAACCCATTTCTTAGACTTTGGTCCCTTAGTAGCTTCTAGATAGGTTGTTGTCACATCATCTATTACTAACTCACCACCTTCCTAAGTCACAAGATATCCAAATCTCTCAGGTGCAAGGCGTGTCCTATTAGATCTATGAGGTTCCTGTGTTACTTGAGGAAATTGAGATTCCACAAAACTTTGTGATTCTCTTTGTTCCTTTTGTACATATATAGGTTCAATGCTTTCTTGTTGGTCTAGATCCTCTTTGAGTTCCACTTTCCTCCACTGATTCCTTTGGAAATAAAATCCATCTCTAGGAATGTAGCATCTCTGGTGACAAACACTTTGTTGTCAGTTAGGGAATAAAAGTAATATCCTCTTATCTCTTTAGGATATCCAACAAAATAACATTAATTGGATTTAGGGCTAAGCTTTTCAGGAAACATTTTCCTCACATAAGCTTCATATACCCAAATCTTCATAAAAGATACTTTGGTACGCTTCCCAGTTCATATTTCATATGGAGAATATTAAACCGACTTAGATGGTACTCAGTTTAGTGTAAACACAACAGTTTCTAGAGAATATCCCCAGAAGGTAGTTGGAAGCTCAGCTAAACTCATCATTTATTGCACCATATCCAGTAGTGTGTGATTCCTTCTTTCTGATACACCATTATATTGAGGTGTTCTAGGTGTATTCCATTGAGATACGATCCCATGGGCTCTCAGAAGATACTCAAACTCTTGTATTAAGTATTATCCACCTCAATCAGAATGAAGTGCCTAAATACTTTTCCCAAGTAGATTTTGTACTTCATTCATAAACTCCTTGAACCTCTCAAGAGTTTTTGACTTATGTTTCATTAAGTAAACTTAGTCATACCTATTGAATTCATCAGTAAATGTAATCAAGTACTGATACCCACCTCTAATGGTTGTTCTAAAATGCATGTATGTATGAGTCCTAATAGATCACTAGCCTTCTCATTGTTACTTGTGAAAGGGGTCTTAGTCATCTTACCCAACAAACAAGATTCACATGTCTCTATTGATTTGAAATCAAAGGAGTCTAGATAACCATCTTTATGGAGTCGAGATATGTGATTCTCATTTATGTGCCCTAGATGACAATGTCAAAGGTATGTTTTGTTTGAGTTGTAGAGCTTTAGTCATTTGGTATTTATGTTATAAATGTTTGTCTTTAGATCCTACAAATAAATACCATAATACATTGGGTTACTGTCATAAAAGATCCCATCTTTTGAAATAGAACATCGATCATTCTTAATATGAAATTCATATGCATCCTTGACAATACAAGATATAGAAATGATGTTTCTATTTATGGTAGGTAAATAATAGCAGTTCACTAACTCTATTACAAGCCCTATGGGTATAGATAAACTATAGGTTCCAACTGTAGTGGCAACAACTATTGCTCCACTTGCGACTTGCAGTTCAACCTCACCCTTTCCCAAAGGCTTACTTCTTTTCAGATCCTTCATATTCAAGCATACTTAAGATCCACATCTGGTATCTAGTACCCAAGATGAAGAAGTAGATAGGTTTATCTCAATAACCTATATACCTGAAGTGCAGATTTGTATCCCCATCTTCTTCTTCTTGAATGCCTTCAAGAACAAAGGATGAGTTCCTCTTGTACTTTTTTCTCCTCATCATGAGTGTTGAAGATCTAGATTTAGGCTTGGTCGCAGAACTCTTCAATGTCTTGCTTTCATCCTTAGAATCAACTCCGTTGATCACCATCATAGATTTGTCATTCTTCATTCTTGATTCAGCATGAATCATCATACCAAGCAAATCAGACATCAATCTGGCCATATTATTCACATGATAACATGCAATAAAGTGGCTATATGATTCTGGAAATGATTTTAAAATCATATCTTTGGCTAACTCTTGGCTCAAAGAGAATCCCAATTCTTCAAGATGATACACATGTCCAATCATATTGAGCACATGATCTCCTATTGACTTTCCTTCTGTCAATTTACACTCAAAGAGCGTCTTTATGACATTGTTCCTTTCTTTCTTCATGAGATTATGGTTCACTTTATTAAGATGTGTTACTATCTCAACAATGTATGTATCCTCTCATTGCTCATGCAACTCATAGTTCAGGGAGATGAGAATAAGGTACTTTATGTCCAAGGCATCGTTGGCATGCTTCCAGTAAGCATCCACCTCAGTCCTAGGTGCATTAGGAGCACATATTTTTGGCACTAGTTTATCAAGGACATAGAGCTTGCACTCTTCATTGAGAACCCTTCTAAAAGTCCAAAACCAGTCATGGAAATTTGTCCCATCAAGTTTATCCTTCCTAAGGACTGGTCGCAATATTGATTTGTTCGTCATTTGATTCTATAAGAGAAAAATTGCATTTTTATGAAAAATCCTTTTTGATTTAATTTGATATAAAAATTTGATGATATTCAATTAGGTATTTATTTAATTGTCACTTGACATTATTTTATTCAAATGGATACCCTCACATATCAATTCAGAAGATTACAGCGTTCAATCTTCTAGTGGGCAAGATCCAAAATAATTCAACTATTACCTAGACAACGCCAGCGTCCATAGTCAATTATGAATGTAGGCAACTTTTTCCAATTGTATCATATGAAACTCTTAGATAGATGATATTCGAAAATCCTTGCCATAATCATATGTATGCTTTTGGTGCTTCATCCCATTAAGTATACACACTTAAGCATGGCCCAAAAGCCAACACGATAAACATGCATCCTACTTGGGCAGAACCGACATATCTACCATCACACTTCCACGAGATGGACGGCACACCATGCTTGGCATTAACCTACACTTAGTCGACCAAGATTTTCATGTGTGTTGTTTTTGGAATGAATCTAAGACTTAATATTAAATTGAAGGAGTTTGCATTTATAAATATATATACTTTATCCAATCACCACATATATAGTACGTATCATATACATGCTACATCCCACAATGAGAACATGCAATAAACAAAAAGTGATAGTTATGGCCATTCTAATGTAATTCCTTAGAGCCACAAGGAATTATCACAACCTAGGGTCTACATCACATGCAGAAACATGTTGTTGATGTAGATCTGTGCTTGCCAATCTGGGTTGATTAGTTCAACCCTTGAACCAATTAGTTGCCTCCCGACCGGTCGGTTGGTCGTCTCCCCAGTCATTGGTCTCCAGTCCACCATCTTTTGGGTCCTCTAGTTGATCAATTGGGCCTCCAATTGATCGGCCCTCCTTGTTCCTCCATCTCCTGGGCTCATCTTCTTCATATCAATAAGAATTTAAACTATCCTACTATTACATGATTATAGAGAAACCTCGAGTTACATTCGAGGGGAGCAAAGGTAGGAGAGAGTAATACTTTTACAATTGTAAGATAAGGTAGAGGATCAGTGTGCAAATTGAGATGAAATAGGAATAACCAACCACGCACAACCATGCACAAATAATTAGGGTTATTGGCCATATCCACGCTACACATCCACCATCAAAACTTACTTTTGGGCAATGCATGTAAATTGCATATATATATATATATATTTATGATTATGCATGGTATATGATTGGACAAAATTTATTCGCATCACATGCAATAAATAAATGATAAAACCAAAATCTGATCATATGGATTATCCCAAAATATAGTATATTGATGTGGCTCTGATACCACACTAGGGAAATATGGAGACAGAATAGGCAACGCAAGCAAAAGTTATATTGCCATATTCCCTATTAAACCAACAGATTGAGTCAACCACTATATAATGGAAAGGATGGTTTCAAGGATATACTTGGTCCTAGAGCAAGTCCAGAGACATCTCATCCTTGTTGTAGTCATGAAACACTCCTAGTTGCACTGAGACTCATATGTAGCAGCTCCTAGTCACCACCAAGGACAACAGACTCGAAGGGAACTTGCATCAACTCCTTGGTCTCTACCACTGACTATAGGCTAACATTGTCCTCCTAGTGAAGGGCAAAGGTCAACTCGCCTCCATATATGTCCACAAGGACCACCGAGAACTCATTTCATCCTACTAGAATGGATAGGAAGGAGTTGTCCCTCATGTTGGTGTACTAGTCACCAACTTGCTCTCCAACAATTGTTCTCCCTTATTATCCCTCCCTTTATCATGTAGGACTTCCTCAGGTTCTCTTGGCTACCATAACCAAATAAGACAAACAATTGTTAGAGGCAATTGATGCGTCTGATTAGCCCCAAGTATCCCTCTATTTTTAGGAGGGATTAGTGTCAGGGTTCCCAGTCTGTGTGGGAGTGTAATGGATCAAAATATAATGAATTTTTGTAACCTACGAGCGTTGAACTGGTCAATTTGCAACAGAATTGGTCAATTCACACGTGTGCCAATTGGTTCACTCAGCGAACCGCCCATTTTGCCATGTTTCTCAATCACATATGAATTAGGAAATTTAAATCCAATTAATGCACAACATGACATCACATTAATCCTTGATGCAATCAAATTTCTCCACAAACTGGGTGTCTTTCCCTATGAGTCGGTTGTCTCATGACCCCAACTGATTGGTTGATGAGTCAAGTCGATCAGTTCACTGAGTGAACAGGTCAGTTCACTCCCTAGTTTAGGTAAAACTCAACCAATTCAATATCCAATCAACCTGACACTCCAACTGGTCATTAGTCATTTCATCACATGAGTCGACCAACTGGGAATCCATTCATTTGATTTGTTACTGGAATAGAATACTAACCCTTTAGAAATCATTTCTATCATCATTCATGATTAAACTCCTCTTATAGGTGAATTCCTATGTGTGTGACCCTATAGGTCCCATATTATGTAGGTAGTGAATGTCCATAACCAATTATGACATCACAAGTAAAGAGTGGTGCCTAGTCACACATCATTACTACCCAAGTAAATGAAAAGTTGGAGAATAACTTTAACCTACAATCTATATTTGGTGTTACAATGTTTGTATAGTTTCTTTGTCATTGATATCCAGATTGAACTTGAGGCATGGAGTAGTCATCCTCTTCATCATTCAATCTTATTCCTTGAACCAGAGCAGACTGTCTAAGATATATGTAAGCTCAATATCACATATTGACTCACATGTGCATGGCCATGCATTTCTCAGTCTTTCTAATCAAGAGGCTTCGGATATCACTCTCCTTTAGGTGGGACAAATCACATGTACATCACTCACAGTCGTCCCCATGGGTCACAATGTACTTAATCATTACCTTTATGATAATCCTAATTTAGAATTATGGTGGATAATGTTAAAGAACACTGAACGACATGTGATGAGTGTAATGAGTTCAGGTCTAAGAACCACAATCACCACCTACACTATGAGAGTTGATTATGACTACCATCGTAATGGTTTCCATGTGATAGTCTCATAGTGGGTATGCCTGATACATTATTCTCTAACATGTATTTGTGGGCTTGGTTTGATATCACATATCATGACTAATAAGATTCTTTCATCAACTAACACACACTCTAATCTTATGTGTTATTGATGTTTATCTACCTTCCATAATAAAATCCGACTAGGGACGTAATGAGAATGTATACACTCTTAACATCCATAATGATCTCATTGTTCAAGTCACATACTTGAAGACATACATTATTGATTAATATCATTCTCTAGACATTTATTGTGTTCCATCATTATCTCATCACTAAATAAAATAGAATAGATATGAAGCTTGCCTTTATTATTAATCAAATAATTTAAAAATTATGTTGTTACAATCATCATATGATTGTCTCTCTGGGCATACATACCAACAATTTTATCATACATGTATCTTAGTTTCAGTTCTTGCTTTTATTTATTGCTTGGTTGGTTGAATTAGAAAATTAAAAAACCACAAATTAAACTATCCTTCTTAATTTTTTTCTCTTAAGTGGGTTAAAAATTTGAAATGTTCTTAGAAAGGTTGTCCTTCGGACTCAGTCCTAAAGCTAGATTACTAGAAAATGTGTCCACTTGTGGGTAGTGATTATTGCATGTTAGTTTGTTTAGGAAAAAACTTGGGGATTTCTTTTTAGGTCAATCTCTTGTACTATAACCTATCACATCGGTGTTCACTTATATATTTTCCAATTTGCCTATGGGCCATGTTGTAAACCCTTGTAAGTTTCATTTAATTAATAAAGAGATGTTTAATTTAATTATCATGTAAGTTTTATGTGTCATTTTTGAACCACTCAGAGATGGGCACATCAATCCCTTTAACACTGTCTTGGTAGTGGGATTGAGATTAGGTAAGAACATATCTGTAGCAATTAGCATTAGATATATAAACACAATCTCTAAATGATATTTTTTAAATTTAAAATCTAGAATGAACCTAGGAAACCATAAAATCCACAATGTTGAAAATTTGGCTACCTAGGCTTGAACACAAGGGGTTTTGACTAGTAATTACTTCCTATTTGTCTTGCAACAATTGTTGAGGGCTCCCGGATAACCTCCAACTTTGATGATTATCTTAGTCTTTTTCTTTAGTTTTCCGTACTCTTTTTAAATTAAATATATACATAATCCCTAAATTTTCCCTCTTATTATAAATATACTATCAAACTAACTTTTCCCATTTATATATGCAAAAAAACACAAAAAATATCATAAAAGACTAACTCAGCATCAAGACCGCATTGAGTCAAACGATCCCAAGACCGCATGAAGCCAATCGGTCCCGAGACCGTTTGAAGCCAATCGGTCCCGAGACCGCATGGAGTCAAACGGTCCCAAGACCGCATGAAGCCAATCGGTCCCGAGATCGCATGAAGTCAAATGGTCCCAAGACCGCATAAAGCCAATCGGTCCCGAGACCGCATGGAGTCAAACGGTCCTAAGACCGCATGAAGCCAATCGGTCTCGAGACCGCATGAAGTCAAACGGTCCCAAGACCGCATGAAGCTAATCGGTCCCGAGACCGCATGGATTCAAACGGTCCCTAGACCGTTTGAACCGTTTGAAGTCACACAGTCTCAAGACCACATGAAGCCAACCGGTCCCAAGACCGCATGAAGCCAACCGGTCCCGAGACCGCATGGAGTCATACAGTCTCAAGACCGCATGGAGTCATACGGTCTCAACACCGCATGGAGTCACACGATCTCAAGACCACATGAATCCAAACGGTCCTGAGGTCCAAACGGTCCTGAGGCCCAAACGGTCCTGAGGTCCAAATGGTCTTGAGGTCCAAACGGTCCTGAGGTCCAAACGGTCTCCAAACCGTTTGGACTTCACTCAAGGCCTATAAATAAGACCCCAAGGGTCCTCAACCCGGGGGGGGAGTTTTCAGACGCCCAAAGGCTGCCTGAATCACTCCAGAGCAAATCCGACTTCCATCTTCCGCCCAGGGGCTGTCGGTCTGAGGCCCACACTACATCTCGAAGCTGCTTTCTCTCTCTCCGCCAAAGAAGGTGGGAAGAGGGAGATCTCATCATCAAGCAAAATGTGAAGCTGGTGGATCGTTTCTCTCTCTCCAAGGGGTTGACTTTCCTCTTCCCTTTGTGGGGATGATGCTCTCTCTCTCTTCTTGCCTCCTTCTTTGTCCTAGTCATGAGTGAGTAGTCTCTCTCAATAGGGTGCGGGGAGTAGCCCTGCTACCCATGCTTTCATATCATGTAAATGTAATCCATAGTTTGCAATATAGAGTTTTTATCTTCTCAGTTCAACATCAAACGTTTAATGAATGCTTGTTGCTTGATCACCAACTTGTGTTATCTTTTATCTTTTAGTATGAATTGTCTACGTTTGTACTATTAGATTTGAAACTCGTTTGTATGTTGGTTCTTGGTGCATGTATCCTCCATGCATCTGTTTCGGTATCTAGAAGTGTATCTCAAGGAGTGGAGTAAACTCACTATCATTTGTTGCACTTTCATACTATGAAATGGAATCAGTTGACGTATGGAAGTGCAACCTTGGTAAGTCGAGGAACACAGTTCACGAGGGGAATGATGCAAAGTAAGTGACCATTTGTTTGGGAATGGCTAGCGTTGCAACGTTCCCACACTTCTCGTAGTTAGTTCTCTGAAAGGAAGCTAAATCTACAAAGATACTAACTGACTAGACTCTTTTTGCAGGTTATGTTTTGCTTTGCATGTATTGATCCGTGTGTAGTGGCGGTGAAAAACCGATCACACCCTAGTGACTTTTATCATATTTTAATCCTTAGATTTACTTGCTTTCTTTACTTTGCATGTTCTTAGTTTAAAACAACAAAACCAAACTTTCGATTTAAGTGCCTGCTATTAAGTAACTAAGTGAAATTCCAATGTTTTCCATCTTGTTACTTGCAACAAGACCGATGTCCTGAGGATTCGACCCTTAACTATACTACGATAAGACTTCCACATATCCTAGCATACGTGGGTGGAGTTCTCTATCTAGTATATGCAAGGCTAAACCTAAATACTTACTATCTTTAGGATTTTTAGTTGGTGGACGCAATTCCACGTAAGTGGAAGTTCCATCAAAAATTGGCGACGTTGCCGGGGACAACGGAACATTTTAATTTCATTTAGTATCTTGCTAGTTGGTTAGGGTTTTACACTTTGTTTTAATCATTAAACCATATTATCCTAAAATTCATTATATCTCCGCCATCATCTAAAAGGGTGTTTTGTTCTCTCTACTCAGGTAGAAAATGTGTATGCAACCAGTGCGTAACCTCGGATTCTCCCCTGATCCAGAGTACGACATTGAGGTAGAGAGAAGCTTCCACCGTCGCATTCGACTCAGTCGCTAAAGGGCCAGGCAAATGGTTGAAGATCAACGCCAGGCTGCTTTGGTGATGGAGAGGGTCAACGCCGCCATCGCCGCTCAAAGGGCACAACTCTTCGCTGATACTCGTGCCCAGATTCAAGCGGAGATTCGTGCAGAAGAAGAGGCCCACATTAGAGCTGAAAATGAAGTAGCAACCCAAGCTGCTTAATTGGAATTAAAGAACAAGCACCTGAGGGACTACACTGTCCCAAAGAACTACGAGGACAACCATCCGGTCCGACCTCTGATCATCAACATCCCCAACTTTGAGATTCAGACCCAATGGATCCAGATCATGTAGGGCATATCATTCTCTGGAGGCTCTGGAGATGACTGCATGGATCATCTGAAGAGGTTTAAGGCACTTTGCCGCCTGGTCTCGCAAGCCGGAGTCGCTTTTGATGCAATAATGATTCATCTGTTTCACTTCACCCTGTCTGGGAGAGATCTGAGTTGGTATAACTCACTTGACAGGGAACCTATAATAACCACTTGGGCTCCCCTAGAGGAAAAGTTCTTAGAGAAGTTCTTTCCCCCTTCACTGACTTATGAGATCAGGGGGCAGATCAATCACTTCTCTCAGCTACCTGGGGAATCCCTTGCTGAATCATGGGAAAGGTTTAAAGAACTTTTGCGGAAGTGTCCCCATCATGGAATCTCCCAGAACCAACTAATAGAAACCTTCTATCGGGGAGTGAGAGATGATATTAAATAGTTTTTGGTTTCTTCCTCTGGAGGAAACTTCATGAGAAAGAATTATGAGGACGCCTGGAAAATTGTTACGCTCGAAGCTGAAAACCAGTCTAACTGGGGACGATCAGCTGGTAAAGGTGTCCTCAAGGTCTACAAAGCTGAAGAATCAATGGAGATGAAGGACATAACTGAAGCCCTGAAAACCATAGTTCATAAACAATAAGCTCTCGAGACTTCTCTCGGGGAATTTGATAAGAACAAAAATCCTCTTGTTCAACAAGTCAAGGCCGTCACAGGATCCTGTGAGGCTTGTCATGCTTCTGACCATCCGACCCTTTCCTGCGGTATGCTGTATAATGTGATGATGGATCTGCATCCACCACCACAACCATATGAACCTATCACTGACCATACAGAAGAACAACTACCCGAACAAGTCAACTATATCCACTCTATCCCTGGACAAGTCTATTACAACCCTAATCAGCCAAGGAATCATCCATGATTTTAGTATGGAAACCCTGCTGGGACCGCTAATCCACAACATCAAACACAGGGAGGATCCTCTAGTAGGCTACCACCTGGGTTCCCAAACAATTTCAACCAAAATCAAGGGAATTCCAGGACTAACTTCCCTAGGGCTAACTATCCCAGGAACCAATCAGCCTACTACCAGTACACTCATCCTCCGCTCCATCCACAGCTGCATACTCAGCAACCTCAGCTGGCGCTACCACCACAACAACCTCAACAAGCCCAACAACAAAGTCCTCTGAAAAATACTCCTTCTCAACCGGAAGATGAAATATCATTGATAAGGCAGATGCTGCAATCTCAACAGACTATGCTCGCTAATCAGCAAGCACAGCAAAAAGCAGTAGAAGCCCAGATCGCTGCACAATTGAAGCCTCCGGCAGGCACATTTGCAGGGCAGCCCGAATCAAATCCTAAGCATGGACAGAACAGACATGAGCAATTGAATGATGTCACCATGAGATCGTGACGCACTCTTCATGAGACTACCAAGATCGACCCAGATAATGATAATACCCCTGCTTTTATGACGAATGAGAGCCCGCAACAAGGAAGGGAGAAGCCCTCAGAGGACACAAAGGGCAAAGATAAAGACCAAGTGTCCGTAGAACCTGAAGTTTTGTAATATAAACCAAGAATGTCGTATCCAGGTAGACTGCGAGAAACAAAGATGGACACCAGGTTTCAAAAGTTCAAGGAGGCAATGAAGAAACTATACATTGATATCCCGCTCCTTGATGCTCTTTCCGAGGTGCCAGCCTGGGCAAAATACCTCAAGACCTTACTATCAAGGAAGTACATCACCGAGGAGCAAGAAACTGTTAAGCTTGCTCAGACCACTTCTGACATCATCTTAAACAAGATGCCCAAAAAGAAGAAGGACCCAGGCTCCTTCAGAATCCAATGTTGCATTGAAAATGCATCTACTAAAAAAGGATTAGCTGACCTAGGGGGCAGTATATCCATCATGCCTTATTCTATGTGCAAGCATCTGGGTTTCACCGAATTGCTGCCTACGGCAATGACTATTCAATTAGCTGATTCCACCATAACCGCACCTCTGGGGATCATTGAAGATATCCCAGTAAGGATAGGCAGGGATGCCTACGTCCCATGTGACTTCGTTATCATGGATATTAAAGAAGACTTGAGATACCCGATTATTTTCGGCAGACCTTTCCTCACTACTGTCAGGGCACTTATCGACATCGAAGCTGGCACCATCATTCTTAGGCTCAGAAAAGAAGAAATTCAATTCCGAGTCCTCAATAGCATGAAAGGCCCTAGTATCCAAGAGGAGGTTTTTCTTCTTGACGCAATACAACAAATGTCTCAATTAGAAATATCTGAGCCTGCCGACGAACTAGAAAATGTCCTAATCAATCTGGATGTTGAATTCTCTGTGAACGAACTAGTTCAATAGTGTCTGCAACATTTAGAAAAGGCCGAAGAAGCATCAATGACCACTTTTGAAGAACTTAAAGCTGTTACCATTATAAAAGCAGATGAGCCACCAAAAGCCCCTGAAATGAAGACTTTACCCACAGGACTTAAACATGTTTTCTTAGATATCATGCATGATCCGGTCCGACCTGTGATCATCAACATCCCCAACTTTGAGATTCAGACCCAATGGATCCAGATCATGCAGGGCATCTCATTCTCTAGAGGCTCTGGAGATGACTGTATGGATCATCTAAAGAGGTTTAAGGCACTTTGCCGCCTGGTCCCGCAAGCCAGAGTCACTTTTGATGCAATAATGTTTCATCTGTTTCACTTCACCCTGTCTGGGAGAGCTCTGAGTTGGTATAACTCACTTGACAGGGAACCTATAATAACCACTTGGACTCCCCTAGAGGAAAAGTTCTTAGAGAAGTTCTTTCCCCCTTCACTGACTTATGAGATCAGGGGGCAGATCAATCACTTCTCTCAGCTACCTGGGGAATCCCTTGCTGAATCATGGAAAAGGTTTAAAGAACTTTTGCGGAAGTGTCCCCATCATGGAATCTCCCAGAACCAACTAATAGAAACCTTCTATCGGGGAGTGAGCGATGATATTAAACAGTTTTTGGATTCTTCCTCTGGAGAAAACTTCATGAGAAAGAATTATGAGGACGCCTGGAAAATTGTTACGCTCGGAGCTGAAAACCAGTCTAACTGGGGATAGTCAGCCGGTAAAGGTGTCCTCAAGGTCTACAAAGCTGAAGAATCAATGGAGATGAAGGACATTGCTGAAGCCCTGAAAACCATAGTTCATAAACAACAAGCTCTCAAGACTTCTCTCGGGGAATTTGATAAGAACAAAAATCCTCTTGTTCAACAAGTCAAGACCATCACAGGATCATGTGAGGCTTGTCATGCTTCTGACCATCCGACCCTTTCCTGCGGTATGCTGTATAATGTGATGATGGATCTGCATCCACCACCACAACCATATGAACCTATCACTGACCATACGGAAGAACAACTACCGGAACAAGTCAACTCTATTCACTCTATCCCTGGACAAGTCTATTACAACCCTAATCAGCCAAGGAATCATCCAGGATTTCAGTATGGAAACCCTACTGGGACCGCTAATCCACAACATCAAACGCAGGGAGGATTCTCTAGTAGGCTACCACCTGGGTTCCCAAATAGAAGATCAGGAGGAAAAGCTCCTAGATGAGCTGAAGAAGCATAAAAAGGTCATTGGATATAAGATAACTGACCTAACAGGCATAAATCCAACCCTGTGTATGCACAGACTTCCAATGGTTGAAGAATTCAAGCCATCCCGCGAACATCAAAGAAAACTAAATCCTAATCTCAAGGAGGTGGTTCGCCTGGAGGTCCTCAAATTACTCAAAGTTGGCATAATCTACCCTATCTCTGACTCCCAGTGGGTCAGCCCTGTCCAGGTTGTTCCAAAAAAAGGAAGTACTACCGTAGTGCTTAATGACAAAAATGAGTTAGTACCCACCAGGACTGTAACAGGGTGGCGGATGTGTATTGACTATAGGAAGTTGAACAAAGCCACGAGGAAAGATCACTACCCTTTACCCTTCCTTGATGAAGTCTTGGAATGCCTAGCTCATCAGAAATATTTTTGCTATCTCGATGGTTATTCCGGGTTTTACCAAATACCCATACACCCGGAAGACCAGGAAAAAACTACCTTCACCTGTCCTTTTGGGACATATGCCTTTAGAAGAATGTCGTTCGGGTTGTGTAACGCACCCGCTACTTTCCAACGGTGTATGTCTGCCATCTTTGCCGGTTTAACTGAATCCATCATGGAAGTATTTATGGACGATTTCTCAGTTTACGGAGATTCCTTCGATAACTATTTAATCAATCTTGGACAAGTTCTACAACACTGCGAGGAAACGAACCTTATCCTGAATTGGGAGAAATGTCATTTCATGGTAACGGAAGGTGTCGTCCTCGGGCACAGGGTGAGCGATAGGGGGATCGAGGTGGATAAAGCAAAAATCAATGTTATTTCAAAACTATCACCACTGAAAGATATAAAGGGAGTAAGAGCTTTCTTGGGTCATGTGGGGTTCTACAGAAGATTCATCAAAGATTTTTTGAAGATAGCAAAGCCCATGACCCAGCTTCTAACTAAAGATACTGACTTCATATTCAATCAAGAATGTATGCAAAGCTTTTCTACCCTCAAGAATGCTTTAATCTCTGCGCCTATTCTAAGAGCCCCAGATTGGTCGCAGCCTTTTGAAATCATGTGCGACGCAAGTGATTATGCTATAGGGGCTGTTTTAGGACAACGTATTGGTAAGAAACCTTACGTCATCTACTACGCATCCAAAATGCTAGATGAAGCACAGAAAAATTATACTACCACGGAGAAATTTTTTTGGCTATCATCTATGCGTTCGAAAAATTTCACTCATACCTGATTGGTTCTAAGGTCATTGTTTATACTGACCACTCC
Organism: Alisma plantago-aquatica; assembly: GCA_963693085.1. Lineage (NCBI taxonomy): Eukaryota > Viridiplantae > Streptophyta > Magnoliopsida > Alismatales > Alismataceae > Alisma > Alisma plantago-aquatica. Next base: position 707,059,944 of record OY856409.1, read on the forward strand.
GCCATTCGATATCTGATTCAAAAGCAAGATGCCAAACCCAGGCTCATCCGCTGGGTGCTGATGCTTCAAGAATTCGACCTAGAAATTAAGGATAAAAGTGGAGTAGAGAACGTTGTAGCTGACCATCTCAGCCGTATCGAGGTTGAAGAAGAAGACAAAATCCCTATCCGGGATTCTCTTCCAGATGACCAGCTTATGAAGGCCACCCATGGATTCCCTTGGTACGCGGATATTGTCAACTATCTAGCCACAGGGATTATCCACCCCTCTGCTTCCTATCATGACAAAAGGAAGTTCCTTCATGACATAAAACAATATTATTGGGATGAACCCTACCTGTTTCACCTTTGTGCTGACGGACTTTTCCGTTGTTGTTTGCCAGAAGAAGAAATAACCCTGGTCCTAGAGCATTGCCATTCAGGACCCACGGGGGGGCACATGAGTGCTAAGAAAATAGCTATAAAAGTCTTACAATCTGGTTTCTTCTGGCCCACCATATCAAAGGATTCATACGATTTTGTGAAAGCTTGCAACAAATGCCAATTTTCTGGTAACATATCTAAAAGAGATGAAATGCCCCTCACTATGTGGCATGAAATTGAGCTTTTCGATGTGTGGGGGGTAGATTACATGGGCCCTTTCCCTTCATCCTATGGCTTCTCTTACATCTTGGTCGCAGTGGACTACATCTCAAAATGGGTCAAAGCTATACCCACTGTGTCCAGCGATTCCAAGCATGTTATTAAATTGTTCAAAGATATTATTTTCCCAAGATTTGGAGTTCCAAGAACTGTCATATCAGATGGCGGGACCCATTTCTTGGAAGAAAGTTTTGAAGCCTTACTGAAAAAGTACAGAGTCAATCACAAGGTCGCCACGCCTTACCATCCACAGACTAGTGGACAGGTTGAGATATCAAATAGACAATTAAAGGCAATTCTTGAAAAAACGGTGAACAGAAACTGCACTGATTGGTCCACCAAACTTCCTAATGCCCTTTGGGCATACTGAACTGCATATAAAACACCAATCGGAACAACCTCATTCCGTTTGGTGTACGGGAAGTCATGTCATCTTCCAGTAGAGCTGGAATTCAAAGCCTGGTGGGCCATCAAACAATTAAATTTCGACCTCAAAAGTGTAGGAGAGAATAGACAACTCCAATTGCAGGAGCTAGAAGAGCTCCAAATGACCTCCTATCAGAATGCCAGAATATATAAGGAGCAGACAAAAATGTGGCACGACGGTCATCTCAAAAGGAAAGACATCGCCTTCGGCGACAACGTACTCCTTTTCAACTCCAAGCTCAAGTTGTTCCCCAGAAAACTTCAAACAAAATGGTCTGGACCCTTCACCATAAAGAATATTTATCCAACTGGAGCTGTAATAATTATCGACAATAACGGAGGAGAAAGGACAGTCAACGGTCATCGTTTGAAAAGATACTACTCCCCAACAGACAAAATGCCAAGACAAACCATATAAATCAAAGACGCCACGCCGTCAGCATAACAACGTCTCAGCTTCGTCGAGCCAGTGACGTAAAACTCAGGCGCTACTTGGGAGGCAACCCAAGATTTCAGTTTTTTTTTTCATTTTCTTTACTTTAGGTTTATCTTATAAAAATACAAAAAAAATATACAACCAAAACAAATATAAAAATAGCAAAATGAAAATATACAAAAAAATTCACATAAATAAAACAAACACAAAAATATATATACCCTTACCCCCACCAAACGGTCTTGAAACCGTTTGGAACCAAACGGTCCTGAAACCGTTTGGGACCAAACGGTCTTCAAACCGTTTGGGACCAAACGGTCTCAAAACCGTTTGGAAATCCAAACGGTCGCTAAACCGTTTGACCTAGGGTTTTTTTCAAGTCAACCCCCCGTTTCCTATAAATATAAACCCTACCCCTTCGTTTTTCTCTCTTTGACTCTCAAACTTTCTCGTGCTTCTGTGCAAGAACTATTCCATTGCTCTTGCATTCCCCTGTTCCCACGCGTTTCTTCTCCGGCGACCTGGTTCCCGTACTTCTACATGACAACCGTACCTCTGTACCACCGCCATTCCCTTCCTCGTTGTCGACGCTACCACCAACTGCAAGGTAATCCAGCAACCGCGGTAGTAAGGCCAACCTTTTCCTCTTTCGCAAACCTTCCTCATCGCCATCATCGTCTTCGGCACTACCACGGCGCTTTCGCTTCTCCGCCGATGAAGCTGCCTCGTCGTCTTCACCGTCGCTTTTATCACCGATGTTTACCGCCGTTTTCGCCGTCGTCGCCAACGCATCCGCCGTCTCTGCACCGCTTCGTCTTCGTCTTCACCTTCACCGGCTGGTTACCTGTCGTTCCGCCTACCAAACGGTCTTGAAACCGTTTGGGACCAAACGGTCTCCAAACCATTTGGCCTTACACATTCCTTTAATTTCCATAAAACCACAAAAACACATAAATACAAATAAAATCTAATTTGTTTCTAAACATATTGTTCTAACTCATGATTTCTCACTTTGCAGCTATGGCATCACCAGTAAAGAAGGTCATCGGATTCGAAGACCTCACAATCTGGACAACAGAGCAACTGATGGAAGAACAAGCTAAGCTACAGAAGATAAGAGATGAATTCAACAAGACCGGGAAGGCACCACCAAATGTAAAGATGATGCAAGTCCTATGCGACCTTGATCGCCTGAACAAGGGCATGGGTGATACACCTGAAGAAGAAATTGAAATTTCTTCTTCTTATGATGAAGGCTCGGAGTACACACCAAATCCCGAGGAGGAATCCCTAGCCGAAGAACAAAAGGGGAAGCACAAGGTCCTAGAGACTACAGCTGGGCAGCCCTCTAAGAAAAGGGCCAGAAAGTAAGTCAGGCCTGCTACTGCAAGGGAACAAATCCTAGCAGAAAACGACCCACAAAACACCACCCCCACTACCACTCCCACAACCACCGTTGTCCCCACCTTCCCTCCCGTCACCACCACAACACCTCCACTAGAAAATCTCTTCATCCAAACCAACCCCTCCACTGACAAAATACTAAAACCCACCAAGTATGTTTGCTCCAGCATACTACTTAAGATGGGGATATACGACCGCATCTTCAACGTGCTAGAAAAAGCCAACCTCGCCAGGTTGTGTCTAGTACCTGAAATATCCTACTCTGAACCCACTATAGAATTTTTCACTTTTCTGACCAAAGAGCCCGTAGACATCATGGATAGAACACGGGATGGAGGCGACAGAAGGCTCGTCACCCAAATCTTCGGCAACAAGGTTGTCTTAACGGAAAATATGATGAATACAATTTTTATTGACAACCAGGAACAGCTGCGAAAAGCCATGGCGGTGGGAACCGAACATCCTGAGTTCAACAGACACAAATTCTGGAAATCTCTAACCGGGATCCCCACCTATGATGCGAAGACGTGCAAAGCATCAAACATACACTCTAGATTTGTGCGCACTCTGCACAAAATTCTTGCTGGAGCACTCTTCCCCAGGACAGAAGGGGGAAACGTTATAATTTCGGATCTTTTCGTTCTCTGGTCTATTCTTAACGAAAGGCTTGTCAATATAGGATGACAAATGATCCAGAAATTATCAGCTTTCGGCCTAAGGAAGGAAGTCTGCATGGGGGGCATGTCACATCCATTATCAAATACCTCAAGATGGACAGACTCCTACCTCGTTGCACGCAACTAAAGGGCGACATCCTTACCAATGAACAAACTCTGAAAAACTCCTTCATCATCAAGGAAAAGGATGGGAAACTACATTATGTCTTCTGCCCTACGGTCAAGTCATCCAGAACACTCCTCCCGCTTCCAGAGCTAGCAAACTACGACACAGAAAAGCTCCTCTTCTCTGACGAAGAGCTGACACAACTCCTAGCTTCGGTTAAAACAACCAAAAGGAAAGCAACATAGGAACAGACAGAGTTGAGTATCACAGCCCCGACAGCTCGTCCATCCAAAATACCTGTCAAACGACCTTCCAGAAGGCAGTTGCAGGCACAACAGCTGTCGGGGACACCAACATCAAAGCCAAATCTAGAGGTTGAGACCCTCCATGAAGATGTCTTAACCACCTCATCAATCGACTCTTTCATTCAAAGTCTGCATGACCAGCTAACCGCCACCACCACTCCACCTTCCACCTTTCCAACATCTACCACCCCTCCCTTCTCCACCACATCCACACAACCATTCACATCCTCTTCTTCACCCCTTTTTCCTTCGGGCCCTCCCTTCTCCACCCCTATGCCCGACTTTACCACTTTCTTATTCCCCTCCACAGTTTCTACCCCATCTCTATCACTCCCACCGCTTTCACCCGAGATACCACCACCTTCACATCCACCACCACCCCGACACCGCTGGTGACTCCATCCACAGTCACCACGCAGTTCGGGGCATCATCAGTGTCTCTTTCGCAAGGCACTACCACCCTCCCACATAGACCCCAGCCACCCCACCCTTCCGCCTCTGGGGTCCCTTTTGCCAATATCGGTGAGGAATTCGGCTGTCAATTCGACGCAGTCTGAAACCTCCTCACTGATCCTTCTAACATCTTACATTCTATTTTTTCTTGTGTGCAGGGTTTATCACGTCAGGTGGCCATGATCGACGAATAACACCGAGCCGTGCCCACCATCCTCCAAGGCTTCCAGCAATGACAAGATGAGGTGGCTAAGCAAGTTGAGAACATCAACAGCCACTACAACAACTTATCGGACCTGGTCCTCGGAGCGAAGCTCCAGCAAGAAGCAACGGCAAAACAAGTCGATGAGATCTCTACGCAGACTCAACCTTTGCCAGAGACTCTCCGCGAGCTGCAGCATCAACAAGCAGTAATGAGCACGTGCTTGGACACCATCAACAGCACCCTCACACAGCTACATACTCGCCAAGAGGAGTCAGCTAATAAAGACATCCAGCAGCTGCGCACTCAAGCTACCGATCTAACAGCACGTCTCCTCTCCGTTGAGGGCCGCTATAATGACCTCAAAGAATCCCATGACGCACTGCTCGAAATACATGAGCATCTGCAAGTGGCTTATGATGAGTTGCAAGCCACCCATCAGCGGTGCAGCAAGACCGCACGCAAAAATCCAGCAGACAAGGCGGCGCACGACAAGGATGGCGATAGTGACGAAGATGAAGATGAAGACTCCGAATCATCTGCAGATTCGAACAATGATACCACCTCTTCTGGTGGCAAATCAGATGATAGAGAGGACCCTGGCAATGCAGCCGAACCCTCTCACAAAGGCTTCGACAAAGATCAGCATGACAATGAACAGCACCCCAAGTCCCCACACAATGATAATGTTAACATGTCATATGGGGATCAATTCATTGATTATTCCGCTCTAGGTTCAATCGGGGAAACTGCTAAAGATGTGGCTTTTGCTTAGCTCCAACAATGTCTATTAGGAACCAGCGTCAGCCCACCCAAAACATCTGCCCCACCTCTCTCCGCACCTGGCACATCTGTGCCCTCCCCCCATGACCAGGACGAGGCAAAGCGAGTGAGTTTAGATATTGATGAAGAACTCGACTTTGCCTCCGATTCCGATGACGATCTGTAGACCTTCACTGAAGTCCTGGATCACCCTTCTTCCCCCGCTCCTCAGGAACTTCCCCCGCCACCACCTCTACCGCATAAAATGCATGACCTGGACATGGAGATCATCTCCACACTAGCTGCTCAGGACATTTTTATACTGAACACTATTGTGGATGATGCGAAGGCAGGGGACGACATCATCTACAATAACACCAAAACTAGACGCAAGATGACACGAGAAGATTTCCGTACCATCATGTGACCTCGGTCCATGATACCTATGGCGATCTTCCGTGTCCTTCTTTCCAATAGCATCGAAATATATAGAAGTCATAAGAGGCAACAACCAGTTTTCAATGCCTCGCCTGCTCTGTCTGTTGGCCTTTTATACAAAGACATAAGAGCAAAGTCAATCGAGAGGTTGCGTGCTGGTTTCGCACGTCGGGCACGTTTTCTTACTGTGCCCTTCCAAGTTTCAGACCACTGGCTTTTTATGATTGTGGATACCGAGGCTCGGGATGCCAAGGTGTATAATTTCTACGGCGCCAAACTACCAGCCGGTATAATAAACTTCATTGGTGAAGCAGCAGGAGAAGCAAGGTGTATACCCTTCCGGCTGCTTAAGTTGATTTGGGCTGCATGCCCATCTCTCCGCCAGGATTGGAGCCAGCCTTGGTTCAAAATCATAAACCCTCAAGTTAAAGCTGCCGAGGGATCTGGGGATTGTGCTTTCTGCACCATACGTCACATCCAAGCACTGAACCAGGAAATCCCATTTACTGATCTGGTTGTTGAAGATTTTCATTCCTTGCGCGGGCGTTATGCCATGGAGCTCATCTATGATAGACGTTTCTTCAAAGACCTGACTATGGCACTAGATGACGTCCCTCGCTACCTCTTCTCAGCTATCCAGCGACCGCAGCGGCGACCCTTTCGACAAACTCTGAAGGAGTCAGAAAAAACCACAGTACCAGTCGCAGCTACCGAGCAAAGTAAAGGAGACGTCGATCCTTTGTCTGCCATTGAACCAACTTTTCCTGACTTCAATCACAGTTCTTGTAAAGGTCTCTCCGACATCGAACTACGTCTCATCATGTCGCGGCTCTCAGCCAAGAAGGATGAACTTGTATTCATGTCTCAAGACATCTTAGTTATGGCAGACACGCTCCGAGAGACTTTACAGGTTAAAGGATCTCTCTCTGTAAGCCTTATGGCCGCTTACCAGTTCCTACTCGGCCAAAATAACCCCACTACATATATGGCATCCCCATACATGAAGGATGATCTTCTAAAGCTAGGGAACTTCGGCACAACTGACGCACTGATCTCCTATCTACAGCACACAATGCCGACGTTCATCATGTTACCCTTCCTCTATCATGAGCACTGGATGCTCCTGGCCACAAATCTCCCAGAAGGAACAACTACAATATATAACAGCTCTGATAGCCAATACAATCCACGACAGAAGAACTATGTTGTGACACCAAGGACGCCAACAGAGGTAGTGGAAAAGGAGTGTGCCGATAAGTTAATCGCTTTTCTAAGTCAGCATATAAGGGCGTACGACAAAGAGCATTTTCACCGCCCTTCCTTCTGCCACAAATGCCCCCACCAAATCCAGGAATCAAATGACTGCAGCTTCCACATCCTCTACTGGATGTATACCATCATCGTTCTCCAAAGACCAGTATAAGAAATGACTGACATGGATTACCACGCGCTACGAGGACAGTTCGCAGCAAATCTACTTCATTCCCCGGGGGCAAATGAAGAATTAACTTAGCCTGCAGCCCTTGTCCTAATTACTTCTCAACCTATCACTTTGACACTTTGGGGACAGAGTGAGTGATAAGTTAGGGGGGTACATTAGACAAGGGCGAGGTACCATTTTCTCCATCCCCTTTTTCCCCTTCTCTATTTGTACATATTTTCCTTTCTTCTTTAACTTTCTTTTTAAAATAGCCCTCTCAACTTTAGAATCCTATTAGTCCCCAAAAGTAAATAGCACTTAGACATTTTATGGCGATTTAATAATATCCCTCCACTATTGATTTTCATACTTTTGCTTCACTCCTTCATCTGACTCTCCACATGTCAATATCAAGGCAGAAATAAGCCAGACTCTCAAGGGTGAGAGGGGCATCAGGCAACTTCCAAATCAAGAAGCTCTGCAAGTGGACCACAAACCAAATAAATGCATAATTGAAAAACTCTAAGAACAACTCTCCTCTCTTCAAAATAAAAGAGGCTTGGCCGCCCAAAATAAATTCCCAAACAAAAACCCCAAACCCAAGCCTGTGAGTCTTTGAATAAAAGCCAGAGAGTCGAATAAAATATTGAGAGTTGTGCCTTAAATAAGGATCTATATAAAGAACCGATGAAGGTCTCACCCAGCCGGCACATTCAGCTGCCCTCACAAAGGTAGATGTGTCGTGCCCGGTAGTGAAACCCTAAGGTATCCAAATATATGAAAGGCTTATAAAGGACTCACCCGACCGGTACATTCAGCTGCCCTCATAAAGGCAGATGTGTCATGCCCGGTAGTGAGATCCTAAAAGCATAGACAACCCCTCTCCCACTTGAAGGGGGAGTTACACTTCAAGCCTTTAGCCAACCCTCATACCCTCTCTAGCTTCCAATAGGTCTTTCAGAGAGGTATAAAGCTGATTATAGTCAACAACATGCACAAAATAAAGGTGGTCCCAATGCGAGCTACGAGATACGGAAGGAACCTGAGACCCAAGCAACTCTCGAAACCTGAAAGAGTCAAGGCAAGCAATAAAACCTGATATGACCTTAGGAGAACTCAGGTTAAGGATTGAAGCAAGAGTATGGAAATTCTAACTAAACAAAATCACCTCGCCATTACATGTCTCAACTCTATCTAACTTGAGGACAAGCTAGACTCTAAGTTAGGGGGGTGATAACCTCCAACTTTGATGATTATCTTAGTCTTTTTCTTTAGTTTTTTGTACTCTTTTTAAATTAAATATATACATAATCCCTAAATTTTCCCTCTTATTATAAATATACTATCAGACTAACTTTTCCCATTTATATATGCAGAAAAACACAAAAAAATATCATAAAAGACTAACTCGGCCTCAAGACCGCATGGAGTCAAACGGTCCCAAGACCGCATGAAGCCAATCGGTCCTGAGACCGCATGAAGCCAATCGGTCCCGAGACCGCATGGAGTCAAACGGTCTTGAGACCGTTTGAAGCCAATCGGTCCCGAGACCGCATGGAGTCAAATGGTCCCAAGACCGCATGAAGCCAATCGGTCCCGAGACCGCATGGAGTCAAACGGTCCCAAGACCGCATGAAGCCAATCGGTCCCGAGACCGCATGGAGTCAAACGGTCCCAAGACTGCATGAAGCCAATCCCGAGACCGCATGGAGTCAAACGGTCCCGAGACCATTTGAAGTCACACGGTCTCAAAACCGCATGAAGCCAACTGGTTCTAAGACCGCATGAAGCCAACCGGTCCCGAGACCACATGGAGTCATACAGTCTCAAGACCGCATGGAGTCATACAGTCTCAAGACCGCATGGAGTCACACGGTCTCAAGACCGCATGAACCCAAACGGTCCTGAGGTCCAAACGGTCCTGAGGCCCAAACGGTCCTGAGGTCCAAACGGTCTTGAGGTCCAAACGGTCCTGAGGTCCAAACGGTCTCCAAACCGTTTGGACCTCACTCAAGGCCTATAAATAAGACCCCAAGGGTCCTCAACCTGGGGGGGAGTTTTCAGACGTCCAAAGGATACCTCAATCACTCGAGAGCAAATCCGACTTCCATCTTACGCCCAGGGGTTGTCGGTCTGAGACCCACACTACATCTCGAAGCTACTTTCTCTCTCTCCGCCAAAGAAGGTGGGAAGAGGGAGATCTCATCATCAAGCAACCTGTGAAGCTGGTAGATTGTTTCTCTCTCTCCAAGGGGTTGACTTTCCTCTTCCCTTTATGGGGATGATGCTCTCTCTCTCTTCTTGCCTCCTTCTTTGTCCTAGTCATGAGCGAGTAGTCTCTCTCACTAGGGTGCGGGGAGTAGCCCTGCTACCCATGCTTTCATATCATGTAAATGTAATCCATAGTTTGCAATATAGAGTTTTTATCTTCTCAGTTCAACATCAAACATTTAATGAATGCTTGTTGCTTGATCACCAACTTGTGTTATCTTTTATCTTTTAGTATGAATTGTCTACGTTTGTACTATTAGATTTGAAACTCATTTGTATGTTGGTTCTTGGTGCATGTATCCTCCATGCATCTGTTTTGGTATCTAGAAGTGTATCTCAAGGAGTGGAGTAAACTCACTATCATTTGTTGCACTTTAATACTATGAAATGGAATTAGTTGACGTATGGAAGTGCAACCTTGGTAAGTCGAGGAACACACTTCACGAGGGGAATGATGCAAAGTAAGTGACCATTTGTTCGGGAATGGCTGGCATTGCAACGTTCCCACACTTCTCGTAGTTAGCTCTCCGAAAGGAAGCTAAATCTACAAAGATACTAACTGACTAGACTCTTTTTGCAGGTTATGTTTTGCTTTGCATGTATTGATCTGTGTGTAGTGGCGGTGAAAAACTGATCACACCCTAGTGACTTTTATCATAGTTTAATCCTTAGATTTACTTACTTTCTTTACTTTGCATGTTCTTAGTTTAAAACAACAAAACCAAACTTTCAATTTAAGTGCCTGCTATTAAGTAACTAAGTGAAATTCCAACGTTTTCCATCTTGTTGCTTGCAACAAGACCGTTGTCCTGAGGATTCGACCCTTAACTATACTACGATAAGACTTCCACGTATCCTAGCATACGTGGGTGGAGTTACCTATCTAGTATATGCAAGGCTAAACCTAAAGACTTACTATCTCTAGGATTTTTAGTTGGTGCACGCAATTCCACGTAAGTGGAAGTTCCATCACTCCCCCTCTACCTAACCCTAGTGGATCCAGAACTAGACCTACAAGTTCACCTTTGAAACCCTATAGAGTATTCCATCATCTCATCTTTCTCTAGGGTATACCCTAAACCATGCATTAGATTGAAGTAGGACTCCACGTATCTTCTATCTCTTACTAGGTGTCTTGAGTTGATCTATACTTTGTTGGTTTTCGAGCAGCATGGGAAATAACTAAAATGTGAAAAAAAATTGTAACATATGGATTAGTAAACACTATGACATGCTATACTCTTGTCTCAACCTATGTGATAAAAGAATTCTATTAGGAATCATGGAGGCGAAAAATGCAGAAGATATATAAAAAAATCTCCAGGTTTCCTACAAGCAGATCTTGTCAACAACAATGTATTTGGTAAGAGGGTGTGTGTGGTATACCTTTGTGTGAAGCAAGTACAACAATATCATCCTCTTGCAGTGGTATGTTTCACTCCTAGTGTGCACAAATAGTCCTCTTTGACGTCCTCTGAACAAAATTTCTCATCGCATGCGTCTCTACAAAGTTCACACGGATGGACTAAAACTCCTCGTCGTATTGTGTGAGTCGACGGGAAGGAGAAGCCTCTCACTTGTTTACATGTTGGTGTCATAGTCATTCTCCTTCTCTCTATCTAAACCTATCTCTTAGAGATGATGATGACTATGGTTCACATACAAGAGAATCTATGTGTGACTCGACTGTCATGCCCCTTTAAATAGGGGAGGGAAGGTAGCAGGGATTCCAAAACCCTAGAAAATGAAAGGTTGTAGTTGTGTTTAAAGTGGGCTACTCATGGATAGTCAAATAGGCACTTAAAATATTTTGGAATCACATTATTATTAATCAATTAATCACATAATCCATTAACTAATTTTTTGTCACATGGTTGTAAAGTCTACTCGATCGCTTGAAGTTAGATGGTTGACTTGTCATATAAGTCAATAATTTAAATCTAGTCGATTGGATTAAACCTTTCAACCAATTGTCTTGAATTGTTTTCCAATATTATTCTAGTTGATTATGTAATATTTTAGTAATCAATTTGACTTGTAACATTTCCAATCATGTACACAATTATACTCCTACTCCAAGCATCCTATGTGTATGACCCTATAGGCTCCAAATTATGTTCATAATGATGTTCATAATTAAATCATGACTTCACAAGAAATGATCGTTATCTAGAAAGACTTCATTGACACCCGAGTAATTGGAGAACAACTTTAACCTAGTACTGTGACCAACGTTATAGTGATTGTATAATCCATTTGTCTCTGATATCTAGATTGAATCTGAAGTCAAGGAAATATCATCCTTTTCATATTCAATCTTTGTTTCTTGATCTATAGTGGACTACTTAAGATACACATGAGCTTAATATCATAAATGACTCACATGAATATGATCATGCATTTCATAGTCTCACTCATCAAGTGGTTAGGAGTCACTCATGATGGGAGGCCAAATTCCATCTGTGTCACTTACAGTAAGCCACACATGTCAGAATACACCTAAGCACTACTTGTTTAGAATCCCTTATTCAAGGTCACATTGATTAGTGTTAAAGCACACTAAATGATAGGTGATCACTGTAGTGAATTCAAGTCTAAGGACCATAATCACATTGTCATGTTGAGATGTGATTCTGACTGCCATCATTGACTTCCATGTATTATACTCAAAGTGATCTATCCAGTACACTTGTTCACAATAGGTACCTATGTGTTTGATTTGATATCCAATATCATGACTAATGAGACATGGTCATTAATCAATACACATACTAGTCTTGATGTATGATTGTTGTCCTAATATTTATAACAATATTTGATTAGGAAAATATGACAAGAATGAATACTCTTAACATATGCATGATCTCATGTTCAAGTCCTCAATCTAAATTCACATGCTATTGAGTCATACATTCTCAGGACATTATGATTTTTATTCATAATATCATATTAAAATAGGCATAATAACCATAATTGCCTTTATTAATAATCAAATTAATTACAAGATGTGTCGTCACAATCATCACATGATTGACTCTCAGGGCATATCACCAAGAGACTCATACTACAAAGTATCATGCAAATGGCTCCAAAAACCCACACTCAAAGAGCGGGACCTTCTGGAAATAAGAAGGTTGAGAAGGCAAAAGTTGTATATATGAAAGACACATATAAGAAGAAGGAAGATGGGAAAATGAAGAAAGTTGAAAGGGAAAAGGAAGTTGAGAATGAGAAGGAAGCTGAGAAAGAAAAAGAGATTGAGATAAGAAATAAGATGAGGAATATAAGGAAGCTTAAAAGTGAAAGGGAATGCATAAGGGAAAAGGGCCTGAAGGGGATGATGATGAAGAAGAACCAAGAAAATCCCAAAAGGGTGATGTTTAGGAGACACAAACTAAAATGTTCATGGATGATATGTTAACTTGGAAAACAATACAACCTCCTAGAGGAATCTCTATGAATAACTCAAAACCTACCATTGTTATGGATTTCCTAAAATGAAATCTAAATTCTTCTTTGGTGAAGATATATATGATTTTTATATTAGGCAAATACGTGGATAGTTTCTATGGATAACACCTTTAGAGTGTTGGGGTGCCCCCAAAACAAAAAAACTGACCTTTGCCACCTATCGACGGATGGGTGTAGACAAACTATGGAGATAGAACTATACCCACTCATAGTTAAGTGTTCCATTGAACTGAGAAGCTTTCAAGCCTATCTTTACTTCTCGCTTTATGCCTAGCTCTCAGTTGAAGGAAAAAAGAATCAATTCCTAGCCCTTATTCAAGGTTATTCTTCTATATCTGAGTACAACTATCAATTTTGCCTCTTAGTGTTGGGAAATATGGTGACATAACAGGCTAGAAATAATTTTTTTATTGCCATATTCCCCCTAAATCAGTGGATCATGTGAATAACTATATAATGGAAAGGATGGTTTTGAGGATATACCTAGTCCTAGAGCAAGTCTAGTGACATACTCCTCGTCGTTGTATATGTGCAACTATCTTCTAGTTGCACTGGGAATTGTCAGTGTCTCCTTCATGGACAACAAACTTGAATGTCATTGTCTCCAGTAGCTCCTCTCGCCACAGCCTGATGGTTTACGTTGTCCTCCTTAGCGACAGGCAAAGGCCACCTCACCTCTAAGTAGTCCACACAGACTACCTAGAACTCATGTCGTCCTACTAGAATGGACAGGTTGGAGTTGTCCCTTCCGTTGGTATACTAGTCACCAACTTGCTCTCCCACAATGATTCTTAATAGTTCTCTCCTTCACTATCACTCCCTCGTCGGGTAGGACTTACTTGGGCTCTCTTGGTTACCACAACCAGAGAGGATAACAATTTTTAGAGCAACAGATTCTCAATTACGTGTGTTGGGAAACCCTCAATACCCATCTATTTATAGGAGGGGTTTGGGTCAGGGTTCTCAGTCTGTGGGGGGTGGAAAGGATGAGAAGATCATGAATTTTCTCAACCTATGAGTCCTGAACCGGTCAGTTGGCAACCGAACCGGTCAGTTCACATGGAAAATGGTCAGTTCGCTTAGTGAAACGATCGTTTTGCATGTTTCCCAATCACATATGTATTTGGAAATTCTATTCCAATTAATGCCTAAGATGACTGATGAATGCATATCAATCTATCTTTTTGCATAAATTCCATAGTCTTTTTTATTAGATCTTATCTCTTTTTTTTTTGTAATTTCTAGGCCAAATTGTGATTTATCCACTTTTCTGTTATTTGTGCAAATATTAATCATATTTGTCATAGTTTTGTAGGTTTTTCCTTCAAAGCAAGATTATGACCTATTGTGCTCAAGAGTTCCAGATGGTCGGTTCAATTCCAAGAAGTTCCAACCCCAGAGTTAGATGACCATTTGGTCCTCGGCTCAACATGCCATCTTGACACTTCATACGGGCATCTCAAGTCAGCAAGCCAATCATCTCATGTTTCTAGCCGAGCATCCAAGTACGCCGAGACATCCATCTCATGACCACGCTAGGTCAAATATCCATGCCGCACTCAAACCTTAGGGTTTCAAAGTTGATCAATGCCTGCAATGGCACAACAAGGGCGTCCTACATCCAGACGATTGGTTTGAACAATTCTTCAAGGTCAATCAAGTAAATCAAAAGGCACCGCCACCATTAGATTAGGGTTTTGACCACTTCCCCTCAGTACACACCATGTCATTAGTCAGACGATCATCTCATCTAGTGAGATGGTTGTTTCATGGCTTGCGAGCAGCACAAATCAGCAGCCACCTATCCCATTTCAGGGTTTACACTCCTCCGTCCCCTGTAAAAGGAGGGGGGACTCCACTAAGAAAAGGGTCCTCAATTTTTTACTTGCATATTTTATAGAAACTCTATTGTTTCAATTCACAATAGTGTAACTCTCATTCTGCAATAAAGGTATGTACTTTGTTCTGGATCTGGATTTTGATTTTATTCTTTCTTCTTTCTCATTCTTCTTGGGAAGCAAGGAGCTAGGATTTGTGGTCATTTGATTGTCACTAGCATACAGCCCTTCAGAATTTTGCGCTCTAGTCTATGGCCTCCTCACTTTCTTCCATCGCCTCTCTTTCCTTCATCATGAGTAGTGAGTAGTTTCATTATTGAGCAGATGGGGGAGTAGCCCCTTAGCCATGTGTTGATCAGATCGAGTTTTATACAACTATTTATATGGATGGTTTTCAGTTATGAATTTGCCCATTTTAATGAAGTAATTAGTCATTTTATCATGGGTTAATCTCGGCAGATGTGACCATGGAAATTGAGATTTAGAATGCCTAAACCGGTCGCATAGGGATTTGGATGTGACTGTGGAAATTCCCCTATTAGGATGATGGATGAGGATGTGTGAATGGTAGGATCAATGGGTTCACGTGGAGTTCATCTCTTGTGTTTCATTTACAAATGATTTGCAAACCTTCTTCTATCTTGCTTGTCGTGTATTTCTTCGATCTTGTTTTCACTTTGGATATGGTGGTGAAACCCCTAAGCCTCGATGTCTTTCCCTTCTGATCCAATTCATTCCTTCAAATGTTTGTTTCAAATCAGGTTTGTTAATTTCTTGCACTTTAATTCTTGTCCTTAGATAATCATTTTTATTGTTCTAACAATCTTCTCTCCTTCCTTGTGCTAGTGTAATCTTTTCAGTTCCTTGTTAGTGTAACCTTTTATTTCAATTGCAATTACATTCTTATTCTAGTGTAATCATCCTCCAAATCACAGAATTTACTTTCTTGTTCAAATGCTCAAAAACCACGAAAGAAATATAAAGTTCAAAAATCAATCGGGATTAAAGAAACCATCTTAGAAGGTTGTTCTATGGGATTAAACCTTCTATACTAGTCTTAATCAGAAAGTAAAAAAGGATAAACTCTAGGATAATTATCTTAGTGAATTGGTGTGCTAAACAACGTGTATCAATTTTTGGTGTCATTTTTGGGGACAACAGATCATTTTCTCAAACCCCGAAAACTTTTTGAATAAAACTTTTTTTTTCATTTTTTTGCCTTTTGAGTACCATTCCGGAAGTGCTACTCCTCCTTCTGTTGAGCTTCCATTCCAGCAGTCCATTTTTTCTACAATGCTTATATATGTCTTTGATCAATTATAATTGTGCATGCAATGTCCGCTGAATGATGATTCCACGTCACCAATTTTTTATCCAAAACCTGAAAGAACCTTCCATTACTTGAACAGACAATACCGAGTTAGGATGGATGAGGAGGAAGTTACACGTAGGATTGAGCAAGCACTCCCTGCTCAGAGAGAGACCATGATGGTCTAGCACACGGCTCAAGAAGCCTCTTTGTGTGTGACTTATTTGTCTGAACAAGAGGCCATAGAAGCTGCTCAGAGTGAGTTTGAAAGGAAAAAATAATTAAAAGATTTTTCTATGCCTAAAATGGGATATACACAACATTCTATCCTGTCACCTAAAATTACAGTCCCCCAATTCGAGATCCACATCCAATCAATCACCATGCTTCAAAACCAACTCGTTTACTAGAAACAAGGGTGAGAGTTGTTAAGATCACCTTCAATGTTTTAGTGACCTTTGTTCTCTGCATTTAATCTCAGGCGCATCTGAATATGCCATCAAACTTAGGTTGTCCAAATACTCTCTCTCAGGGCAAGCCAACACTTGGTATAATGTTATGGAAGGTGAAGAACATGTCACCACCTGGGAGGCACTTCAAACCAAGTTCTTGGATAAGTACTTTCCCCCTTCCCTCACCTATGAAATCAGGGGACAAATTCTTCTATTCTCTATGGTCCCAGGTGAAACTCTAGGAGAAGTTTGGGAATAGTTTAGGGAGATTCTCTGGTGTTTCCCTCACCACGACATTACCCAATCTCAAATCATTGAGATATTCTATCATGGTGTTGATAATGACACCAAACAATTTCTTGATTCCTCATTTGGAGGAAATTTCATGTTCCAGATATTGAGCAGTGCTTGGGAGGTAGTAAAATGTGCCTCTAAAACCCAAGCAAGATGAGGAACCAGTGGGGTACTCAAGGTAGCCAAGGCTGAGGGAGAGCCTAACATCAAAAACATTGTTGAGGTCCTTAAGCTGATTTCCTTGAAACATGATCACCTAGACTCCTCCCTCAACACCTATGAGAGGCAACCTCAACAAGTTAAAGTTGTAGAATCCCTTTGTGGGATTTTCCAAGGGTATGATCATGCTATCCTTCAATGTCAATGCCTCTACAACACTCCTATGCAGTCGGAAGTTGGTCAAAAGGAGAATTTAAACTCCATTTACAACATCCCAAGACAAGCATATTACAACCCCAACCAAGCCAGAATTCACCATGTATTTCAATATGGGAACCCATCGGGTGCTGAAAATGCTTCCTAATTCACCCCTCAGCAAAGACCCCCTAACCCTCAAGACAATAACCATCCCCTGCCAGGCTTTCCCAACAACAATCAGAAGGACATGGCTCAGAAATATGTCTTCTATGAAAGACATGGGAGAAGCATCCTATATATTAGGGATCAAGATCTATAAAGATAGATCTAGATGGATTATTGGAACAAGTTAGAGCACATGCATTGACAGAGTGTTGAAGAGGTTCAGCATGGAGAGTTGAAAGATAGGAAACCTACCCATGTGTCATGGACTTACCATCACTAAAGCTCAATGTCCCAGTTCTTGTGAAGAAAGGGAGCACATGAGTAAGATACCATATGCATCAGCAATTAGATCTATCATGTACGTGATTTTGTGTACCTGTCCCGATGTCTCATATGCCTTGAGCATGAAGAGTAGATTTCAGTCAAATCTAGGTGATGCTCACTGGACAGTCATGAAGAACATCATTAAGTACTTGATAAGAACTAAGGATCACTTCATGGTCTATGACAGAGAGGAAGAGTTTGTGGTAAAGGTTTATACTGATGCAAGCTTTCAAACTGACAAAGATGATTACAAATCACAATCTAGATTCTCATTTTGCCTCAACAATGGAGTTGTGAGTCGGAACAGTTCTAAGAAAGAGATAGTTGTTGATTCTACAATAGAGGTTGAGTATATTGATGCATCAAATGTAGCAAAGGAGGTTGTTTGGATCAAGAAGTTCATCTCTGAACTTGAGGTAGTTCCAAGCATCAACGACACATTTGAGCTATATTGTGACAACAATGAAGATATTGCACAAGCTAACGAACCCAGATCACATCAACATTCCAAGTATATACAAAGGTGTTTCCATCTCATATGAGAGATCATATAGTGAGGAGATGTAAAGATTTGTAGAGCACCAACAGAGCATAATATTGTTGACCCCTTCACAAAAGCACTATCATAGCATAAGCATGATGGTCATGTTAGATCACTTGGAATAAGATCCATGGATGACTGGCTCTAAGTGAAAGTGGGAGTGTGTTGGTATGTATGCCTCGAGAGATAATCATATGATGATTGTAATGGCATAATGTGTAAATGATTTGATTAATAATAACGGCAAGCTTCGAATTTATCATATTTTATTCAGTTATTAGATAATGAAGTACATAATAAATGTCTAGAGAATGATATTACTCAATGATGTATGTCTTCAAGTACGTGACCTGAATAATGAGATCATACAAATTTTAAGAGTATATACACTCTTTTTGTGTACCTATTCATATGTTATTGTGGAAGGCCGATAGACATCAATAACACATAAGACTAGAGTGTGTGTTGGTTGATGACACAATCTTATCAGTCATGATATATGATATCAAACCAATCACATAGATACTTGTTAGAGAATAGTGTATCAGACAAACCCACCATAAGGGTGATACATGGAAACCAAAAATGGTAGTTATAACCATCTCTTATAGTGTTGGTGATGATTGTGGTTCTTAGACCTGAAGTCACTCTAATCATCAAATGTTATTCGATATACTTTGACATCATCCACCATGATCTTGAATAAGGGTTGCCATAAAGGTGATGATTGGGTGCAGTGTGAAACATGGGGATGATTTTGAGTGATGTAGATGGGATTTGTCCCTCCTACAGGAGTATGATATCCTGGCCACTTGATAAGAGAGACTGAAAAATATATGGACATGGACATGTGAGTCAATATGTGATATTGAGCTTACGTATATCTCAAATAGTCTGCTCCGGTTCAAGGAACATGGATGGAATGATTAAAGAGGATGACAATTCCATGCTAGTGTGATTCTTCTCAAGGCCACACACTATCCAACTAAAGGTGGCTAGATGCAACCCTAATGGAAAACACATTAATCTCTCAAAATTTGTATATGGACCTAGTCCAACGCAAGGCTCAACTAATCACGCGTACCCGCAAGCGCACGGGGTCGTGTTGTAGTATAGGCTAATGGTAAGATTAGGGTTGATCCTCAAGGAGAGAGGGGGGACTAGAGCTAGATTAATGTTAGCTATGTTCCGAAAGTGGAGTCTAGGGTTGAAGGGTTTAAAGTTGGTTTTGTTGGATTACACTACGATTGCAAGTGAGAAACAGCAAGATAGGAACTAGGTTGACAAAACTCTATATTACTCTAAGAAAGGCAAGACTAGTAAACTAGGCAAGATGAGCAACTAAACTAGAACAAGGAGTAACACTATACTAGCAAGCTAAGTTATGAACTAAGATGCAAGCTAAGCAATTAGACAAGCAAGATTATAAGTTATCACTAATTAGCCAAATTAACACAAGCAAGCTCAAAGGAGCCCTAACTACTTGAGCAAGAACTAACTATCTAGAACTAGGCAATTAGCTAAGAATTAGAAAAGGCAATTAACTGGAGGGAGGAAACATACCCATGAAATCAATTCCCCAAACATCAAACACCTCAACTACTAGAATGGGTGATAGAGGCATCATGTCCCTCTTTGAGATAGTGCCCACATTTTGGCACTTCAAACAACATTTACAAAACTCATGAGCATCTTTGAACAAAGTTGGCCTTTAAAACCCACTTTGAAGCATTTTTGCGGCTGTGCGTTTCCCACTAAAATGACCTCCACATGCACCAGAGTGGCACATGGCTAGGATCTCTTGCTACTCAGTTTCCAGAACACATCTTCTAGTGAGCTGGTCGGGGCAATATTTGAAAAGATGTGGGTCATCCCATGCATAGTTCTTCACCATAGCAAAAAGTATCTTGCTCCCCTCCCTTGTCCAAGTACTCACTATCCTTCCACTAGCTAAAAAGTTAGCTATGTGCTTATACCATGGTCTTTGGGTGGATGAAAGTAAGAAGAGATGTTCATGCGGCATTATTTGATTGATGCAGTTCCTATCATCATACGATGCTTCAATGTAGGAGAGATGGTCGGCTACAGAATTTTCTACTCCCTTTTTATCAACAATCTCTAGATCAAACTCTTAGAGAAATAGAATACATCGGGCCAAACTTGGCTTAGGATCTTTCTTTGTCATAAGGTACTTCAAAGTAGTGTGATCTGTATAAATCACCACCTTGTTTTGCTAGAGATAAGAGCGAAACTTGTCAAGAGCAAAAATCATGACAAACAACTCTCTTTTTGTGGTAGTGTAGTTCCTTTGAGCTTCATCAAGAGTCTTGCTTGCATAGTAAATGGCATGTGGAATCCAACCAATCCTTTGGCCCAGCACAACCCTCACTGCCATATCCAATGCGTCAATAATGATCTCAAATGGCAAGGAGAAGTCTGAAGGTTGCATGATAGGAGCACAGATGAACTTGTGCTTCAAGTGGTTGAAGGCGTCAACACACTTGTAGTCAAAATGGAATTCCACATCCTTTTCAAGTAAATGATAGAGTGGACTCAAAATTTTGCTAAAGTCTTTAATGAAGCAATGAGAAATATTGAACGTCTTACAGTGGAAGGAATGGTGAGAGTGGAAATCAGGCCCACTTTGGCCTTATCAACTTTAATTCCAGATTTAGAGACTCGGTGACCTAAAACTATGCCTTCAGAAACCATGAAGTAGCTTTTCTCCCAAGATAGTACCAAACAGACCTTGACACGCTTTTCAAGAATAACTGCTAGGTGAAGCAAGCATTAATCAAGCATCTTATAAAACAAAAAAATTCATCCATGAAGACTTCAAGTGACAAATCAAGCATATCAGCAAAGATGGATGTTAAACATCTTTGAAATGTTGAAGGCACATTGCACAACCCACATGACATCCTCTTGTAAGAAAAAGTACCACTTGGCAAAGTGAACATCATCTTCTCTTGATCAGCAGGATGAACAACTGTTTGGAAGTAACTGGGTACCCATCAAGAAAATAATAGAAACTCTGTCCAGCTAATCTCTCCAAGATCTGATCAAGGAATGGAAGAGGGTAATGATCCTTCTTGGTCTTTTCATTCAATTTTCTATAATCCACACACATCCTCCACTTGGATTTCTCTCTCACGGGCATCAATTCCTCATCTTCATTCTCGGCGACTGTGATCCCACCCTTCTTGGGTACAACTTGGATAAAGCTTACCCATGGATTGTCAGAAATGAGATATATAGTTCCGGCATCAAGGTGCATCATGACCTATTTTGCTACAACCTCTTTCAACTTGGTATTCAATCGTCTTTGCATTTGACAGGTTGGTCTAGCATCATCCTCAAGATAGATTCTATGGACACAAATAGAGGGGTGAATACCCCTCAAATCAGCTATGGACCATCTGATGGCCCGAATGTTCTTCAAAATTTCCATCAATGTATCTTCTTGCTCCAAAGAAAGAATAGAATAAATGATCACCGGGAGAGTGTCATTGGAGCCTAAGAATGCATATTTCAATCCTTCAAGAAGAGACTTGAGCTCAAGAATGGGAGGCTCTTCAAGGGAATTATTCAATGGCTCAGAAATGGACAGGAGGTCTTCACTTGCAGCCACTAAGGCCAACTCTTCGTCCTCATCCTCATCATCGACAAATTCTACGATGGGATCTAAACTTCTACCTTGTGTGGATGTTTGAATCCATGCAGGTAGACACTCTTCTACTATCTCATCAAGACACTCAATCAGATAACAATCCTCTTCTGTAGCACCTATCACCTCAGACTTAGCAGAAGATTTGAATATGTTTAGTTGGATCTTCATGTGCATGAAAGTCACATACATGGTTCTGGTCCTCACATGGATCACTGCATCAGTTGTGGCCAAGAAAGGTCTCCCTAAGATAATAGGCACTTTCCTCAAGTCTTTTTCCATGTCCAAAATAATTAAATCAGTCGAAAAGAATGCGGAGTTCTCATCATCAAGTCTGACCAACACATCATCAACATGCCCTCTAGGCATTTTCACAGATCTATCAGCCAACTGCAAGGTACAGTGAGTGGGACCCAGTTGTCCCATTTATAGTTCAACAAACATTTCATAAGGCATCAGATTTACACTAGAACCCAAGTCAAGAACAGCTTGGTCTATTAGATATGCTCCAATGTAGCATGAGATGATAGGAGCACCATGATCTTTTCTCTTCCTTGGTACAGTATGTTATAGAATTAAGCTCACTTGCTCAGTGAGCTTGACCTTCCTTGGTGTCCTTCCAGTGGTCTTCCTCTTGAACATGCACAAGTCTTTCAAGAACTTGGCGTAAGATGGAATTTGCTTGATCGCATGAAGCAAAGGAATGTTGATCTTGACCTGCTTAAAGGTATCTATGATGTCCTCAGTATGTTTCTTCTTCCTTCTTTTGGTGGGTGACTCTTCAAGTGCATCAGGGAATGGAGGGAGTTGTGCTCCCAACTGACTCAAGTCAATAGTATCGTCAAGCAATATCACTAGAATCACAATATCAACTCTTAGTATAATAGTATCAACTCTCGATATCACAGTATCATTAGCCTAAATCTTAGTATCAACACCCTTGATTACAGTATCAACCATGTCATCATTGGTTGTACTAACAACAGAAGTACCATGTGGCTGCTCCATGGTCCTACCACTCCTTAGAATTGTCAATGCCTTCACATGCTCATGGGTAATGGAAGAGGAAGCTTGTGGATGTGGTTGTGGCTGTTGAGGTGGTGGTGGCCTTAGGTGTGGTGAATTTGGGTTTTGGAGGATAAATTGTGGCTGAGGTTGTGGTTGTGGTTGTTGTAGTGGATGGGGGTGATATTGTTGAGGTGGTTGTTGTTATGAGGGAGGTGGAGGGTATTGGTAGTTGTAAGGGGGTTGTTGAGGTGGAGGAGCATATGGATGTGGTGGTCCTTGGTATTGGTGAAGTGGGGGTACTTGGCTTTGTGGTGGGACATAAGATCCTTGAGTAGTGCTCACATGACTGTCATCATTGTTTGGGTTGGCCATGGGTTGAGACGGAAGCCTCCCCTCTTCACGGCGGGCAAGGAAAAGAGATATTTGATCAAGCCTTTGTTCAAGGCGACTAATGTTTTTTTCCTTGAGATGACACCTCTTTCTTTACTTCATCGAGGTTCCTTATCCATCCTAGGACTTCTTCCTCAAACTTGGAGTTGTACTTGGTCCCTTGATGTTGCCTTGGTTTCCTTTGGCCCTCCTCATTTTGTTATTTCCATGAGAAGTTTGGATGATTCATCCACTCGAGAGTATAGGAGTTGGACATCGGGCCTTAGTTGTTTTGATTTCCAAAGGCATGCAAAGCATGAATTTCTTCTTCCTCGACATCAATTATCATTGTTGATTGACTAGAAGAACCACTAGCTTGGTTCTTCATCATATCTGCCATCATTTTCATCATGTCAGGTTTGGCTACATTCTAGGCTGAAACTACAGGAGGAGGTGGAGGGATGTTGTTCTGGTCACAATGTTCCCCTTTTGTAGATGCCCAATGGCAAGAATTCACAGCTAGGTGTTGGAACAAGGGCCATGACTCCTCGATGGATTTTCCATGAAGGTGCCTCTACATGACGAATCAACATTGTTTTGGCTCAACTCCACTAGTTTGGTGTAGAAAGCTTGAACCAGTTGCCACAAGGGTACCACATGATGGGGGCAGTCACGCAGGAACTTTTGGAACCTTTCCCATGTCTCGTGGAAAGGTTCATTTTTTTTGGGAGAAGGCGGTGATACATCTTCGCATCTGGGTTAGCTTGGCAATTGGGAAGAATTTCTTGAGAAACTTGTTCTTTACCGTATTCCTTATCACCAACTCCGGCTTGGAGATGTACCATTCCTTGGCCTTTTCTTTTAGAGAGAATGGGAATAGTGTTCTTCAGATGGAGTCATCGGTGGTGGTGGGTGTACGGAAAGTGGAGCAAGTTTCAAGGAAGGCATTGATATGGTGGTAGGGGTTCTCATCCTCCATCTCATGGTAAGTAGGAAGGAGTCTGAGAAGGACAGGTGGAATGGAGAATTGTTGACCCGACATTTGATCAAAAAGGGTGGCAATTGGGGAATTGTAGTTCCCCGGGATGAAGTATTCATGGAGAGGGTGGTTGGGTTGTGGTGGAATATCCCTAGGAGGGATTTGAGCTTCATGGTCATTCACAACGGCTGCTTGGTGTTGTTTGTAGCGGCTTTGGCACCTCCTTTTACCTATCTCAGGTTTGTATAACACCAAGTCGGTAAGTAAAATGCGTACTACGCATGCACACCTGTCACCTGCACAATACACAAACAAGCAATAAAAGCCAAGTTAGAACGATAGTATGCAAAAGTAAACAAAGAATAAAGAATAGCAATGGTGAGGGAAGTAGGAAAATCTAAGCTACACTAACTAGCTAGGATGAGCACCTCACTCCCCGACAACGATGCCAGAAAGCATGGTGTGATTCTTCTCAAGGCCACACACTAGCCAACTAAAGGTGGCTAGATGCAACCCTAAGGGAAAACACACAGATCTCTCAAAATTTGTATATGGATATAGTCCAATGCACAGGCTCAACTAATCACACGTACCCACAAGCACACGGGGTCGTGTTATAGTATAGGTTAGTGGTAAGATTAGGGTTGATCCTCAGGGAGAGAGGGGCACTAGAGCTAGGTTAATGTTAGCTATGTTCTTAAAGTGGAGTATAGGGGTGAAGGGTTTAATGTTGGTTTTGTTGGATTACACTATGATTGCAAGCAAGAAAGGAACTAGGTTAACAAAAACTCTAGATTACTCTAAGCAAGGCAAGACTAGAAAACTAGGCAAGATGAGCAACTAAACTAGAACAAGGAGTTACACTACACTAGCAAGATAAGTTATGAACTAAGATGCAAGCTAAGCAATTAGACAAGCAAGATTATAAGTTATCACTAATTAGCCAAATTAACACTAGCAAGCTCAAAGGAGCCCTAACTACTTGAGCAAGAACTAACTATCTAGAACTAGGCAATTAGCTAAGAATTAGAAAAGGCAATTAACTAAACTAGCATTAACAAGCTAAGAAGGCAAAGGTGGATTTTAAGCAATATGATAGATAGGTGGGTCGTTTGGGAATGCAACTTGATATTAGTTTGGGGAAGTTCAACATAGCATGCAAATCTCATATTTCAATCTAGATTACCAAACCTAACAATGAGGCAAGTGCTATTAGAATATACCCTATACTACTAGTTGGAGAACTAGGGTTAGGTGTAATTCTAATTGGACTTGGAAAGTCTAGGTTTCTAGGGTAAGTGGTATTAGGGCAATTGAGAGCCAAGGGTAGGAATGGGAGTGGAGATGAGGGTATTTCACCTCATGTTACTTGCCATCTAGCCTTTAGGAAACTCTAGGCAATTGTACTAATCACACTTACACTATATACTTAGATGTCACACTCACTTGTAGAAGAAGGAAGAGGTAAGGAACAAAGGGGGATAGCTAGGGATCCACTAATTGGACCTAGGAGCCATTCCTAAGATTTCCACATACATTCCATTTTCTCCTAGAAGCTTAGAGTCATCAAACATCACAATAAGTAATTCATGTTTAAAAGCACAAACAACATGCAAGATCATGGTAAATGAGATAGAAGCAAGAGGCAATCATCATAGAATGAAATTATGTTCAATACAAATTATTTTCCTCCAACATGGTATCAAAGTCACATTTTGACCCCAAACAACTCACCACTAGGGGCTTATCTAGGCATGCTCAAACAAAAGAGAAAAGAAGTAAGAAGAATGGGGTAGGAATCCATGGAGCTCGGAGTAGCTTCTTCTTCTTCTTCTTCACCTCCTAGCTATTGTAGGATGTTGATCCTCCTCCAAGGGGGGTGAAAAACATGGGGATATCGGGGGTTATGTTGGGGAACCTAGGGAACTAGGTTTGTATGGTGGAAATGGAGTAGAAAATGGAGTGGGAGAAAGGTGAGTGGAGTAAATGCAAGGAAGGAGATCAAGGAGCTCTAGAGTAGCCAGGAAGAGGCTAAGGGAAGCTAACCTTCATGTTGTGGATGCCGCCTATGTAGATATAGGTGGTGGGAGGAACTAGGGTAAGTAGGGGCAAAGTGGGAAAATTAGTGTGAAAATGGGTAGGTTTAAGTGGTCACCACGGCCGTGGTGAGGTGCCATGGCCATTGTTGGGGTTGCATGGCACGGTCGTGGGTAGTGGAATGACTGAGGTGGAAAGTGAAGTTGAAGTGGTGAGTGTGCATGGTGGTCACGGCCGTGGCGGGGTGCCGCGGTCATGGTGGGTAAAGGGTACCACGGTCGTGTGGGATACCACGACCGTGTTGGAGGAGGAAGCCATGGGCAAGGTCATTCTGAGGTAGTTGTGTCTTCAGATCACCATGCAACACGGGTGAGGTGTCCTTCAAGGGCCACAGTCATGTTGATGTCCATGACCGTGGTCATTCACGTGTAAATTGAACCAATCCCTTGTTGATTTTTGGGATCTTCATGGGAAGCTCAGGGAAGAGGTAGGTCCACTCTTGGGGTTTAAGGCCCCAAAGTCATTCTTAATCTCTCTCCCATGCATCAATGCATGCATAAGTGCCCTAAAATACACACAAAAGGAGGCATAAGTGCATTTGGCATAAAAGATTATATTGGAGGAAATAACTTGTAATCTATGATGTTCAGATGTGATTATCATGCAAAAAGACACAGGGCGAAGCCCTAAAATAGGGTTGCATCACATGCCTCGAGTTCAATACCAGATATCAGTGACAACATAACTATATAAACACTATATAACTATATAAACACTATAGCACCAATCACAGATTATAGGTTGATGTTGTTCTCCAACTTTCCATTTACTTGGGTAGCAATGATGTGTGACTATTTGAGGAGGAGGGGGAGTGGGGTCTCCCTAAGACTCAAAAACAATGATGTGTGACTAGGCACTACTCTTTGCTTGTGATGTCATAATTGGTTATGGAGATTCACTGTCAACATAATATGGAACCTATAGGGTCACACACATAGGAATTCACTTGGAATAGGAGTTTAATTATGAATGGTAATTGTATTTATTACTAAAGTGTTTATGTATTCAATTTAAACAACAATTGACTGACTAGACTCTGAACTGACCCGTTGGAGTGTCAAGTTAATTGGATATTGCATTGGTTGATTCTGGATAAACCAGGACATGAACTAACCAGTTCATCGAGTGAAACGATTGGATCAAGGTCTCCATACGACTGGTTCATGAGATTAACCGCTTGATTCATAAGAGAAATTCGATTTCATCAAGTATTAGCATTGACGTCATGTTGTGCATTAATTAGATTAGAATTGCCAATTACAATTGTGATTGAGAAACATTATGGAACAAGTGGTTCACTAGGTGAATCGGTCGACTCACATGCCACCGGATGTGAATCGATCATTTTTTTGCTCTCAAGTTGTGAAAATTTGTGAAATTTCCATCCCTTCCACTCATGTACAGATTCATAATCATGATCCTAACCCTCCTATAAGTTGAGGGGTATTGGGGGCTTCCCAGATACACAACTCAATTACTTCTAAAATGGTTTGTCTTCTCTGGTTGTGGTAACCAAGAGAACCGAAGCAAGTCCTACCCAATAAAGGGAGGGATAGCAAAGGAGAACAATTGTGGAAGAGCAAGTTGGTGACTAGTACACCAACATGAAGGGACAAATCCTTCTTGTCTGTTCTTCTAGGTAACAAGATTTTTGGGTGGTCTGTGTGGACTACTATAGAGGAGAGGAGGTCGTTGCCTACTGCTCAGAGGACAACATCAACATGTTGTCTGTGGTGATCAAGTAGGAGGCCGATGTAGACATTGTTCAAGTGCGACTTGAAGAAAGGGCACACACCACAACAAGGATATTGTCACTGGACTTGCTCCAGGACTAGGTATATCCTCTAAACCATCCTTCCCATTACATAGTTATTGATACATTCCATTGGTTTAAGGGGAATATGGCTGTTAAATTTTTGTTTCCACTGCCTATTCTGTTGCCATATTTCCCTACAACTTCTTCATCCTTCATAGGAAAAGCCCACCTGACATGCCCTACTTGTCCACACTTGTGACAAGTCCTAAAATTATTTTGTGGTCTAGACGGCCCTGTCACTGACACAGATGCCACACTATGAGATCCTACCGGTGAAAAACTACAACCTCTACCCTTTCTTGGGGACCACTTTGATGACACTCCTAATATCGGCTCAGAGAAAGTTGACCTCTGTTGTGTCTAAGGTGAAGAAAACCTTGGCTTCTTAAAAACACCAGACGACTATCCTTGAAACTAAGTTGGCCTCTTCTTAGTGTTGGCTTCACGTTTCTCGATAGTAAACCTCTCAATCCTCCGGACCGACTCCACAAAGGTAGAGAACCTCTCTCTATTCTCTAATGCATATATTGTCATTGACAATTCCGTGCTCAGACCCTTCTCAAACATACAGATCATCTCCTTCTCTGTTTTCGCCATGTGGAGACAGAACCTCAAGGTCTCCATAAACTTCACCTCATACTCATTAATAGTCATGGAACCTTACTACATCTTCTTAAACTGAGCTATCTTCTCATCCAGATACATCTTGGGGAAGTATCAACTCATAAACTCCCTCTAAAACTCTTCCTAACTGATCACAACTCCAAGTCTCTTCTCCTCTTCTATGGCCCACCAGTGGCCAACACTGCCCTTCAGCAGATAAACAACATGCTTTATCTTGTCCTCTTCTATGATATTAAGGATCTTGAACGCCTTCTCAAGCTTTGTTAACCACATATATGCATCATATGGGCTGATGTACCTGCATACTTGACCGCTCCAACATGCCGTAATATCTCAAATGTCTTATCAAAATCATGGGATTCCACATTATGGATGGCTACCATGGCTTCAGGTATGGATTCTCTATCTGTTGTATGCGTAATCGTGGCCATAAGTTGTCCAAACATGGAGTGAAAAGCAAGGTTAGCAATAGTTGTTAGGTCAAACTGAGGCATCGTGGGCTGCATTGGCACATCTCAGGAACTCTATCTTCGCATGCTTGCTTCCTAGCTCCACCTTTCGGCACAACATAACTACTCTCAACATGTTCTTCACGTTCCCTAGACATATCTGCATAAGCATAAGCTATAATCAAATATGTTAGATTACATAAGAATAGACACAAACCCTAGTTCTATGCACCTATAAACTCAGTGAACCTAGATCTCTGATACCAACCTATCGGGTGTGACACCTTGTCACACAAAAGGAGATTACTCAAAATAAAACATAGTATCAACAGCTAAAAATTCACATTACCAGAAAACAGATAAATTAAATATGATTTCAAAATTACTATCATGTCAAAAACATTACATAAAGGCCTAATGAACTATGTCACATCACATACCATATCAAGTATTTACATATATGTCTACTGGAAACCATTATAACATGTATACAAAAGAAATGTTCTACATATACATGCCATATACAAAACATAGGTACACAACCATAAACCATGTGACAAGATACATATTATCTATGACACATCCCATGCCCAGATCTGAGAGTATAAGGATGACACTAGGATACTACTACCAGCTATCCAACCGTCTACTTCTACTGATCCCCAAGATGCTCCTCCTCAACACCACAATCTTGACCACACCGCTGGCGACCGCCTAAAAAGATGTGGTGACCCACGAGGTGAGACCCATGTCCCAGTGAGAGATATAACTCTCAACCAAAGATTATTGATTAAATCAAGCATCATTATTAAACGGGATAAGCAGATTCAACTAACTAAGAAAGTAAGCACATTAAGCATGTTAACCAGTTTAAATAGATTAAGTAGGCTAAGTAACTAAAACAAATAAATCATGACTAGAACAGTATATGGGGGAATAGGTAAAACTACCACTTTCCGTAAAGTTTATTTCTCTTACCATATTACATAACAACTAAGCAGTATAAGAAATTAGGCAAGGCTTAACATCCAATGTGAAGCATGTTTAACCATAAACAAATATACTCCATGGATGTATTACATATTTTATTAAGACCTAAGGAGTTGAGGTATACCACTCAACTCCAACTGACCACTTCTAAGTCAAAATCAGTGTCATACAAGATGTATAAGAGAGATGGAATCCTAAGATCTCATCCGCCCTTAGTCAGTATGAGTCTGCCACAGCAACACATAAGGTCAAGCTGCAAAACATCCTAGTCCTCCCTTGGTATATAGGTCATGACACTAGTGAACAACCTAGCCCATCCTTAAAAGGTAACCATACTTAATGAAACTAGGGTGTACAAACCCAAACAACTGAGGTACAACCGCAATTGTCCTCAATTACATCATATATACTAAATGATAATCATCTGGGAGATGACCTTGATCGTTCCCCTACCAAAGTATGACCGCAACCATCCTTGTGAACATGCATATACTCAATAGTATATGACTCTGAGCTTCCACGAAAGGAGAACTCGTCTCACATCCAACAAGTCCTGACACTAAATTGGATCTATGGGATAGGGAACAACATGATTAGGGTTTCACTTGATTATTTAATTCTAATTGGGTATGTTTTAACTGCATCAATCAAGTTACATACAAACCCAAAAAGAATTCTACAAAAGCATGGGTAGAATGCAACTTTAGAAGATATAAAATGTATGAGGCATAAAGTT
This sequence comes from Alisma plantago-aquatica, assembly GCA_963693085.1. Taxonomy (NCBI): domain Eukaryota; kingdom Viridiplantae; phylum Streptophyta; class Magnoliopsida; order Alismatales; family Alismataceae; genus Alisma; species Alisma plantago-aquatica. The sequence goes on from OY856409.1 coordinate 707,090,971, forward strand.
TATCACATCATCACATGGTACTGATCATTGCCATACATGAGTCCACACTCATCATCTTACCATCACAAAATCAATGTATTGTCCCATCATAGAGGATAACACCTCAAGTAGGGCACAAAGCCATGTCCATGGTCGTACCATTCACACTATTCCCTGCAAGAACATCATTATCTTTCCATGCCTCATCAAGTATCATCATACCATCACGACACATGTGACACATAAGTTTGATACAACATCAGAGGCATGATGTTCATAAGATAGCATATAAGAGTTACATCAACATAAAAAGGGAAAGTACTCCATTATTATACTAATCACACACGAGGCTATGTATCATCATCACATACTGGTATTAGGGTTAGGTTCATGAGAATAGTTGCATTAACATTGCCAAACAACAATTTACTAAAACCTTAGGTTTGTATTCATTTGAGGGAAAGGTAATACTATTAGATCATGTCAAATCAAGCACCAACAAATTAGGGTTACTAATTCAAAACACCATCAATCATGTGTGTATAAATTCAACCATAATCATCATAGAGTCAAACCACACGAAAACCATCTAGTTTAGGAAACTTCATCGGCCACTTAGGTTGGGCATGTCATTGACTGTTGAAAACTAAGGTGTTGGCAACCATCAAAGATTTGACAGGTTGGTGATCACTGAAACTAGGTTCAGTATCTTCATCGACCGCTGAGGCTAGGTCACTTCAGTGACCGCTGAGGATGAGTAACATTGGCGCCCGATGAAAACATAGGGCATCGGTGACCACTTAGGGTTAGGGTTTTCAACGACCACATAAGTCACAAAACCTCTTTGAGTGCTAGGATCCCAAAGCATAGAGACCGTCAATGGTAGAAAACATTGAAACCATAGTGAGGTACAAATCTCATCGACCCATCCATGGAGAGACCCAAAACTTGGAGACCAGGGGGACCAAAATCTCATCAACCACATGAAACCAAATAGGTTGGTCAACATGGAAATCAGATCACTATATTATGAGCAAAGTAGAATCAGTTCAAGGCACACCATGAAAAACCATTGTTTGCCACTCAAAGGAAAACCCTAAATTCCAAGAACAAAACCAATGATTTCCACATGTATGCAAGCAACAAAAACTTCCATCACCAAGAAATATTCATGCATAAGGATTCAGGTTCATCCAAGAAGAGATACCCACTCAAGATCACCATCTAAACACAAAGCCTAGATGAAAGATACTATCCTTCTACTTGTAAGCATGTATTAGAGCAAGGTCATGGACATGCAAGGTAAGAAATAATAGAGAACAAAGTTACATAACTCACCTTAGAGTTGATGTAGAAACTCGAAACAGCAAGGTTGGTAGGAAACCCTAGCTTGAGCACTCATCACGGCCAAGCTAGCTCCCATACCAAGAAGGGAGCAACCCCTAAGTAGAAAAGGCAAGAAAGTGATGTTCTTCAAGCTCTAACTCAAGAACTACCATGGAACACCATTGGTTAGACCAAGAAGAGAAAGAAGAAGGGAGAAAAATAAGGAAAACATAGGTAAAAGGGGGAGATCTTACTTACCAAGACCAAGAAGAAGAGCAAGCTAGCACCAAATGATCACAAGAGGGGTAGTTACAAACCCTAGCTCAACATGCAAGGAAGATCAACATACATTCTCCTTATTTGGCATCTACTTCTCCACCAAGCACAAAGGGACGAGCTCCAAGAGAAAACAAGGAAGAAGAGAGAGGAAAATAGGTGTGTAAAGAGTTGATTTGCATGCAAAGAGAGGGGTTTAAATAACATAGGGTTGGAGAGAGAGGGGGTTAGGTGTCAAGTTAAACATGCCACGTGTCCAAGAGATCTTTCCCATGCAAGCTACACACTTATCCATGCAACTAGGACAAACCCACCAAGAAAAACCATAGACCTACTTGCTCTAGAAAAGAAAACAACCGTAAAACATCCTTGGCGACCAACTGACCATAAACTCAAAATGGGCGCTAACCCTAGAGGATGTTGGCGACCATAATGGGTGGAATATCTCATCGACTGCCAACACTAGGAGTGTAATAGAAAAAATAATTGACCACCAATACTTAGGGTCATATAAAATTTAGTGATCATCAAAACTAGGGCTCATCGATCAAACACTCAAGGAGTTAACCATCAACTAGGGCATCCATGCAAACCCTAATCTCAACACAGCATGCCATCACTTAAATAAAGGTGTGACAAGGTGCCTCAAAGCACAACCATATGAAATAAGATGTCAAAACATGTGAGGCACAATAAGAATGTGGAAAATTATAAGAAAAATGCTAAAGGTGGGTAAATTGCAATTAGGTCCAAAGCAAGCACATATATGTGTAACTAGCTCAAACAGTGTCCAAATAGGACCAAACTTGAAACATAGACCTATCACATGATAGAAAATCACATCACAAGGTTTGATTATGGTATTCAGCATCTAATTATGATAAGAATGCATGTTCAACTGAAAAGCAAGGTCAGGGGCCTTACATTAAGAGTCTAAGTGGGGAAGATTGTAACGTTCTAGGATTTGAGGCCTTAGATAAAATGATCTTAAAAGGAATAATGGGACCACCCATATAACCAAGGTGGACTTCATTTTCACGAAGCCCATCACTAAGAAGTCTATTGTTAAGCATGCTCAGTCTAGAGTAGTACTACGATGGGTGACCAGTCAAGAAATTGATCCAGGATTGTGCATGAGTGAGGACAAAATGCACAGTTAAGGAAAGTGGTGGTCTGTGGGGCCAATCATCATTCCTAAAATTCTACTAGAGCCTTAGGCAGTGGGAAAGTGATTTACACATCAAACCATATTTATAGCCACCTAGTCAACAAAACACATCTAGACCAACTTCTCAAAACAAATTCAGATTATTGATTGAAGTGTCCTACAAAAAGCTATGTTATGCCACCAAGTATATATTACAGAACAAAGATTTCTACGATCCTCACTGTGGGTCCCTGATCTCTATCGATGGTCGGTTCCAAAATGCCCTCCTTTAAAAACTAATTTTTGAATCCACAAGACATGATAAATCCTTTAGGTGACAATACTTTCAAACAAACTTTATTTTATTGAAAAAAATCTTTATAAAATTACAATAATACATGATTTTCTTGTAGGATAATAAAATAATTAACATCAAGTGATGGAACTGAAAGTACAAATCATGGAACGAAAATGAAACTACTTCTTCAGTTTCTTCTTCAACTGTCTTATCAAACGCTTGATTAAAGACCACTAATTAGAAGGGGACCCTAAAGATCAATGTTCTTTTTCTATATATGGATGCACTGTAGTGGTGGACTACCCCTAACTGAAAGATGATTCACCAAATTGCTCCTTAGTGCCCAAAGTAGTATCCCTCCAATAGTATGATTCTGCATCAAGAATCACAGAAGGCAACTCCATGGTGGCCACACAAGCATGTGGATCCACACAAAAAACTAGATCCTCCTTGAATAAGTCACTCATACTTTCATTTTAGTCTTGGTGGACATGAACTCTCATGAATTGTTGAATCTACTCATATCCTATCGAGATGCTTGAGAAGAATAAATATCTAACTTCATTCATTCAGAAACCATCTTCCTGTTAGGATGAAGTTTATCTAAAGTCACTCTCAGTAAAGAACAATCCATTTTGGGCTCCAAGTGTCAAAAAAATTACTCAAACCACTAGTGTCATATTAATGATGAGTTTGCAACCTCAAAAAGTTATCAAATCCATGAGGCACCTCTCTAGAAAGATCAAGTGGCGCTGGTGGAGGAGTCACCTGATGACACTCTCATTAATAAGGACAATTATGGCAAAATTGATGATCAATGCCATCCTTATTCTTAATAGAATCATAATCAAGAAATTATATCTATAAAATCAAAACAACATGACAAGTTGATTCATAAACTAAATAAGTACATATGACACACACAAAAAATAAATCTTACCGATAGAGGATGAGCCAGATGTTGATGACATCCTCAAAACAATATCAGTGGATGAACAAAATAGTAAACCACTCTAAATATACAACATGTCCGACTTGGTCACAATAAGGTTTTGCACCAATGTAAGGATCCTAGTGTCAGACTGTATCAATCCTATGGGAGGATCAAATGGGATGTACCAACCTCCTTCCCACTATCAAGAAAAGTACTAACCCATATATAAAATTCCTTGATGGTGACTCAAACTATATCCTTTTTACATCTAGGCATACTATTCAAACAAAGGTGAAATCTGGAGAAGATCATGAATATACCCTAGAGAACTCAAACAAGTAGAGAATTAGCTAAAACATAGATGTTACAACATTTGTTAATCTTAAATGGTAATCTTGGGGTTAAGCAAAACTATAATCTCAATTACATCTTCAAGAGTGTCTTGCATGATTATATTTAACTCGTGCTTGCTTTTATTTCATAACCTTTGATATTCTTAAAATAATTGAGTGAAGTCAATTTCACTGGATTTGTAATTCATTTTCCACACAATCAAAACCCTAAACCTTAGCATAAGAGAACTAGAGCACAATTCCTAGGGTAATTTTGGATAAGAACGTGAAGAATAGGGAAGAATAGTGGATCAATCCATAAATTCTTTGAGGTAATCCTAAATTAATGGTTTATCTCCCATCTGGTAGTAAGTCTGACTCAAGGTCATTTCTCTTCTCCTTACCTTATTCTTCTTCTTCGTTCAATATGAAGGTGTGTTCTAGAATTTTCAACCTTGATATAGGCACGGTTGGTCGGGATATAGTTAGAGCAAGGCTAGAACCACGAGCAGTAGCTAGAATTGAAGTCAATGTGAGTGGAAATATATTGTTTATACAAGATCTAATAGAATATGAATGTATATTTATTTTTTATATATTATCATAAACTCAATTCAGATAAATCAAGAAATATGTACAATACATAATATTTCTCCAATATATTCAATTTGTTCAATATGACTAGCTTTTAGTATGAAATTCATAAGTATTGTAAAATATAGACCATTCTAGTACATTTGGATATGTGTATGTGATTCAATGCAAGTGAAATACAATGTTGAAAGATAGCATCTCAATTTCATGTCTTTCTAGAGTATAAAAAATATTTAGATTGTCTTAATATGATTTTTGTTAGTACCAATTTAGTGTAGAATATATAAACAAAAATGGAACGATCTAGTTACGGGAGAGAACTAAGAAAAAATAGTAGATAATTGTATAGTAAAACTACTTGTTCATTAACTAGTTCATGAAATAACTTTTCACCTACATGGTCATAGTCCAACAACTTACCATGTTTAATTAATCAATCTCCTTACATCTTCTTGATCACCTAAAAATATTACATATCACAATTGATCGAAAACCTTCTATATAAATTCATCTTAAATAAAACATGTGAACTTGTAGATACTAACATCATCAATCTCACACACATATATAGATCTTGCTTGATTTAATCGTATTTTCTCTCTCACTTTTATCTATTTCCACATATCATCATGTTCACCTGGTATGGATATGTATCATGGGAGATCCTTAAGGCTATTATTTCCCTTAACCAAAATAGAGTCAAACACAACACCAATTTTTTAGGAAACTTGGAAGTGCCTAACACATTTGTAAGTCATAATAGGATTTTAGTTTCCGATATCATTGTCACTTGCTGTAACATACTAAATTTTAGGTATTAAACTAATTGTGAGCTATGATTCATAATTATCCCCAATTAAAACCTCAATTCTAATTTATCAAATTATATTTGAATGTTTAGGTCTATTAAATGTCTTCTCCTCATTTGAGAAAATATTACCATAGGGTCCCTCAATTTATATCATATATCTCTTTGATAGTACTACATGCATTTCATAATATTTGAGTCAATAATGTATTGGTTAGACCTTGGATTTTAATAATACACCTACTTTTCAACTAATGGCTTGTATAATTTTAAAAATAGATGGATATCAATTTTAAGGTATCAAACTCAAGGAAATTAAATAAGACAAGTTGTAACTCTTATATAGGAGGCTAACATTTTTTAAATTAGGTGTAGAAGATAAAATAATGCAAATGATACTTAGATGAAAAAGGTTTCATTAATGGTAGATATAAAAATAGTAATTATTACATATAAAGGGAGATAATGCTAATAGACACAACAGTAGGATAGATGATATAATTCCAAGAAGACCAAATTGCAAAAATGCTAAAAAACCTCCTTCACAATGATGTTTCAGATCACCCATTGAGCCCACCAATACTCTCCCCAATCCCCTTAAACATTTCGCCAAGATTTGTGACACAACCCCCTAGGTTTACAACTATCAAATCCAGATCTGTAGATTAGAGGGGGGTCATTTTCCACATACAATGAGGATATTGGTTAGAAAAACCCTAGCCCTGTTCATAATCAAATCCAAGTATCCAGGGTGACGCTGAAACCTCCTATTGCCATCATTCCAATCTTCTGGCAACCACGATAGATCTACAATGCAATCACCTACAGTTACCCCCACACAACTCCACCATGATTCTCCTCTCCTCCTCCTCATGACGGTCAGGCTCCACCTAGTTGTTTCCCACACCTCCACCACCACAGAGTTTTGACCTCCCCATAAATTTGAGGGTTGGAGATTTCCTATATGTCAACAACATTTGACATATCCTCACCATGAAGACTGCCACAAACCCAACCTTGCCACCATAGACCTACAATTGATCCTACAAATGCAGACACCTCCACCATCAACGGATTGTGTCATCACCTTGACTTCCTCATGCCCAACCTTCTCTCCAACAAGTCGCGTCCAATTTCCTCTCCTTGGTGCCTCCCATGCCTAGTCCTTGATCAGACAGTACCATAGATCCATCATATTCATAAGAAAATGATGACTTGTAAAGACCCAAAATTTTCACCACATCATCGTGGCATGCACCAATAGGTTGGCACTTCATCCCTTGCTCCTCACCTTGAGAAAATCCCCAACCCCCCTCACCAACCTCTTTTTCCTCTCAATCACATGTCACTAATGCTGACCACCACCACCACCACCCACCTACACCTTGTTTCTATTGTGGCCACCTCCTCAAGTCACACCACCAGAAGGGTTGATGGTGGAGAAGACAAGTTGGCTAGGAACTCATTTGTAAAGTGATTGTGAGGGCCTATACAAATGTCTACAAATCCATAGTAAGTTAGCTTCATCTCCTCTTCTTTGTAATTTAAGATATCAAGATTAATAGGATGATAATACTCATTAGGGAAAGCCTTATGTATCTTATATTAACAAGATTTCCACACATGATGAGTTAGTTAATCATTAAACTTTCATAATTACATGCATGATAAAGTATCAAGCAATGTATATGTCTAAAACTTTAGTAGATTCATCTCATACATCCCTAGCATTATATAAGTTTACCAATAACAAAGGAGATAACAATATAAATATCAATGTCTAATCAGATTAAGTATTCGTTTACCATGTCAAATATAGTGGTACGTACATATTCATATGCTAAATTACATGTCTGTAAATATATTTTCAGTATTTTGAAGCTAAGGATGACCTAATATATTGAACCCTGGTATTATCTTAGATGATAATGAGAATGATGATTAAAATCTAGTCATGATAATAGCTTGGTTTATTCAAGAAATAAGACCTAGAAGTAGATCATATTAACATATGTAGTAGTTATATAGGAATTTGCAATTTCAATAATTGTTGAGAACTATATGAGCCTTCCTACAAATTGTTGGTATACATTCCCATAGAGCCATCCCACACGATTGCATGGAGTTAGATATTAATTAATCAATTAATATGATTATTTGGTTAACTAATTAATTCCAAAATATTCTAATTAATCCAGGAGCGCTTTAATTAACGCAGTGTTTCTGTTTACCAATGGGTTTAGGAAACCCTACTTCCTTTCGTCTCCTATTTAAAGGGGCTTGACGGCTGATATCAATATAAGATATTGAGAGAGGCTTTTCAGTTTACACTCATGTACATAAACCCTGGCTGTCACCATCCTCAGGAGAGAAAGGAGAGCACTGCGACGCTAGCACGCCGCCGCATAGAGACGACTCCTTCCCCCGGCTTAGGAAGCACGACATGGAGTTCTAGTCCATCCGCGTGGACAAAGTAGAGACGCAGACGCTGAGACGTCTACGTTCAGAGGACAACTATGACCATCCATAAGCACTACGAGCGGCGTACATCACCGCATGAAAGGAGTGTCGCCGGATCTTCCTGTGACGCACTCAGTGAATGGGAGATAAGTTCCGTCTGTGTAGGCCAACAACATTGCACATCATCGTGCAGTGGGACATCACCAGACTTGCTCCTCGATAAGGTATATCCCACAAACACTCTTTCTAAATATGATGTTGTCGATGAGATCCTATTTCGGGTTATGTGGATTTTTTTTGTTGCTTCCGCCGTGCATGTTTTCTCCACAAAACCCAATAGTGGTATCAGAGCAACGTCGATCTACAGTGTATTTGGATTCATTTAGATATGATTGAATCGTTGTATATTGTTTTCTATATTACATATGATGAGAATTAAAACTGCTAATGTGCAAATCTAAACCTAATTCCACATACACTGCAGGCTTTTATTTTTGACGTTTCGGACAGGGTCGACTAAAATATTAATTTTTCTAAGAGCACGAAAGTAAAATTCCGTAGACCTTTCAGGGGCTCTTCCCCTGAGACCCCACGAGGGGCAACCTCCCCTCAACCCCCACCGACTGACCGGGCAGCGGGATCCCTGCACAGGGGTGATGCCCCTATGTACCCCCCATAGTCTGTGTGGGAGTCAAAAATTTAATTAATGGGGAATGTCCTGCATTAAAAGTACTATAATTTTTATATGTATATACGTATATGTATATATACCTATGATATCATACACCTCGCCTTTAAAATCTGTTTTATGTGGTGAATGCATGCACGGTTATGGCCTAGTATCCCCTTTTGTGAATGTTGTGAATGAATGTGGATGTCAATATTGTGGATATGTTTGTTTGTGAATGTTATGGATGTTTAATAGTTGTATGTGGATCCTTTGTATAAATTATTCGGCTTGCATGCTGAGCCTTATCTCTTATTTCAAAGTGTAATTAATTATTTCCATTTATATTTGTACTCATATGATGTAATAGAGATAGGATTAGTTTTAGTCTTTGTAAACTTGATGTCAGGAGGCCACTTGAAGATCCAACTCCAAGGAGCATCCATGGAGAAGCACCATGAAGATCTAATTGCAAGAAGAAAACTGAAGATCCAACTCCAAGGAGCGTCCATGGAGAAGCAACAGGAAGATCCATTTCCAATACGCAACTTGAAGTTCCAACCTCACGGAGCATCCATGAAGTTGTTCGTTGTAATGTTGATCCTTACAGGTTGATTCACAGGTGTTGTTGCATGAGATGCATAAGACCATAGGTGGACTGTAATCCTTTGTTGCTCCAAAGGATTACAATAATATGGCCATAACCGATGTATTTCTGTTTGTGATTGCATGCCTATCGTTTGTGGTTGTGGATATATTAGTATATGATACGTACTATAAGTATGTGGTGTTTGGATATGTATATGTATTAATAAAACCCCTCAATTAATAATATTAATTTGTAGTTGCCTTCCATAAAGCAACACACATGGAAAGCATGATCGACTATGTGTGGGCACGCCTCCGCATGGTACACTATCTATCTCGTAGAAGTGTGATGGTGGGTGTGTGGGTTTGCCTCCGCAGGGTGCACACTCATCGTGTTGGCTTATGGGTTGGACTTAACTAGGGAACATTGATAGGATCAAGTACCTAGAGGAACACAGATGCATCATGGCAAGGAGTTGTACATGATCATCTATCAAAGAGTTGCATATGATGCAATTGGAAAAATTTTCCTACCTTAGTATTTGGTCTTTGATGCCGGCGTTGATTGGGCATTGATCCAATTATTTTGGATCTTGGCTCACTAGAAGGTTGTACATTGCAATCTTTCGAGTTGATAGTGAGGGCTATCAATATGAATAAAATAGTGGGAGCATAATTAATTAAAGGCCTAATTAATCTCATTTATCAAATCTTTACAAGTCAAAATGTTTTGGACTAAATGCAAACTTTTTATTTTGAAGCAATCAAATGGCAAACAACACTCACACTTTCTCATTGTGATCGGTCTTTGAGAAGTAAAAACTTACCAGAACCAATTTTCAAAACTGCTTTAGGACACTGAGAATTGTTCTCACGCATGAGCATAAGCTCTATGTCCTTGAAACACCAGAGCCAGCGGAACCTGCCTCAAATGTGCCCAAGGTTGAAAAGGATGCTTACAAGAAGCACCTTGATGATGTCGTGGATGTCAAGTTCCTGATGTTGTGCTCAATGAACTATGAGTTGCAAGAGCAGCATGAGAACATGAATGTCATGGAGATAGTAACACATCTCAAGAACATGTATCAACATCAAGAAATACAGGAGAGATATGATGTCTCCAAGGCTTTGTTCAGGAGCAAGATGAAAGAGGGAGACTCAGTTGGCACCCATATACTCACTTTCATTGGGTACGTGGAAAGCCTATCCAAGCTGGGATTTCCCCTAGGTTAAGAGTTGGCCAGTGATGTGATTCTACAATCGTTTCTTGAATCATATAGTCATTTGTCATGAACTACAACATGAACAATCTTGACAAGCTATTGTCAGAATTATTGGGCATGTTGAGGACAGCTGAAGCACAGATGAAGAAAGACAAGCCCAAGTTTGTGATGATGATCAGCAAGACAAAGGGAAAGTAAAAAGGTAAAGGAAAGGCTAAGAAAGGTTCAAAATCTGGGTAGAAGCCAAAGTCATCCACACTCAAAGCTAAAGGTGGGATCTCCAAAGAAGGCAGTTGTCACCATTATCACCAAGTTGGACATTAGAAAAGAAACTGTCCTCTCTACCTGGAGGAACTGAGGAAGAAGAAGTAGGGGATAGAGATCTCCACTTCAGGTATATATGTTATTGAGATAAACTTAAATACTTCTTCATCATGGGTACTGGATACCGGGTGTAGATCTCACATATGTTCAAATATGCAGGATCTGATAAGAAGTAAGCTTTTATGAAAGGGCCAAGTCGAGATGTGGGTCGCTAATGGAGCAAGAGTTGCTGCCACTGTAGTTGGAGTTATTATTTTATCTTTGCCTATGGGCCTTGTAATAGAATTAGATAATTTCTATTATGTACTTGCCATTAATAGAAATATTATTTATGTAAATGGACAAGAGTGGATTTGAATTTCACATTAAGAATGGAATGATTTCTATTTCTAAAGATGAGATCTTTTACGGAAATGCCCCTATGTCTTATGGTATCTACTTGTTAGAACTTGAGACTAGCATATATAACGTGAATACTAAAAGGCTAAAACTTGACAACTCAAACAAAACATACTTATGGCATTATCGTCTTGGGCACATAAACGAGAAGCGCATATCTAGACTCCATAAGGATGATTATCTAGACTCTTTTGATTTTGAATCATTAGAGACATGTGAGGCATGTTTATTAGGTAATATGACCAAGACTCCTTTCACTGGACACAGTGAGAGAGCCAATGATCTGCTAGGGATCATACATATTGATGTATGTGGACATTTCAGATCAAATGCTAGAGGAGGCTATCAATACTTCACTACCTTCATTGATGACCTCAGTAGGTATGGCTATGTATATCTTATGAAACACAAGTTAGAAACTCTTGAAATTTTCAAGACTTTCATGAATGAAGTAGAGAAGCAAATTGATAAGAGTATTAAAGCACTCCATTCAGATCGAGGTGGCGAATACTTAAGCCAAGAGTTTGAGGACTTTCTGAGAGACTGTGGTATTGTATCACAATGGACTCCACCTGGTACACCACAACATAATGGTGTGTCAGAAAGAAGAAATCGTACATTATTAGACATGGTACGATCAATGATGAGTTCAGCCAAACTTCCAATATCGTTCTGGGGATATGCTCTTGAAACCGCAATATTTACACTTAACCGCATACCTTCCAAATTGGTTTAAAAGACACCATATGAGATATGGAATGGGAATCGACCCAATTTGTCCATGTTAAAGATTTGGGGATGTGAAGCTTATGTTAGGAAACAATTTCCTGAAAAGCTTGGACCCAAATCTGAAAAATGCTATTTTGTTGGATACCCCAAGAAAACTCAGGGATACTACTTCTACACACCAACTGACAACAAAGTGTTTGTTGCTAGGACTGTTGTATTTCTTGAAAAGGAATTTATTTCCAAAGGAATCAGTGGGAGGAATGTAGAGCTTGAAGAAGTTTGAGACCAACAAGAAAGCAGAGAACCTAAGGAGGTACATAAGGAACATGAAGACTCACAAACTGTTGTGGAATTTCAAGTTCCAAATGTAACACAGGAACCTCATAGGTCAAGTAGGACATGACTTGAGCCTGAGAGATTTGGATTTCTCATGACTCAAGACAGTGATGAATTGGGCATAGCATATGAGCCAACTTCTTATCTAGAAGCTACTAAGGGACCAGAATCTGAGAAATGGCTCAAAGCCATGAGATCTGAGATGGAATCCATGTACACCAACAAGGTATGGATCTTGGTGGATCGACCCGAAGGGGTAAAACCCATAGGGTTCAAGTGGGTCTTCAAGAAGAATACCAACATGGATGGAAATCTTCAAACCTATAAAGGTAGATTGGTTGCAAAAGGATTCTGTCAAATTCAAGGTGTTGATTATGACGAGACCTTCTCACCAGTTTCCATGGCTAAATCCATCAGGATCATGCTTGCCATTGCAGCTTATCATGACTATGAGATTTGGCAGATGGGTGTTAAAACATCATTCCTTAATGGGAATTTACTCGAGGATGTGTACATGACACAACCTGAGGGTTTTATTGATCTGAAGGAAGCCAATAAAGTCTGTAAGCTACAAAGGTCAATCTATGGATTGAAGCAAGCATCTCGGAGCTGGAATCTACATTTTGACGAAGTAGTCAAAAAGTTTGTCTGTAGTCAAAATGAAGATGAACCTTGTGTTTACAAAAAGGTTAGTGGGAGCACAGTCATATTTCTCATAGTATATGTGGATGACATACTATTGATGGGAAATGACATCCCTACTCTACAAAGAGTAAAAGGTTGGCTAGGGAAGACCTTCTCTATGAAGGATTTAGGAAAAGCATCCTATATACTAGGAATCAAGATTTATAGAGATAGATCTAGAAGGCTTCTAGGCCTAAGCCAAAGCACATACATTGACAAGGTGCTAAAGAGGTTTAGCATGGAGGGTTCTAAGAGAGGTAACTTGCCCATGTCCCATGGGGTTACGATCTCTAAAGCCCAATATCCTAGTTCATGTGATGAACGAGCATGCATGAGTAAGATTCCATATGCATCAGCAATTGAATCTATCATGTGCATGATGTTATGTACTCATTCTGATGTGTCGTATGCTTTGAGCATGACGAGCCGGTATTAGTCAAATCTAGGTGAATGTCATTGGACAGCCGTAAATAACATTCTAAAGTACTTGAGAAGGACTAAGGATCAATTCTTGGTATACGATGGCGAGGAAGAGCTCGTGGTAAAGGGTTACACCAATGCTAGCTTCCAAACTGACAAAGATGACTATAGATCGCAATCTGGATTTGTGTTTTTCCTGAACAATGGAGCTGTAAGCTGGAAGAGTTCCAAGAAAGAGACGGTTGCAGATTCTACAACAGAGGATGAATATATTGACGCATCTAATGTTGTAAAGGAAGTTGTATGGATCAAGAAGTTCATTTCTAAACTTAGAGTGGTTCCAAGCGCTAGTGATGCAATTGACTTGTTTTGCGACAACAACGGAGCAATTGCACAAGCTAAAGAACCAAGATCGCACCAATTTTCCAAACATATTCTATGGCAGTTCCATCTCATACGAGATATCGTATAACGAGGACATGTGAAGATTTGTAGAGTACCTACAGAAAGCAATGTGGTTGACCCACTCACAAAAGCACTTTCACAACAAAAACATGACGGACATGTTCGATCACTTGGATTGAGATTCATGAGTGATTGGGTATAAGTGCAAGTGGGAATCTGTTGGTATGTATGCCCATAGATACTATCATTTGATGATTGTAATGGGATACTATGTAAATGATTTGTAATACTACATTGATCATATCAATAAAGGCAAGTTTCCAATCTATATATTTGTGTTTTATATTGTGAGATGACCATAAAACTTATAGATGTCTACAGAATAATATACTCAATGACATATGTCTTCGGGTTGATGACCTGAATAGTGAGATCATATGTATGCTAAGAGTATGTATTCTTGTTTTGTCCCTAATCGGTTGTTATTGTGGAAATATCCATAGACATCAATAACACATAAGATTAGAATGTATGTTGGTTGATGGAAGAATCTCATTATCCATGATATAGAGATATCAAACCAAATACATAGATACTTGTTAGAGAATAGTGTATCAGACAGACCCACCTTGAGAGTGACACATGGATACCATGATTGGTAGTTAGAGTCACATCTCATAATTATGGTGGTGATTATGGTTCTTAGACCTGAAGTCACTACACTTATCACATGTCGTTCGGTGTACTTTGACATCATCCACCATGGTCCTGAATAAAGATTGCTATAAAGATGATGCTTGGGTGTACGATAACACATGGGGATGACTGTGAGTGATGTAGATGGAATTTGTCCTTCCTACGGGAGTTTGATATTCTGACTACTTGATAAGTGAGACTGAGAAATGCATGGCCATGTTGATGTGAGTCAATATGTGATATTGAGCTTACATATATCTCAGACAGTCTGCTCTAGTTCAAGGAACATGGATTGAACGTTGAAAAGGATAATGGTTCCATGACTCAAGTTCAATCCGGATATCAATGACAAAGGAACTATACAATCACTGTAACACCAATCATGAATGATAGGTTAAGTTGTTCTCCAACTTCTCCAATTACTTGGGTGGCAATGAAGTCTTGCTAGATACCAATCATTGCTTATGAAATCATAATATGATTATAGATATCACTGCCAACGTAATTTGGAGCCTACCGGGTCACACACATAGGATGTGTTGGAATAGGAGTATAATTGTGGATTTGATTGGAATTGCTCTGAATCACATTGATTACTAAAATGGTTATGTAATCCATTAGAATAATATTGGAATGTTTGAGCCAATTAATTAGAGTGACTGGCTCTAAGTGTAAGTGGGAGTCTGTTGGTATATATGCCCATAGAGCCATCACACGCAATTGCATGGAGTCAGATATTAATTCACTACAACAATATTGTTTTATACCAGCATTCAGAAAAGTGTTGGCATAGGCCTATAAATGCCGGTATAGGATATACCAGCAGCCAACAAATGTTGGCTAAACTGATGACGGCATAGACCTTTACCAGCATTTTTTTAGCCTATGCCAGCAGTTGTAAATGCCAAAAAATGTGTGTCAGGTTAGATCCCATCAGTTGTTATGTCCTCTAAGCCATCATTTATGAGGTGACAGTACAACTTGCTTGGTCGTCGGCATAGATAAAGTTGGCACCAAAGATAACCAGCCTACTACCTAAAGCCAACATTTTCCCATTGTATGTATACATACTATAACATGACATTGTGATATTTGAGCACATGTCATGAAACATATATAAGAAAACCCATGCTACAATATAGAGGTTTTTCATGTGAAGTATGGAATATGTATATGTAGGTGATGTAATTGTTGGTACATTTTTGTTAGTTGGTAGCAAAATGCAAAAACCACTCCATACATTGACATGTTAATTGATCTTGAAAATAATACCACATGAGTATGACAAACATTGTGAGAAAATGTGCAAATTGTATTTATATTGAACATCGTTTACACAGGGAGGAAATTAACCTTGCCCCTTGTAGGCAAATAACAAATAATGATATCAAACTAATTATAGGTACATAATTGCATTAAATTCATCATGTGATATAGAAAACATCAGTCAATTGAGTCACTACATCACTTCAACTCCTTGTACCATATTTTTAGAATGAAAGTCCCTCACATATCTGCAACAAAATGTTTCACATACCATGATTCAATCCTCAAGAATAAATATATATAATTTATTGAATATAATCATGTGATAGTTAATTATGTTGTCAAGATAATAAATACAAAGTAAAAAAGGTGCAGATTTAAGCTTACCTAATTTCTCCACCACCTAACTTTATTTCGACCCTTGGTTGTGCCCCCCAGGATGAATTTACTCCTTCATGTAGGTTTCCAACTGTGTGATTTATAAGTGCCATCCAATTTGCATGAAGCAGAGGGGGGCTGGAGTTTATACTGTTAGTGTAGGTCCATTAGTAACTAAGTACATGATACGTTTTCTTGTGTTCTAAAAAAATTGATAGCATTCTATTAGTATGTAAAGACCTGTAGAAGTAGAATTAGGAAAACATTGTGTTGCAATACAAACGGTTTCTTATGTAACTATAAAATAAGTCCTAAAAGTAAAGATAGTTTGCAAGGAAAACTTGAATAAGAAAGTAGCATAAGAATACTGTGACATCCAACTCATGAAAACAAGATTAACTAATGCAGAAGCGTTTCGTTAGCAGCAGAATTACTGAAAATCACTAAAAATTAAAACCTTTATAAAAAGATTTATTACTAGAGATTCTTTAAACAAGAACCACAGTAGTATATTTACATACTGGTCCACATGGGACATTCCATGTATCATCAAACCAAAATCTCAGGTTGATTATAAAAACACTATACTGACTCCTAGGACCTGAGAGTACAGAGACGACACATAGGACTTTATGTACAAAGCCTGACAACCAGTATCCCCACCTGGGATATTACTGTTGTCCTTGTTGTTGCTGTTGTTTCTTTTCCTCTACTGCAGAGGTTCTGCCTCTTTGTCTGCATCTACCTAAAAATGTTGAATCCCATGGGGGTGAGACAATTATACAATTGCCCCAGTGAGAGATATAACTCTCCACCGTAAACATTATCATTGCAGTTTAATAGAAATAAACTAAACAGTGGAATCATATATTTCAGTAGCAGATAAATTACTATCTATGCAAGTTAGAGCAACATTCCTATTCAAGTATTTTGGCTATAACTTGACAAGGTAACATGTCTCTTATTCAATAAGGAATTTAAAGAACATAAATAACATTTATGTATCAAGAACATGTTAAGCAAGATAATCATCAACTAGTGGTTCTCGTATTTCAATCTTATGCAAATACGCTACACGGATGATTATATTTTACAAACATTCTTAAGCTCTGAGGAGATGAGGTATACCGCTCATACTCCAACCGATCACTGCGAAGTCAAAATCGGTACCATACAAAGTCAATGGAAGAGCCAGCTTCCATGACTTCCCACATCTCGGTCAGTGTGAGATTACATGCAGGACATCTTGTGTCTCTGCTACATAGCTTGCCAGGGTATAGTGGCATCTAGATATAGAGTTACAGTGGTAGTTGTACTCTCTTTGCGATCGAGAGATTTCATGTTTACCTCCATCGATCTGGCATTAACATCATATGGAGATTAGTGATACATCCATCCTGGAACATACAATGAAGAATTGAGAGGTTTAATGTTTACCTTCCATCAATTTCCTCATTAGGACGTAAGGATATTTTTGCCCATCAACCCCCACATATTCAATAATATGCGAACTCCAGGAAGTCTCGTAAGAAAACATGTTTCACCATCACCAGCTACTGACGATGATGGATCTATGGCTAGATCACTACACGAATAGCTTTTACTTGATTAGTTAAGTACATTATCATATTCTTTTAGCATCAGCCAAGTTTTCAAACATAACCTATTAGGACAAATGCTATAAAGAAACATGTACTATTTTTATCAATTACTTCTCAGTCTTTAAAAGACATTGGGATCTCAGTCCCTCACATAAACATATGGTTCTGGGCATTCAAACCCTCAGCTCATTACTGAGCACTGTTACCACTTTTTCAGGTAATCATCACCTTCAGGTCATCTGACCAAGGTACATCTGACACTTGCTACACAAGCATCTTATCTGGCACTTGAGGCCCATTAACTCTCTTGTTACCTCTTACTAAGCAACAAGGCATATTATGGCACACAAGGCCCTATAAATAATTTCAATAAATAAGGCTTCATAGCTCATACCTGGCTATGTTCATCATATCATAATACATGCATTGTTAGTACAGATGATAACAGATATATCAATCATATTTCAGTTCCATGCTATCCCAGGGTAACACCACTATTCCCTTACCAGGGTTAGGGTTTCCCATTTCATTTCAATCAGGGTTACTCATCCCCTTAGTTCAATTAGGACCAATGATTCATCATTTCATAGTCCAGGATTAGGGTTTCATGTTAAATAGCATACTCCAGCATTAGGGTTTACACACCTTCACCCTATTTAGAATTAGGGTTTACTATTCACATCACATCACCCTAGATTTAGGGTTTATGTTCAATAACCCACAATTAGGGTTTACTATTCATACAAATTAAGGTTTTACATCACAATACCCTGAATTAGGGTTACTCATATCATTACCCTAAATTCATATCACATTATCTTTCTAGATTAGGGTTTCACTCAGAATTGCCCTAATTTAGGGTTTGAGTTCGTCAATCAACTCAATTAGGGTTTTATGATCTCTTTATCAAGGATCATACCCTAATTGTATGCTAAACTTATTCCAAATACATGCATTTAAGGTTAACATGATATATTGAATTATTGTATACTCATGCATCACTGATTAATCCCACTAAGGTACCACTCACCTAAGTACATTAGGTGTCCAGAAGATTTAATCAATTGAACCTCCAATTACATTAAGTGTCTGAATGAATTGACCAATTGAATCTTCAATTACGTTATGTGTCCAAGTGAATTAATCATTTTGAACCACAAACGGTCTTGCCTACTTAGGCCTTAAACGGTCTTGGATTTTCAGAGTTCAAACGGTTTGAAACTATTTGGGCATATTGCCCTTGAAACTGTTTAAGCAAGTATTACATTGAAACCGAATGAACTTGAGTCTCCAAACGATCTGGAGACTGTTTGGTCCAAACCCTCTCAAAACTGAATGGACCAAAAAGGTCTTTCGACACTTCATCATTTCAAGGTTTCACTCCATGAACCGACTATCAATTGAATATTTGATTCATTCATCAATTGAACCATAGAATCACCCCTCAATTAGACCATCAATTAGGGTTTTGAACCCAATTGAACTAGGATTTATAATCAAGACTCCTTCAATTAGGGTTTTGGAATCGAGGAACCATCAATGCTTAACATTGTGGAACTAATCCAATTGAAACCAATGAACCATCATCAACTTATGATATGACCTGACCTCAAACGGTCTTGAGGTCGTGTGGATGACCTCCAAACGGTCTTGAGGTCATTTGGATTACCTCCAAACGGTCTTGACACCGTTTGCCTCATCATTTATTAAAATTTGTGAAATCCAATTAGGGTTTAGGTCATTGGATTGATCATCAATATAGTTATTGATTGCTCTTTAATTTGATATCTTTGGGTCTTCAAATATTCAATCCTACTCAACCCTAGACCTCCAAACGGTCTTGGTTGACCTCCAAATGGTCTTGAGACCGTTTGGGTGATCTCCAAATGGTCTTGATACCGTTTGGGTTAAATCAACCCAAAACTTTATGTCAAACTATTGCAATTTCAGCACTTAACCGATTAGGGTTTCTAATTGGATAATTGTCCATAGATTGAATTAAACAATTGGAACTCTTGGATCGTCATCCAACATTTACTAGGGTCCTAACCTCAAACGATCAACCCATCCAAATGGTCAACTCCTCTAAATAGTTTGGAGTCCAAACCTCCAAACGGTTTGGTGAAACCGTTTGGACCAAAACCTTAAAACTGTTTGCAATACAAATCTGTTGGAAAACTACTACAGAAACATCATTCAATGTCACTTTTCTGGGCGCTGATTATTTAGGAAAACTGACGCCTATACTATTCAATGTCGGTTATTTAGGAAAACCGACGTCTATATTTGAAGACCAGCCAGACACGGGTACCGCTTTGTATTCAGCGTCGGCTGGGTATAACAAACCGATGCCTAAAATCTCCCACAAAATCCAACTTTTGAGCGAAAAAAAAATTTGGCCCCAAAGTGTCACATACAGCTTCGGTTGTTTAACTAATAACCGACACCTATATAAGATGAAAATTTGCATGAAAAGTTCCACTTTTGGTGTCGGTTATCCATTGATAACTGACGTTGATAATGGTTTCTGCCAAATAATTTAGGGCAAAGATTGTCTAATTGGACGTCGGTTGTTTACTATCAACCGACGCTGAAGAGTAAAAGGCATCGGTTTTGTAGATAACTGACATTTTTGACAAACTTAATAGACCCGTATCACCCGACTCTTCCCCCTTTCTTCCTGTTTCATCGCAATAATTTTCTCCTGTGCTGCTGCTCGCCGCCGCTCGCCTAAAATCGCCTGACGACCCCCGCTACTGCTCGCCGCCTCCTCCGCTGCTGCTGGTTCTCCTACTGCCGCCGCTCACCGCCACTGCTTCTCTACTCTTCTCTACAGCTCTGCTCTTCTCCTGTTGCCACTACTGCTCGCCGCTCTGCTCTGCTCTTCGCCTGCTCGTCGCCACTGCTACCGCCGCTCTTCTCCACGCTAGCTCCAGGTAGCCCTAGCCCCTTTGCTTCCTTCTCCCTAGCTCCTTACCAACAGCAAGCATGGCCATGGCTGTTTTGGCCTACCACGGCCGTGCTGGACAGCACAGCCGTGGTAGGCCAACACAGCCACGGTCGTGCTTGTTGTTGGTAAGGATATGAATAAATTTTTATGTAATGCTTTATGTAAATTCTAGGATACGAACAAATCTTTTGCTTGCATATATTTGTGCTTCTAATCCTAATGTTTGACATAATTCAGTAAATTTTGATGCATGTTGAAATAAGATTTAAACTTGTCCATTCTAGCATCCTAATTTGATTTGATTAAACCTAACATTGATGAAACCCTAACATCAGTTGTGATGAAACCCTAACATTAATTGTGATGAAACCCTAACATGTACATATATATTATTATGTTTGTTGGCCTAGAAACCCGTCCAAGATTTACTCATTAGGAGTAAATCTTGGATAGTCTCCGGTTTGGGACTGTTCTTGAACACCTAATCTCACTTAGGATGTAAGTGTATAATGTGTATTGGGTTTTCAAGAAAATTTCAGTAGCATTTCCCCATTTGTTCTCTAAGTACATATGTACTTAGAGAACAGCAGGGAAATGCTGTCGAAATTTTCTTGAAAACCCAATACACATTGTACACTTATTAGTGAGATTAGGTGTTCAAGGATGGGATAGGTGGTATACATTTATTATATATAAGAATGACATCACACGTATTTGTTGGCCTAGAAACCCGTCCAAGATTTACTCATTAGGAGTTAATCTTGGATAGTCCCTGGTTTGGGACTGTTCTTGAACACCTAATCTCACTTAGGATGTAAGTGTATAATGTGTATTGGGTTTTCGAGAAAATTTCGGCAGCATTTCCCCGTTTGTTCTCTAAGTACATATGTACTTAGAGAACAGTGGGGAAATGCTGCCGAAATTTTCTTGAAAACCCAATACACATTATACACTTACTACTGAGATTAGGTGTTCAAGGATGGGATAGGTGGTACACATTTATTATATATAAGAATGACATCACACGTATTTGTTAATCGTAGACCCTAATCTTGTCCTAATATATACTTGTTTTCTCTTTGATCATAGAATGGATAGATCATGGATGTCCATTCGCAATCGCTGCACCCCAGAGTTTATATCTGGTCTTGATCAGTTTATTAGATTTTCTGAGGAACATAGGAAAGAACCTGGAGATAGGTTCTACTGTCCATGTAGGCATTGCGGTAACAACTTGAAAGTCAGCACTGATGATGAAATCAAAAGTCATGTCATGTGCAACGGGATTGTACAAGGCTATACAGAATGGCACTGGCATGGAGAGATTTCAAACTCAAAACCAGTGGATGTCGATAGCAGTGCTTGGGTGGAAGAAGAAATTGCCTCTGATGACGTAGATGTGAACGAACCAGTTCCAGTAGATATCATTGATGCGATGTTGGATAGTTGTAGGGTAGAGCACACCGATCCACCTCCTATCTTTAGAAACATTGTGCATGATGCTGAGATACCGTTATACACAGGTTGTGCTAAGTTTACGAAGCTTAGCGCTGTGTTGAGATTGTATAAGTTGAAAGCTAAAAATAGATGGAGCGACAAAAGCTTCACTTCATTGTTGACTTTGTTGAAAGAAATGCTTCCTGAAGGAAACGAGCTGCCAATCTCAACATACCATGTAAAGAAATTGTTGTGCCCAATGGGAATGGAGGCCAAGAAGATACACGCATGCCCGAATGATTGTGTATTATTTCAAAAGGACTATGTGGATTTGAAAGATTGTCCAAAATGTGGTGTGTCACGGTATAAATTGACGACTTCGGGGGAGTCCAAAACTGGTTCTCCTGCCAAGGTGATGTGGTATCTACCTATAATATCACAATTTCAACGCTTGTTTGCAAATCCGAAAGATGTGAAGAATTTGAGGTGGCATGCAGATGTTAAGAAAAATAATGATGGGATCCTACGACATGCGTATGATTCCCCACAGTGGAAGAAGATTGATCTATTATACTCCAAATTTAGTGAAGAAGATAGGAATCTAAGACTTGGGCTTTGCACAGATGGGATGAATCCGTAGGGGACATTGAGCAGCCAACATAGCACTTGGCCAGTCATGCTTGTTATATACAATCTTCCTCCCTTGTTGTGTATGAAAAATAAGTATGTTATGTTGTCGTTGTTGATATCGGGCCCTAAACAACCCGGAAATGATATCGATGTTTATCTTGAACCTCTGATTGATGACTTAAAGAAACTTTGGGCTGAAGGTGTGATGACCTATGATGCTTCAGTAAGAGAGACATTTTGTTTGCACGCTATGTTGTTTTGCACTATTAATGACTTTCCCGCATACGGGAATTTGTCTGGATATAGTGTCAAAGGAGCTAAAGTGTGTCCTATATGTGAAGAAAACATTGATTCAATAAGACTAAAACATGGCGGCAAGACTGTATATCTTAGTCATCAAAGGTTTCTTTCAAAATTCCATCCATATCATAGGAAGCGCAAATCATTCAATGGATGGAATGATGAACGGAGTGCACCTAAACCTATACCATGGGATGATGTTTATGAAAGAGTAAAAGACATTGTCAATGAATTTGGTCAGAAATCACAATGTAGTATGGCCACACGGAGTGACAATTCTTCATTCAAGAAGAAGTCAATATTTTGGGATCTTCCTTATTGGAGTTCTTTGACAGTCAGGCATTGTATCGATGTAATGCACGTTGAGAAAAATGTCTGTGATAGCATCATTGGTACTCTGTTAAATATACCATGTAAGACTAAAGATGGGATAAAATCCAGACTGAACCTACGTGAAATGGGAATAAGGTCAGAATTAACAGAATTATGTGAAATGGGTAATAAAAGAACATACTTACCTCCCGCTTATTACACATTGTCTAGAAAGGAGAAGAAAGCTTTTTGTGAATGCTTGGTAAATGTTAAGGTGCCACAGGGTTACTCATCCAACATCCGTAGATAGGTATCAATGAAAGATATGAAGTTGATAGGTCTTAAATCTCATGATTGTCACACTCTAATGCAACAAATATTGCCCGT
The DNA here is from genome assembly GCA_963693085.1 of Alisma plantago-aquatica. Lineage (NCBI taxonomy): Eukaryota > Viridiplantae > Streptophyta > Magnoliopsida > Alismatales > Alismataceae > Alisma > Alisma plantago-aquatica. Next base: position 707,114,857 of record OY856409.1, read on the forward strand.
GGCAATTCGATCTATATTGTCGAAGCATGTAAGGTTTTCAATCACCAGACTTTGTTTCTTTTTCAACAGTCTATGCAGCAAAGTTATTGACCCTGATACTCTCGATAATTTGCAAAGAGAAGTGGTTGTTACCCTATGTCAGCTTGAGATGTGTTTCCCTCCTTCGTTCTTTGATATCATGGTACATCTTGTTGTCCACTTGACTAGGGAAGTGAAAATGTTGGGACCAGTTTTCTTGCATTGGATGTATCCCTTTGAATGATACATGAGCATTTTTAAAGGTGATGTTCGAAACCGTTATCGGCCTGAAGGGAGTATTATTGAAGGTTATGTGGCAAGAGAGGTTATGTATTTTTGTAATGACTTTCTGAGTGGTAATAACACTCATGTTAATGACAAGAATATTGATGAGGGTAAAGGAATTTTGGGATCACGGGTGAAAGTAATCAGTCGTGAGCAGTTGGAACAAGCTCACTTGTATTTTTTACACAACATGGATGAAGTGAGTGTTTATATCGAGGAACATACCGATTTCATCAAAAGACAACATCCTCGAGCAAGTTCAATGTGGCTTGCTAGAGAGCATAACAAGACTTTTACTAAGTGGTTTGAAGATAAAGTCTTCAATCAACTATCTCAAACACCAAATGATATTACGGAAACTATCAAATGTCACGCCTTTAAACCAAAACCGAATGTTATGTCTTATGAAGGGTTTGACATTAATGGGTTCACATATTACACAAAACGCCAAGATGATAAGAGTGTCGTCCAAAATAGTGGGGTCACTCTTCAAGCGTCGACTATGTATTTTGCAAGTGCAAAGGATAAGAGTCCACATGAAGCTAAAATGTCATATTACTGTGTCATTGAAGACATATGGGAGTTTGACTACATAGATTTCAGAATTCTGCTCTTTAAATGTAATTGGGTTGATAACACCAAAGGAATTATAGTGGATGAATTGAATTTCACTTTATTGAACTTTGAAAAGATTGGCAAGAAGGGTGAACCATTCATATTGGCATCACAGGCGAAACAAGTATTCTATATTGATGATCCTGCAAATGATAAATGGTCAGTTGTTCTTCATGGTAAAAGATAGTTCATTGAAGATCCTATATATGAAGAAGAGTACTATGATAAGTATGATGACTCCAGTCCATTCTCAGTTGGGTTGCCAACTCCACAAAATATTGAAGCTAATGATGACTTATATGTGTACGGAGATCACAATGAAGGATTGTTAATTGATAAAAGATCACAATTTTAGAGGCATGCATGTTTATATTTTTTTATTGAAGCTAAATGTTTGCTTTTTTAATATCAATATCATTTTTAGATTTGATGTTTCATTCTCTTCTAGTTAATACAAATGCTAAATGTTTGCCTTTTTAATGACATTTTCAGATGGCTGACCATGATGAGCATGATGAGCATGGCGAGGATACCAATGTAAGTTCTAAAAACATATCATGTATTTCTATAAAATTCATTATCTTCTAGTTATGTCATATATCCTATATTTCTATATTGATCTAATTCAGTGTGTTTATTTTTGTCAAATTTTAGGTTGATGTACCCACTGAAGCACTGGACGAACTTGATGCGCATCACCAAAAACTTAACAAGAAAAGGGGCATCACTCTGTTGAAGAAGTTAATAGCGCTAAGTGGCAGTGGATCTAGATTGTCTGTGGAGTTTGATAATGGAGGAAATCCAATTGGAGTGAACCGCAATAATTTTGTAAACTATCTTGGGGTTGTCACTCGAAGCCATTGTGGTGTTAAGTATGATAATTGGCATAAAGTTCCTCAGGCGAAGAAAGACATGATATGGAAGGATTTATGTGTGAGTTATTATATATTATTTGCAATTCTATTTTGTAGATTACAAATTCTATTATTTGCAATTCTATTTTTGGATACTAGTTAATAGCAATTCTATTTTACAGAATCTGTTTGCATTGGATGAGAAGCTACATCGTAAAAGTGTGATGCAACGTGATGGAAAGATGCTAAGGAACTATAGGACAAATCTCAATAGAGAATACATAAAAGATGGTGATAAGAAGAAGAAGTCAACCCTTGAACAGTGGAACTTCTTGGACAAAGAAGATTGGGACACGTTTGTTGCTTCAAGAAAATCTGAAGAATTCAAGGTATTAAGTGAGACACAAAAAGCAAGGCGTGCACTGAATGTGCATGACCACACTATGAGTCCAAAGGGCTATGCAAGCATTCACCAAAGACTACGGGCGGAGTCTACTGCTACTCAGGAGTCCTCTGCTACATCTGCCACACCCATGCCTCGCCATGATGTCTGGATAGCTGGGAGGCAAAACAAGAAGGGTGAAATAAAGAAGCCCGTAACTGCTGAGGCGGCTGCAAAAATGGTAAAATACAACTCTTAGAGAAATCGTTTGAATATTGATTATTTGTGGTGTTAACTTACCAATTTCTATTGATGGTGATTAGCGGGAGCTGCACGAGCAGAGGAAACAAGGAACGTTCATCCCTCAGGGCACAAGGGATGAATTTACAATTGCTCTGGGTAACCCAGAGCATCCTAGACGTGTTAAGGGTGCAGGCGCTGGTGTGGGCATCAAAGCATTCTTTGGGCCATCCCAGTGCAAACCCAGAGCGGGACTTTCACAAGAAGAGGTAATTTATTCTTTTTTTAGAATGTTACTGCAAAAGGAAATTCAATAATAAGAAGCTAATGCTTCTTTTATCCATGTATAGGAGAATAAAAGAGTCGAGGATCTAGTTTCTAAGAAATTTGAGGATATAATGCAGCGGTGGCAGGCATCTCAGCCTTCCAATCAGCCTGTGGCGACCCACTCTTCTCCTGATGCACAGACTGCGAGTAATCCTACAGACCCACCGCCTAACACGTCTGTTGTAAGTATTGTTTATGACATTGTAGCTAGTCTTTTCAAGATGATATGTTTTCAATATGATATGTATATATGTATAACATTCTTTATGTAAATTTGTAGGCGTTGAAGTCATGCCGCTTAAGAATACAAGACTATGTTGTTGCAGAGGCGCATGCTTACCCATCCCTTCCTGGGACAACGTTTCATGGGACTCCAATGCCACAGGGCTACATTTGTGTGAGCCCGATACATGTATTCCCCAATTGAATGGAAGCTACATTGCCATATGTCCACCCGGATATTGATACACTTGCTGAGGTAGAAGGTGGGGTGATATTGTGGCCCAAAGCAGATGTCGTCTACACTACTGAAATTGTAAGATAAATTTACATTACTTTAGATTGTTAATGTGTATATATGAGGTCAATTGATCTAAAATTATATATACCGGTTAAAAAGAAGACACCCAAAGAATCTAGGCCTCCATCTCCACTTCCTGCATTACCAAGTTGGGTTCCAACTAACCTAAAATACCTGTTAGGTCCTGCTTGTAGGGGAATGGCATGTTGGCTATGGGCACATAATATACATTGCCCTATAATTGTTTCTTTAGAAGTGAATTATGCAGGTCAATCATACGAAAGCTCTTTATTTATATAAGATATTATTGAGTTGTTTATATATGATTTGTTGAATACATTAATGATAGAGACATGGATAAGGTGAGATCTTATTTATACATCCATATACCTTGTGTAAGATCCGGTGATCTGGTTTCTTATATATTAATGCATACGTAATACATGTTTTGCAGCTACTTAGTCGAAAATCAATGTAAACAATTTGCATTTGACCATGTGGGATTTTTTATTCCATCATTGATTAGTATGGTAGCTAAAGACCCTGATAGTGTTCAACAATACTGTATAGATGCTTTTACAATTTTTGATCAGGAAAAGAAGACGATAATAATAGTTCCATTCAATGTCAAGTAAGTTTACTTTACTTATAATTTGGACTTAAGAAAATTACATTTTTATTGTGGATTTTGAGTTATTAATTTTTAACTTTTTTACCCTAGCGGTAGGCATTGGGAGTTACTAGTTATTCTCCCCGGGACGTTCACTATTTATTATCTAGATCCTGTGGGGAGTACATTAAATACTAAAATTGGACACATAATGAGATTGCCATTATTCTGGTGAGAAATATTTCATTTTTATATCTGTTAACATATGTTATTACATTACTATTTAATTATGCAATTTACTGTGTTACATTAACATGTAGGGGTTTAGATGCATTCAAAAAGGCTGGAGGAAAGGTCCCCAGGAAAAAGAACCAGCCAATAATTTGGGAGAACGTGAAAGTAAGTTCCCGACTCCAATGTATATATTATTTATGTGAACTGTGCTTAGTTGTATTTTTTTATATTTTGTATGTTTCAATTTATAGTGCGCTACACAAGACAACGGATGGGCATGCGTATACTATGTGATGTGATTTATGTAGATGATTATCCAATATGCCGCAATGGACATCGATACCATACATGAGGTATTATATATAGTCTCATTAGTTAGTATGAAATATATCAATCTTATTTTTATATTATTACTTATATATATGCATCATTCTCTTTGCAGGTGTTTAAAACTGACCACACTATAGATAAACGCTTAAAAGATGTACATGCTCCATATATGATGGAAGTATTAAATGAAATAAGAGAAGAATGGGCAAGAGCCATACAAACAGTGGGGACTGTAAGATATAATTGAGATACTGATAGCGATGTTGAATGATATTTTGTAAATGAATATTTCTGAATGTTTATACATGTCAGAATGTTTCTACATGTATTTGAATGTTTCTACATGTGTGAATGTGAGAATTGAATTGATGTCTGAATGTATCTACTTGTGTGAAAAGTATATTTGTTGATTTTGCAAGTTTGTGGCATGTTTGTTGGCTGATATCAATGGATGTCATAAACCTGCATTTCAAAAAACTGAACTGCAAGTTCTCATCCTGTTGACCAGCCACAGCAGGCCGGCAAACTGATAAGAAAAAAAAATTAAAACATAGGCGTCGGTTATTTATAGAAAATCGTCATCAAAGTCTTACAGCGTCGGTTATTGGATAAAACCGCCGCCTAATGTGACAAACAACCCGACCGTGCAGGAAACCACGGCCGTGGTGGAAATTGCGTCGGTTATTTGTATAAAACTAACGCCTATAGTACTAAACATGGCTGTGCAGGGAAGCACGGCCGTGGCGTCTGGGAATATGGCGTCGGTTTTTTAGTTGCAAACTGACGCAGATAGTGTCCTAGATGGCGCCCTTTTTTTGGCGCGAAGCCTTTTGGCGTCGGCTTACTATAAATAACTGACGTCTATCGGTGCCCTACTGGTGCATTTTCAGTGGCGCGAAGCCTTTTGGTGTCGGTTTTACACCCGACACTGAAGAGTTTGACCTTTAGCGGCGCCCACATAGGCGTCGCTTGATAACCGTCGCTAAAAGGGCATAAACAACCGACGCCAAAGGCATGTTCTATAGTAGTGGAAAGTGAGGCTAAGATGATGTTATCATCATCAAGCCTTAGACCATCGAAAACTACTGCCATTATCATGGTAATTGCATCAACTAATCAAAGATATTGAAAGAAGAGCAATTGAACATAGTTGAATGAGAAATTGAAATCAATAACAATGAATAGGGGTTCAAGTTATATAACCCGCCTTCAATTGAGCTTCAAAGCTTGGAGCTTCTTATCAACAATGGTGGAAGTAGCTTTTTCACACCACAAGGATCGTTCCCAAGCTTTTGAGTGAAAAGGAATGGTTAGAAGTGGAGATGGGATCGAGATATGAAGAAATCATGCATTAATTTATGATTTCCACCATGAAATCAAGGTGAACGAAGGTCAAGAAGCTTACCAACAGGTTGAGGGTCGTCTCCCTAATGTCCCTAGCTCCCTTGATCGTTTTTGCAAGCAAAGGAAAGAAGTGGATTCGAAAAATTCCTTGGTTTGAGTGGTAAAGGGTCTTTTTATAAGGAAATCAATGAGAGAGAAAATGCCTTATAAAAATCCTTTAGTTCCAAAATTTGTGCCACCTCTTCCTCCTCAATTCCGTTCATGAAAATCTATCTTCCTTATCTCCAAATTCCCTTCCATTATCCATGAATTAAGGGAAAAGAAATTAAGCACCTTAATCATATAATATTAATATCCCATTTTTAGTGGATATTACTTTCCATTAACTTAATGTGAGTGGACTCTCCACTCAAGTTAGATATTTTATGGCCTAGCAAAGGCACAAGGGTGTTCACACTTGAACAAATCCAACCATCTCGTTTTTGGTTGAAGGTCCTTCAATTAATATATTTATTTTTACATTAATTTGAAGTAAAGTTCCATTTATGCTTAAATCTTGATTATTTTAATATCAAGATTCTCTCTCCTCCAAAGTGATTCAAATGAGGTGCCCCCCCATCATTTTATTGCATCTACAAGATGCTAAGATCATTAAGGACCTTAATAAAGTGGTAAATTACACACAGAACCCTAGGTTTTGGGTAAATTTCACATTACACCAAAACCAGGTTTTAATGCACAAACATTACTTTATCAGCTCTTTCTTGGTACCCAGGCTATCACAAGCCATACTTCTACATCATCTTTATTCCCATGATGCTTCAACACATGAGGAACATATTATCATGCACAATTTGCAATTTAACCCCTTAACTTGGATAATTTGCACTTTAGTCCAAAACAAGTAAAACATTACTTACAACATTATTCAAAATGGACTAAAATGAAATATAAGTTCCTCTTGAGCCTTAATTACTTTCCAAAAGATAATATCAAGCATACAATTATCTTTCTTAAACAAAACACCTAGGGTTAAAGCATAACCCAGGTCAAGGATGTTACAAATACAACATTTCGAAGCTCAAAAAATAATAATTTTATAGAAGTCTTCTTTACATATTTAACAAAAATATTTGTTTGTATACTAGGAAGTGTATATATTCACTAGAATGTTTGAGGACTAGTTTTGAGCAATATTAGTTACACCCTCATCATATGAACAACTCACTTTCTTCCAAGGGTATGTATCTGCAGTGAATGTACAATAAATATGATTATTTGGTTAAACTTGCTCCCAAGAAATAGCTTAAATAAAGGTGGTATTATATGTGAGTAATGATCAATGCATTGAAATCTAGAGTTAGAAAAGAGTAACCAAAATCAATATACACAACTCTTGATTGAACAAAGGAAAACTTAAATCATATTTGCAAATGAAGAACGTAAAGCAAGTAAGGAGCGTCACTTGTTTGGATGACAGCCTTCAAAAAAAATCATTTGTTTGGATTACACCTAGTAACAAAGAAGAAAAATCGCCAGCAATAAGGGGACTCATGGGAGTAGAAAGCTCGACTTGCAAGATTAGTTGGCTTCGTCCCCTACTTGTGGTCATCATGTTCCCTTTTCAGCCTTTGTTCCTGCAAAACGCACATACAATATAACAAGGAAGAAGATGCAACGTAAGAACGTGGGAAGTTACCCTTTATAGAAATCTATTTCTCTATTGCTTGGTCACGTAGTAGCTCATTGAACGTAGAGTAAGGAATTGAAAAAGTTGTCGAAATGATCCTCCTTTGGACGGAGGTGCGTGATACAAATTAAATAATCCTCTAATCTTCCTCATCCAGACCCGTTTATGATCAGCCAAACTTACCGCATGAGCATAAAGATTTCCCATGACTATTAGCCTCATACAGTAATCTAAGATGTACTCCAATCTTATGGAAGTGCAGCATCACCACATGGCTGCTGAGTCTTTATATATGATGCAAATCATGCTTGATCTTCACGAGATACCAAAAGCTGGTGGTGGTATGGAGGCAACCGTGACCCGATAGCCATGCGAGGCACAGCGGTGATTTGAGAATCGTGCAAATGATTTGAGAACCGTGTGAGGCGATCCGTGATCTGAGAACGCTGACAGCCAGCACAGACTAGGCGGCGGAAAATCTTTGGGAGTAGGTAGTGAACCCTAGGTTGAGGCGCTGCGTGTATTTAGCCATAGAGCTCTATTTGGAATTTTTCGACAGGCAGCTTTCTAAAACTCCCGCCTAAAATCCAGCACATAAGACTCCCGAAATCAATTTATTTAGGATTTTTTTATATTGATACATATTAGGATAAGTTAAATGTATAATGAGGTATAGTTATATATACCAGTATCAATTTTATGTGTCAGTAAATATAACTTATACCAGCTCAAAATATGTAGTGTTGGGATAAGATGTCGGTATCAACAAGGTTTCTTGTAGTTATTAATCAATTAATACGATTATTTGGTTAATTAATTAATTCCAAAATATTCTAATTAATCTATGAGCGCTTTAATTAACGCAGTGTTTCTATTTACTGATGAGTTTAGGAAACCCTACTTCCTTCTGTATCCTATTTAAAGGGGTTTGACGGCCGATATCAATATAAGATATTGAGAGAGGCTTTTTAGTTTACGCTCACGTACGTAAATCCTAGCCGTCACTATCCTTAGGAGAGAAAAGAGAGCACCGCGACGCTAGCACGCTGCCGCACAGAGACGACTCCTTTCCACCGATTCAGGAAGTGCGACGTGGAGTTCCAGTCCATCCACATGGACAAAGTAGAGACGCAGACGCTGAGACACCTGCGTTCGGAGGACATCTATGACCATTCATGCGTGCTACGAGCGGCGTACATCACCACACGAAAGGAGCACCGTCGGATCTTCCTGTGACGCACTCAGCGAATGGGAGAGAAGTTACATCCATGTAGGCCAGCAACATTGCACACCATCGTACAGCGGGACATCGCCGGACTTGCTCTACGATAAGGTATATCCCACAAACACTCTTTCTAAATACGTTGTTGTCGACGAGATTATGTTCCGGGTTGCGTGGAATTTATTTTTTTTTGCTTCCACCGCGCATGTTTTCTCCACAAAACCCAACACAAATGTATACCCTGCATATTTCTAGCATTAGTATCATGATAAAAAGTATCTTATAAGTTAAACCTCTTAAACCATGTATACATGGTGATCTTGAGTAGGTATCTCTTCTTGGATGAAGCCAAATACTTGTGTACTAATATTGCTTGGTGATGGAAGTTTTTGGTGCTTGCATGCATGTAGAAATCATTGGTTTTGTTCTACGATATTTAGGATTTTTTTTAGTGGAAAACGGTGGTTATTCATGGTGTGCCTTGAACTGATTCTACTTTTCTCATAATCTAGTGATATGATTTCCATATTGACCAACCTGTTTGGTTTCATGTGGTTGATGAGATTTTGTCCCATCCATGGTCGCCAAGTTTTGGATATCTACATGGATGGGTCGATGAGATTTGTACCTCACTATGGTCATAATGTTGTCTAGATTTGATGATCATTATGCTTTGGAAACCTAGCAGTCGAAGAGGTTTTCTAACTTATGTGGTCGTTGAAAACTCTAACCCTAAGTGGTTGCCAATGCCCTATTTTTCATTGGTCACCAATGTTACTCATCCTCATTGGTCATTGAAGTCACCTAGCCTCAGTGGTTGATGAAGATGGTGAACCTAGTTTTAGTGATCCCCAATCATTTTGATCTTTGGTGGTCACCAACCACCTTGGTTTTCAATGATCAATGGCATGCCTAACCTAAGTGACCGATGAAGTTTCCTGACCTAGATGGTTGTCATGTAGTGTTGACTCTATGATGATGATGGTTGAATTTATATGTGCATGATTATGGTGTTTTGAATTAGTATCCCTCATTTGTTGGTTCTTGATTTCACATGATCTCATCATCTTACCTTTCCCTCAAATAAATACAAACCTAAGGTTTTGGTAAAGTGTTGTTTGGCAATGTTCATGCAATTATTCTCATCAACCTAATCCTAAATACCAGTATGTGATGTTGATACATAGCCTCTTGTGTGATTAGTATGATAATGGAGTACTTTTCCTTTCTATGTTGGTGTAACTCTAATTTGCTATCTTATGAACATCATGACTCTTGAATATAATGTTGTATCAAATTTATGTGTCACATGTATGGTGATGGTATGATGAGCCTTTATGAGGCATGGAAAGATAATGATGTTCTTGCAAGGAATAATGTGAATGGTATTATGACCTTGGACATGGTTTTGTGCCCTGCTTATGGTGTTATCCTCTATGATGTGACAAGGAGTTGATTCCATGATGGTAAGATGATGAGTGTGGACTCATGTATGGCAATGATCGGTACCATGTGATGATGTGATAAATGTTAGGCCTCATACATTTTATATCTTCTGAAGTTGCATTCTACTCATTCTTTTATAGAATTATTTTGGGGTTTGTATGTATCTTGATTGATGTAGTTAAAACATACCCAATTGTCATTAACTAATTAGATGAAACCCTAATCATGTAGTGCCATGTGCCATAGATGCATTCTAGTGTCAAGACTTGTTATACGGTGAAATGAGTTCTCCTTTAGTGGAAGCTCAGAGTTGTATACTATTGATTATATGTATGTTCACAAGGATGTTTGTGGTCATACCTTGGCAGGGGAACGGTCGAGGTCATATCCCAAATGATTATGATTCAGTATATATGATGTGATTGAGGATAGTTGCAGTTGTACCTCAGATTTAAGGATTTTTACAACCTAGTTTCACTAGTATCATCACCTTTTAAGGACATACTAGGTTGTTCACTAGTGTGGTGACCTATATACCAAGGGTGGACTAGGTTGTTTTATAGCTTGACCTTATGTGTCACTGTGGCGGACTTGTATTGACCAAGGGAAGATGAGATCATAGGATTTCAGCTCTCCTACAGATCTTGTATGGCACTAATTTTGACTTAGCAGTGGTTAGTTGGAGTTGAGTGGTATACCTTAACTCCTCAGGGCTTAACAAAAGACATAATACATCCATATAGTATATTTATTTAGGGTTAAAAATGCTTCAAATTGGATGTTAGCCCTTGCCTTGTTTCTTATATTGATTAGTTGTTATGTAATGCAGTAAGAGAAATCAACTGCATAGAAAGTGGTAGATTTACATGTTTTCCCATATACTATGTTAGTCATGATTCATTTCTTTTAATTACTTAGCCTGCTTAATCTGTTTAAAGTGTTTAACCTACTTAATCTTCTTTACTTGCTTAGTTAGTTGGATCCGCTTATCCTATTTAATAATGATGCTTGTTGTAATCAATAACCATTGATTGAGGGTTATATCTTTCGTTGGGATATAGGCCTCGCCTTGTAGGTCACCGCATCTTTTTAGGTGGTCGCCAACAGCGTGGTCAATTTTGGTAGCTCATTGAGGACAATTTTTTGGGTAAAACTTTATTGGTTTTTTGTTTTGACAAATCAATTATTTTTATTATTATACCCAACAAGGAGTTTTTTAGAAATTTGTAACTCTCTATGTATTCTCCACTAATTTGATTGTGTTGGAAAGATCTAACAACAATAATACACTAATATAAAATGAAAGATTGAAAGGTGACAAGGTGTGCACTATAGAAATTCAAGGCGATGTGATTAGGTTAAGACTTTTATAATTGAAATTTTAATCATATACAATTGTTTGGCATACATGAATGTGGTATTTTTATATAATTATAAGTTTATAAAAGGATAGAATTGAGAGGGAAAAAGGAAAGAGCGAAGTCATTTGATGTATATTGAAGTAGAGAGAGAAAGGAGTTTAGGATGTGAGGAGTTGGGAAGGATGAGCTACAATTTTTAAGAGGAGAGAGAATACATGAGAGGGAGTTTTAGGGTACAATTGTGTGTTGATCAAGGTGTTTTAGAGGGAACGCGTTGGAAGAGAAATAAATAGGGGGGAGTTAGGAAAAACTGATAGGTGTGAAAGATTGTAGCTAAAGAAAGAGCCAAGAAGAATGCAAATATTTTGAAATCCATGTTTTTTATTATTTAGATATCATGTAATGAGAAAATATATGTTCAAGTATTGACTAAGTTATATAAAGTAACATGTGAAATTAAACTAAATATATATTTGTTGAATTTGTGCAATTTGGTTACAAGTTGGCTGCTTGATTCATTTAAACTATTATAAATTTCACCTTTAATGAAAGTTGTCATTCATTCATGATAGGACCGATTGTATATCAATAAGCTTCACCATCCAGAAAGGACTAGCAACTCAATTTGTTGCACATGTTTCTACAAAGATATTTTTGTAAAATATTTTGTTTGGTTGATTCATTAAAAATAAACGTAGTAATTTTTTTGCAAAATAAACATCTAATTAACAACAAAAACTATAAGGTTCGTCCCCCAAAAAGATGTTTTCATCATTATCGTGTGACAGTCTGGATGAAAGATATTGAGCATGTACTCTAGCATGTAGTCTCTAAAGTAATTGATAGCTCAAGTATAGTGGCATCATTTACTTTGCAATGTAGGGAAAATTTGGTAGCTAATTTTTGGGTAAACTTTCATTACTATGGAATGCCATTTTCATTTTGATAAATAAGTCATGTTTATTATTTATACTAACGAGGAGTTCATGAGAAATGTACAACTCTCCTTGGGTTCAACACTAGTTTGGTTGTGTCAGAAAGATCTAACAAGAACAATACATTGACAAAAAATGGAAGATTAAAGGTGATAAGACGTGCACTATAGAAATACAATGCAATGTGAGTAGGTTTACGAATTCTTTTATAATAAAAAATATAATCATCTACAGTTGTTTGGCATGCATGGATGTAGTAATTTTTGGATTAAAAGAAGTTGATAAAAGGAAATAATTGGGAGGAATAGAGGAAAGAGAGAAGTCATATGATGTAAATTGAAGTAGATAGAGATAAATGAGTTATTGATCAACGTGGTCTAGAGGGCACATGTTAGAAGAGAAAGACATAGGGGGGACTTCGGAAAAAGTGAGAGGTGCGAAAAATTGTAGTTGGAGAAAGAATGAAGGAGAACGTAAAAAAATTGAAATCCTTGTATGTGATTAGTTGGACATTATTAAATGGAAACATAAAGTTCAAGTATTGACTAAGCTCTATAAAGTAACATGTGCAATCAAGCTAAAAATATATATATATTGAATTTGTGAAATTAAGTTACAAGTTGACCGCTTCAAATTATTTAAAAATGTTACAAATTTGACCTTTAATTAAGAATGATAAAATCATAAAATTTGTCTCCAAAAAATATGTTGTGTCGTTACCATGTGAGTTCATGAATGGAAGATATTGAGAATGCACTCTAGCCTGTAGTCATTATAGTAATTCCTATCTCAACAATTAGTGGCATCTTTCAATTTGCACCATAGGGAACATTTTGGTAGATGATTGAGAACAATTTTTGGTGAAATTTCATTGTTGTGGAATGCTAATCTTATTCGACAAATCAATTATGTTTATTATAAAGGAGTTTCTAAGAAATTTCTAAGTCTTGTTTCTCCACTTATTTGGTTGGGTTGGAAAGATCTAACAAGAATAATACACCGACATAAAATAGAAGATTGAAAGGTGACAAGGTGTGAACTATAGTAACTCAATGCATTGTGATTAGGTTAACAATTCCTTTGCAACATAAAATTAATCATTTACAATTGTTTGGCCGACATGAGTCATTGAGGTCAAGACTAAATATTGAAGTAAAATAAGTATTTCTCTACCTTAACATGATTTGGGACTTCGATTTTCTAATTGCAATTAAACTAATACATTTTTAACGTAAAAAAAATAAATTTATTATCAATACCTTTGAAGCCATGAGAACAGGAGGGCGTGAAGGCGCTCCCGGACCACCTGGTTCTACCCATTGTCGACCATGCTTCCGTAGGAGCTTGAAACATGTCTTGGTATGAGACGACATCGATTACTTCTGGGTGGCCCTAATAGATCACCGATTCCGCCTTCTTCAGGTCCAACAACTAAGCTTGAACAACCCGCTCTAGTTCCTTCCAGAGGGATTCCTAGATCGTAGCAAGGAGATAGGTTTTGTGGTTCCAGGATGGGTGCCACATGTGGCTGTGCTCACACGCGAAGCCATAGGTGGGTTCGTCGCTCACTGCAATTGGAACTCTACCCTAGATGCTTTTTCTCATGGCATGCGCTTAGCCCCTCTATGTAGAACAAAGGATGAGCGGGTCTCACCTGGTGGAAGGACTGCTGAGAGGGGGAAGGCATGCAGTGTGGTCAAGGCCCTTGTGGAAGCAGATGAGGAAAGAAGGTGAGGATCACCGCTGAGGTGATATGGAACACATCAGAATATATCCTAGATGTAGAGAGTCTATCTTACATGCACAAACTTGCCGCCCTGTGATTGGTGCAACATTAGACACCACTCCAAACATAATCGCTGCCGCGAGTGCCTGTAATGCCGCCAACACCTGAGAATTGAGGAAGTGCAGACAATACATAGTGCACCCTCTTCATCAATCACATCTTTCTCTCCTATACACCAAGATAGGTAACCCCAGTAGTAGTCACAGGGCTTTACTACTTAATCGGCATGCCTGTAACAGCATTGTCGGGTGAAAGCATTGCCCTGTAAGTCTGTAACATGTCAAGGGCCGTGTTGGTTTCACTCAGGCATACCTAGCTTGTTGAGAATGCGATCCATCGGCTGGTTCGTTGAGAGTAAGCAACCGTCTAGGCCAACAACGCCGGTGTTGAGGCAGATCCATGAAGTGTTGAGCTTGTTAGCCCTGGCCCTGGGATTAGCGTCGCTGCTGGTGCGTTGGCGCTGATGAGGACGAAGACATCCCATATGAAGAGAAGGCTCGAACAGATATTAGAAGATGGCTAAGGCGAGGCCACTTGTGTAGAAGTGGAGGTCAGTCAAGATGAAGCTGATGCATGTATGAAACATGGAGAGGATGAAAATAGCCACCGGAAAATCTGAATTGTCGTCATTGCTAGTGTCGAGGCAACGAACAAACGTTGAAGACTGAAGGTGAACAGTTAATCATACCCGGCTAGGGAGACAAAATGTTTAAAGAAGCAAGTGATCATATTAAGAACGTGAGGATAAATGGTGAAAGCCGTTTGTTAGAGAGTATTTGTAGTGAAGTTGTTTCATCTAGGAGTTATGTTTTAACAAAAGTGAAGGGCTAGCTGACAATGTGGAGGGGCAAAAAAACCAAAATGGCACATTTGCCAATTTTAATTCCCAGAATAGCACGTTCTTGAACTTAATTCCCAAAATGACACATTTTGTGGGCAATGCGTCCCGCCTTGAGACGCATTGCTCTCTCGCAGAGCAATGCGTCCTGCTTCAGGACGCATTGGCCCCACAGAGGGGCAATGCTCTCGAAGTGGGACGTATTGGTCCCACCACAGAGCAATGTGTCTCGCTCCAGGACGCATTGCCCCTCTATGGGGCCAATGGGTCCTGAAACGGGATGCATTGCCCCTCGGTGCGACCAATGCGTCCCGTCCCGAGACGTCCCAACGGCTAGTTGGGGCAATACGTCACGGTTGGGGACGCATTGTTCCCTCGACCATTGCAACATAGTCGTTGGGGGCTGCGGTCGTTGCCACGAGGGGGCAATGTGTCCCCAACGGGGACGCATTGCTCTCCCGTATAAAAGAGACGAGATCACCCCCCCCAACTCACACTATTCCTCAACTTCTTCATCTTCTTATCTACTTCCATTGCTCTAGAGTTCCCTGCTCGGATTTCTATTGCTTGGAGCTGATTTCAGGCAATCTTGGAGCTGATTTCGGGCGATCTTGGAGCTATAGTCTTCTTCTTTTGTTGTCTGGTCGGGATTCTACTTCTCTTCTTTCTCTTCTTGGGTATTGAGATCTCGCCATTTGAGGTATTTTTTGCTACTATATTTTTAGATTCAAAAATTTTTACCTAAAATTATTATACAATATTAAAAATAAAATAATTGTATGCTAGTATTTAATTCCACATTACTAAAATAATGTTATAGAAAATGACACTTGAAGGTTAATTACTGTTCAAAAAATTATTGTTCCAAATTTCAAAAATATTGTTCTAGAATGTTAATGTTATAGAAAAAATATTGTTCCAAATTTATTTCCAATTTCAAAATTATTGTTCTAAAATCTTAACTACTCTTCTAAAAATGATGTCAATGTTCGAAAATATTAATTCATGCTATAAAATATTAATTCATATTCTACAATATTAGTTATTGTTCCAAAGTTAAATTATTGTTATAAAATCTGAATTATTGTTACAATGATAGGAACATGGCATCTAGTTCACATTCACGAATTGTCAAGCTTCGATAAAATGGTCAATTTCTCTATGATGGGTCTTATTCTAATCGATCTGTTATACCCATAAATATTTCACTTATCAATACCCTATCCGAACTAAAATCATATATCTGTACAATACTTGACATCAATCACAACCACTTCTCTATCAATATATCCTATCTTTTCCCTGGAGAAGATCATATGCTCATACAAGTTGATGATGATGATGCATAGAGAACCTTGTTCTCACTTTCATCTGATGCTTATATTGATGTGTTTCTTGAAAAAACATATTTCCACCAACATTCTAGTTTCATTAGTTTATTGAATCAATTTGAATCCCAACCATGTAGCAGTAATGTAGTTGTTGAATGGAATCAACCACCTAAATTCTCTCAAAATTCTACTATTGAGAATATTGGTGTTGAGGTTGAGGAGGGAGAACAAAATATTGAACAACAAGGTAATGATAATAGTGATCATGAAGGTGATAATGATAGTGATCAGGAAGGTGATAATAATAGTGATCATGATGATGAGTCATTGATTGAAACTGATGATGAGCATGAACATCCATTCCCTGACTCTATTACAGCATTGAGTTCTATTCCATCTATATTTGATAAACAATGGCCCCGACATGAACACATTGATACCAACTATGAAGCTTTTCAAGATGAAGAATGGGTGGAAGATTTTTGTCAGGAATTTCGTCTCAATTACAACCCTTCCAGCACGGAAATATATGAGGGTGCTTTATTTGCATCCAAAGTTGTAATCACTACTACAGATATAGCTTATAACGGCACATTTACAGGCGTCGGTTGTATACAAGAAACCAACGCCTAAGGTGCACAGCGTCGGCTAAATATAAAAACTGACATCTATAAGTGAAGAGCGCCCAGACACTGGTATCTCTTTTAATTTAGCGTCGGTTAGTTAATAAGCAACCGACGCCTAAAATTGACCGCCAATTCTAAATTTTCTAGTGAAAAATATTACCTTCAAAATTTAACATACGGTGTCGGTTATTAACTTAAAAACTGACGACTAAAGGTTTTTCACAAGACAGAAATTAGCTGCATTTTTATCGTCGGTTGGCTTGAAATAATCGACGCCAATGGGTGTTCTCGCGTTGTCTGTGTGAAACATTTTACACCCTTTTGGTGTCGGTTTTTATATGGTAACCGACGACTATTCTTATTAGTGTCGGTTATTTTTAATAACTGACACTGATGGTTAACTTTATAGCACCCGCGTGAAGCCGACACTTCCCTTTTTTTCTATTTCATCCCCGCGAGAATAGGTCTGACGATCGATTTTGTGCGCCGCCGCCCACCGCTGCTCTCCCTGCTGCTTCGTGCTCGCGTCGCCGCGCCGCTCCTTGCTGCTGTGTGCTCCGTGGTCGCCGCCGTCCTCTCTCTCTCTCTGCTCGCCCTCTCTGCTCTTCGGCCGGCAGCCACCCTCTCCCTCTCTGCTCGCCCTCTCTGCTCGTCGGTGCCCCTCTGTGCTAGCCGGCTATCTGCTCGTCGGCGCCCTTTGTGCTCATCGGCTCTCTGCTCGCCCCTCCGCCTGCTCCCTGCTTGTCCTCCTCCGTCTGCTCCCTGCCCTCTGTCGCCCAAGGTCATCCCCCTCTGCTCCCTTCCCTCCATCTACTCTTTGCCCTTCGTATTTAATTCTACTGATTTGTATTTACTTATCTACTGATTTGAATTTACTTATCTACTGATTTAAATGTATATATCTACTGATTTGTATTTACTTATCTACGTATTTGTATTTACTTATCTACTGATTTATATTTACTTATCTACTCATTCATTCATCTAATGATTTTGTATTCATCACATTATTTAAATTTAGGGCTTTGTATGTGTTCATCTACTTTTTAAAATTATTTAATCATCTACTGCTTTATATTTGTTTATCAACTGAGTTGTACTTTTTTATCTATTGTTTTTTATTTGTTTATCTACTGGTTATATTTATTTATCTAATGCTTTGAGTTTACTTACTTAGATATTTCTATTGTAAATCAACCTAGGATATGAACAAATCTTGTGCTTGTATATATTTGTAAAATGTTAAAGGCAATTTGTGTCCTGGTTAGAAATCTTGGTATGTTTAACAAGATTCACACTCATTTTCTCTAAACCGCTATAAATTTATACAATCCCTCTTGTCTTTGATGATATGAATGCTCAGCTAGGTATGCATGACATTCTTAGTTAATTTGAATGTGTGTGTTTTTAAATTTATTAGCAAGTTTGTAATCTTTCTTTTTAACTCCACCATCTTGATCTTAATGTTTTCAGTCATCATAAGTTTTTCTGGTTTGCAACAAGTTCGATTGACAAATACCTTTCCAATCCTAACATTTGATGATTATAGTAATGGTATACGACTGTATGGTAGAAAGACCATGTGTTGGTTAGTCTGTCTACTAGAGTGTGGGGAATAACCATGTTGCCTGTAGTTTATAATATTGCATTGTGAATTATTGCATGTTTGAAACTATTGAATTCTTTATTTATTATTAATGTGATCAGACACACCTACTTATGAGTAGTGTTATATTTTGTTGGCCTAGAAACCCATCCAAGATTTACTCATTAGGAGTAAATCTTAGATAGTCCCCAGTTTGGGATTGTTCTTGAACACCTAATCTCACTTAGGATGTAAGTGTATAATGTGTATTAGGTTTTCAAGAAAATTTTGATAGCATTTCCCCGTTTGTTCTCTAAGTACATATGTACTTGGAGAACTGCTAGGAAATGCTGCCGAAATTTTTTTGAAAACCCAATACACATTATACACTTACTAGTGAGATTAGGTGTTCAAGAATGGGATAGGTGGTACACATTTATTATATATAAGAATGACAGCACATGTTAGTTTGTCTACTAGAGTGTGGGGAATAACCATGTTACCTGTAGTTTATTCATTGAAGATCCTATAGATGAAGAAGAGTACTATGATAAGTATGATGACTCCATTCCATTCTCAGTTGGGTTGCCAACACCATCAAACATTGAAGTTGGGGATCACAATGACTTGTATGTTCGCGGGGATCACAATGAAGGATTGTTAATTGATAAAAGATCACAATATTAAAGGCATGAATGTTTATATTTTTTATATGTTTTATTTTTCTGAATGTGAACTTTACAATGTGAATGTGGACTTTACAATGTGAATTACTTTACAATGTGAATGTGAACTTTACAATGTGAATTACTTTACAATGTGAATGTGAACTTTACAATGTGAATGTGAACTTTACAATGTGAATTACTTTACAATGTGAATGTGTACTTTACAATGTGAACTTTACCATTAGTGTTACTTTACAATGTAAAATTTATAATTTGAATGTGAACTTTCAGATGGCGGAGCATTCCTATGATGACTGTGTTGATGATCACCGTGAGGGTGAGGACGTGCTTGCGCTGCCTGACAATGTAAGTTTTAAGAATATATCCCTGAGGTTTCTATCTATATGTTCATTTATAATTATATCATGTAAGTGTGTTTTTTATCAAATTTTAGGTTGGTGATGTACCCCCTGAAGAAATTACAGCACTTGATGAGAAGCAAAAGAAAATTGAAAAAGTGAGGGGCATCACAATGATGAACAAGTTAATACAGCAAAGGGGCAATGAACCCAAATTGGCTGTGGATTTCGATCATGCAGGAAATCCATATGGAGTGAACCGCAACTCATTTGTTTCATATCTTGGGGTTTTTACTCGCAGCCATTGCAGTCCTAACCTAGAATCCTGGCATAAAGTTTCTAAGGGGAAGAAAGATCACTTAAGGAAGGAACTATGTGTGAGTGATTATTATTTGTAATTCTATTTGTGTAGATTACTATTTTTTAGGATACTAGTTAATAGCAATTCTATTTAATTTTCAGAGCATATTTGATCTGGATGAAAAGATGCATTGTAAATGTGTGATGCAACATTGTGGGAGGGTCCTAAGGAACTATAGGACCAATCTCACCTGATATTACATACGTGATGCTGAGAAGAGGTTCTTGATTGATTTCCAATTCTAGACATTGATCACTATTTCACTAACTCTACACTAATAATTTTTGTTTGTATTCTCTTTAAAAAATAAATTTAGGCAGAAGGAAGCCACAGAGCAATGAAACTAGCTAGACTCCAAAGACTGGGAGGCGTTTGTTACCCAAAGAAAAACATATGAATTCAAGGTATTAAGCGCCACTCCCAATTTAATTAATATATATTTTTATATATTCACCTATTCAAGATTAACCTTTAGTGTTACTAACCAAATCAATGTGCTAACTAACTAGGCTATCAGTGATGCTCGACGAGCAAGGCATGCACTAAATGTGCACGAACACACAATGGGTTCAAGAGGATATGCATGCGTTCACCAAAGACTACAGGCTGAGTCTGCTCAGCCTACTACTACTCAGGAGATTGCAGTTCCTCTACTACTGCTCCCGCACCTCTGCCTTGCCATGCTATATGGATAGTTGGGAGGCAAAACAAGAAGGGAGACATACTGAAGCCCGCAACTACTGAGGCGGCTGCAAAAATGGTAAAAATCAACTCTTAGAGCAATCGATCGATATTGATTATTGTTATGTTTACTTACTAATTTTTGTTGATGGTGATTAGCGAGAGCTACACGAGCAGAGGAAGGAAGGCAAGTTCATCCCTCAGGGCACAAGGGATGAACTGACAGTTGCTCTGGGTAACCCAGAGCATCCTGGGCGTGTTAGGGGTGCAGGCGCTGGTATGGGCATCAAAGTGTTCATTGGGCCATCCCAGCGCAAACCTGTCCCAAAAGTGGGACTTTCACAAGCTGATGTAACCTATTCTTATTTTAGAATGTTATTGCAAAAGGGAATTCAATAATGAGAAGTTAGCGTTTCTTTTATCGATGTATAGGTAGATTTGTTAATTGATAAGAGAGTCGAGGAAGTACTTGATAAGAGACTCCATGAAGCAATTAGCAAGTGGCAGGCATCTCAGACTGCCACTCAGACAGTACATGTGGCGGGCCGCTCTTCCCCTACTGCTCGTACTGTAGAGGTTGGGAGTAATCCTATAGACCCACCACCTAGTACGTCCTCTATAAGTATTTTTATGACATAATAGCTAGTCTGTTCAAGATGATATATTTGTATATATATATATATATATATATATATATATATATATAACATTCTTTATGTAAATTTGTAGGGGTTGAAGCCATGACGACTAAAAAGTCAAGAATATATTGTTGCATAGGCGTCGGCTTACCCACCCCTTAAAGGGTTCATGTTTGATGGTGTGGTACGTGTGAGCCTGATACATGTACTCCCCAACTGGATGGATCTTGCACTGCCTCATGCACACCCAGATGCTGAAACACTTGGTGAGGAAGTAGGCGGAGTGATACTGTGGCCCAAAGCGGATGTCCTCTATAATGATATTGTATGATAATTTTCAATTACTTTAATTTGTTAGTGTGTGTATATGAGTCAATTGATCTAAAATTATATATATAGGTCAAAAAGATGAGACCCGCTACATCTCGGCCTCCACCTCCTCGACTACCAAGTTGGCTTCCAAGGGACCTACACGCCTCGATAGGTCCTGATTGTAGGGATGTGGCAGTATGGATCGGCGAACATGATCCAAATTGCCTTATAATTGTTACTATTTCGGAGGATGCTGCAGGTAAATCATACGATAACAATATATTTATACAAGTTTAGCATACGTATTAATGCATATGTAATACAAGTTCTGCATACGTACGTATTAATGCATAGGTATTAATGCAGGTCAATCATACAAAAACAAGATATTTATACAAGATATTTTGGAGTTGTTTAGTTATGAATGGCTGAACACATCTATGATAGAGTTGTGGATATGGTGAGATCTTATTTATACATCCATATACCTTGTTTTATATACGGTGATCTGGTTTCTTATATATTAATGCATATGTAATACATGTTTTGCATCCACTTACACAAGATATGTACAGATTTTAAGTTTTCCCATGTGGGATTTTTGGTTCCATCTTTGATTAGTCTTGTAGATGTAGACCCATATTCAGTTACTTCATACTAATGTAATGCTTTCAATATTTTGGTAAAAATAATAAGATGGTGATAATAGCTCCATTCAATGTCGAGTAAGTTTACTTTGCTTATAATTTGGACTTAAGAAAATTACATTTTTATTGTGGATTTTGAGTTATTAATTTTCTACTTTCTTACCTATAGTGGTAAGAATTGGGAGTTATTAGTTATTCTCCCCAAGACGTTCACTGTCTATTATCTAGATCAAGCAGGGAATGAGTTGGATACATTATATAGACATGAAATTAAAAGGCCATTATTCTCGTGAGAAATATTTCATGTTTTTATATCTGTTAACATCTGATGCTACATTACTATTTAATTATACAATTTAATGGGTTATATTAACATATGTAAGGCTTTACAAGAGTACAAAAAAGCTGGAGGAAAGGTCCCCAGGAAAAAGGATCTGTCACTAATTTGAGAGAATGTGAAAGTAATTTCCTGACTCCAATGTATATATTATTTATGTGAACTGTGCTTATTTATATTTTTGAATATTTTGTATGTTTCAATTTATAGTGTGCTACACAAGACAATGGTGGGGCATGTGCCTACTATGTGATGCTATTTATGGACCTAATCATCAAACATGTCGTAATGGAAATTGATACGATACAGCAGGTATTATACATAGTCTCATTAGATAATATGAAATATATCAATTTTATTATATATTATTAATTATATATATACGTCATTCTCTTTGCAGGTCTTTAAAACTGCTGACTTCAGCACAGGTGGAAAGCATTTCGATGTACATGCTCCCTATACGAGAGATGAATTAGACGTTGTAAGAGAAGAATGGGCAAAAGCCCTACAAAGAGTGGGAATTTTTAAATATAATTTTATTGACAATGATGACAATGATGAATAAAGAACAACTTTGTTCTCATAATTATTTTTGTGTGAATGTGAATGAATTTTTATGAATTGTCATATGTGTGTGAAGATGATCAATACATAAATGTTTCTACATGTGTCTGAATGTGAAAAGAGATGAAATGAATGGAACTGCAGGTTGCTACTAGTTTCTACATGTGTGTGATGAAAAAATAATATGAATTAAATGTGCTTATACATGTGTGTGAATCGCATATATATAATATTGTCCATCTTATTAATTTTGCAGGTTTGTGGCATGTTGTTGGCTGATATCAATGGATGTCATAAACCTGCAGGTTCTCATCCTATTGACCAGCCATACAACAGGCCTGCAAACTGATAAGAAAAAAAACCATAACATAGGCATCAGTTATTTGAACAAAACTGACACCAAAGACATACGGCGGCGGTTTTTGACAAAAAAACCGACGTCTATGTGGCGAGGAACCACGGCCGTGCTAGGAAGCACAGTCATAGTGGCAGGGGATATGGCGTCGGTTATTAGCACAAAACCGACGTCGGTTCAGCTGATATGGCGTCGGTTATCATTCAAAACTGACGCCTATAGGCCCTTTGCTGGTGTATTTTTGGTGGCGGGAAGCATTTTGACATCGGTTTTTTTAATAAATGACGTATGTAATCATTCTATAGTGTCGGTTTTCTTTCAAAACCGACACTTATAGGCCCTTTGCTGGCGCGTTTTTGGTGGCGGAAAGGGTTTTGACGTCGGTTCTTTTAATAATCGACGTCTGTAACCATTCTATAGTGTTGGTTTTCTTAAAAAACGGACGCCTATAGTCCCTTTACTGGCGCGTTTTCGGTGGCGGGAAGTGTTTTGGCGTCGGTTTCCCACCTTTAGCGGCGCCCACTTGGGTGTCGCTTGGAAACCGACACTAAAGCCCTTAATTAACCGACGCTAAAGGTATGTTCTGTAGTAGTAATGGTTGAGACGGTCTAAAAATAGTCGATACAAAAGAATGTCCAATATCGTACACAACGCTCAAATAATCGCCATCTTAAATTTATTTGTATCCATGACCAACGATGTCCTTGGAGTTTGACCGCTTGCCAGTCCAAAAGAGCATGTGGCATGTGGAAGGTAAAACGTTATAGTACAAGCCACAATTGTCAACTAACTATTCTGAATCAGGACCATTGCCAAGTCACATCGTCTTATATTGCTCGTATGATAATGCCAATCCTAGTATCACGATTGGATATGTCCACACGAGAAATTCGTGACAAGGTGAATGATGAACTAAGGCTCGATATATCTTACAAGAAGGCATTTCTAGCGAGGAGGAAGGTTGTCTGTAAAATATTTGGATACTAGGAATCATCATACCATGCTTTTTTCATTCCTGATTTCTCTTTCACAATATATTCCAAGAACTATATATTCCCTCCTTGTGCATGATTATACCCTTCAAATTGAAAGCACTCATAGATTCAAGCGGGTATTCTTGGCATTTGGTCCAGCTATGAGGGGTTGGGCCTATTGTAGGTCTGTTCTTACTACTGATGGCACATTTCTAATAGGAAAATATTTTGGCACACTTCTCATTGCATGTGGCATATATGCTGATAATGGTCTATTTCCACTTGCTTTTACTGGTGTCGAGGTAGAAAATAAGGACTCATGGGAGTGGTTCTTTAGTTCTCTACAAACTTATATTCCAATCATTCCACGCCGTATAGATCTGTGTATTATTTCTGATCGAATGAGTATAATTTTTCCAGCACTTAGGTCACAATTTATGTCACACCCCGATCTCACACTAATCACAGACCACGAGATCAAGGTGCGACAAAGGAATTTACACACAAACCAAACAATTCATTACTTTTTAAAACATCTTAAAGACATTAAAGGATAATCTGATTAGGCTGTAAACTAAAACCAAACAAACTATAGAAGCATTTCTATTTAACTGACAGGAGATATTTACAAGTCTACAGCAATTTACATTGTTCAACATAAAGTAAACTTAACAGTTAATTTACATCTTTATACACATTCTACATACACACTCTCTCTCACCCACGCCATGTCCCAAGGACCGAGGGGAAAGGACTAAGAGACCTCTAACTACTAACTACGTATACCTTCTGCAGACTAAGCGTTAGGATGAAAGGATCCTTCAGATTCCTGCTGCTGACGATAACCTGAAAATGTTTTGAGTAGAGGTATGAGCCTACTCGCTCAGTGAATATCCTTTCATTTAGCTATCATTAAACAACTCATCATGTTTATAAATTGAAATAAACATAAATACAGTACAAGCATGGCAGTTCTAATGACATAGCAGATTACGGAATATAATCGTATTTCTATGCAACAACAGATAATTTAAACCAATAAATAGATATAATGAATTGGTACAAAAGTTCGGATATATTAATTTACTGTGATCCTATATGATTACATATTTATATTATTATTATGCCCCAAACATATGCAGCACACTCTACATATGAAGATCTGTAGCGAAGTACGATCCCACCGTACAAGACTTAGCGACACACCCGGGAAATGCTAAGTCTGACTGTCCGTCCTGGTCTGCACAGGACTCTCGGGCGCACAAGGGCCCCAGGCGCACAAGGGCCTGTCTGCACTAACTCTGAGTGCTCTGGACTCCTCCCACCCTGTAGTGCACAGTCGGAGGGTCTGGGTTACCACCGTGACACAAGCATGGATTAATGTTGAATAACCCTCATTTTTTCTCCAGTGCCACCGTGACACAAGCACGCGTTGTTGTTGGACACTGTCTGTCTGCCCTCGTGCCACCGTGACACACGCACGGATTATTGTTGAACACGAGCCCGACCATCTAGGCACAAGGCTAGATCGATTGTTTCACCCCAAAGGTACAGACCGTGCAATGGGGTTCTACGGTGTTGGGGCACCTAAGTCTATTAACTGATTACATATAAACACTTAAGCAGGAATATCCCATTTCATACTTATTTCACATTCTGAACATCACCTGAAAACACATATATACCATTTGTCATCTTTCAACATGATTCAATATCATTTATCCAATTTCCATGCTAAATATCCATTTTTAAATCAACAAATACATTGCAACCATGATACAGGAAATTTCATCATTTTCATTAAGCGTATTACGTATTTCAAGTTCCAATGAATCTAACACACTCTATTGTATGTATTACACTGTTTAGAAGTTATACCAACTGATACAGAAGCAATTAAGCATTTAATTTGAGTTAAATAATGATTTTTAAATAAACTACTACTCACCCACTTCGGTGTGTTCGTATACACCGAAAAACGTCCACACACGCGCCTAATTCTGCCCTTTACAGCAGCGTGCACGCCGTGCACCTGGGCTGCACGCCGTGCACCTTCAGTGCACTTTTGTTCTACTTTTCTGCAACTTTGCACGCCGTGCAAATTGATTTGCACGCCGTGCAAATTGATTTGCACGCCGTGCAACCTGGGCAGAAACTCGTTCCGCTTCATGTAACTTTGCACGCCGTGCAATCTGACTTTGCACGCCGTGCAACCTGCGCAGAAACGGAAATCCCCTATATTAGCTTTCTGTAATGTTGCACGCCGTGCAAACGGATTTGCACGTTGTGCAACCTGCGCAGAGGCGGAAATTGCAGAATTAAAAGAGGAGCTCGGGGTCGATTTACGGCAAATCTCCGCACGAAATACCTTGGGAACTTCAAGACGACCTAGCAGCAACCCGTAGACGTTGCTTTTCACGCCTTTGGCCGCTCCTAGCACCTTCTTGGCCGGCGCCTACCTTGGCCGGGCAGCAAGAACAAAGAAGAAAGGGGGAAGAAGTTGGAGAAGATGACGTAGCTGGTTGATTTGGCTGGAGAAGATGAAGAATCGAAGAAGAACGGAGAAGGAGGGGCTTGGTTGCCTAGCTTCTCCTCTAGCTCGCTCTCTCCCTCTCCCTTTTCTCTGTTTTTCTCAGGCGGCAACTAAAGGAATGAACGATACGTTCATTCCAAGGTCGGTTAATAGAACTAATAAAGGAAAACTACAGAAAAGGATAAGGAAGGGCGCCCAGGGGGCCGGATGTAAATTGCCCAAAAACTTTCTGAAATTACACATAGGTCCATGCACACTAAAAAGCTTATATCTTTTTACTCGTAGGTCGGTTTCACATGATTTCTTCGGCAACGGATTAAGCACAACCTTGTCCTCAACCTCAGGACAAGAAAACAAGCTAATGATACATTAACACTAGCTCAAAGCTCAAAACACTATTAACAAAAGCAAGTATTCATCTCAACATAACTAGTTCAATTATGCACTAACCAAGGTACTTACTGGTAAAATGAAATGTGGGTCATAACAATCTCTCTCCCTTATAAGAATTTCGTCCCGAAATTCCTAAAAGAGAAAAGGAAACTTGTTACGCATTTCTGATTCAAGCTCCCACGTAGCTTCCTCTATATTGTGATTCCTCCACAAAACCTTCACTAAAGATAACTCACGGTTCTTAAGCTTCTTGATTCGGTGATCAACTATCTGTACTGGTCCTTCCACATAGGACACATCTGTCCTAAGTTGTGCCAGATCTGGATCTAATATTTTCTCTGTACCGGGGTGACACTTCTTCAGCATAGACACATGAAACACATCATGAAGATTTGCCAACTCAGACGGCAAATCCAACCTGTAGGCTACAGGTCCAATCCTTTCTTTAATAGGATATGGGCCCATATACCTAGGAGTCAACTTGCCTCTCTTGCCAAACCTTAGAACTCCCTTCCATGGTGAAACTTTCAGATAAACCTCGTCACCAACCTCAAATTCAAGAGGTCGACGTCGTCTCTCTGCATAACTTTTCTGTCTGTCCTGAGCAGCTTTCAACTGATCCCTGATCACAGATATCTTCTCTGTAGTTATATCAACTATCTCAGGTCCAAGAATTTCTTTCTCACCAACCTCATACCAACAAACTGGTGATCTACACTTCCTGCCATATAGAGCTTCATATGGGGCCATTCCAAGACTAGAATGGTAGCTGTTATTATATGCAAACTCCATCAAGCTTAAGTGTTCTTCCCAGTTACCTCTGAACTGTAGCACGCATGCTCTCAGCATGTCTTTGAGGGTCTGAATGGTCCTCTCAGATTGACCATCTGTCTGCAGGTGAAACGCTGTACTGAACTTCAGCTTTGTGCCCAACGCACGATGTAACTGATTCCAGAACCTAGATGTAAACTTAGGATCTCTGTCAGAAATAATGGAAACTGGAATCCCATGTAATCTGATTACCTCATCCACATAAATCTTGGCCAGCTTTGGAACGTCAAAGGTTGACCTGACAGGAAGAAAGTGAGCAGACTTAGTTAGTCTATCCACAATCACCCATACCGAGTCTGAACCTCTAGACGTCCTGGGTAATCCTACCACAAAATCCATCGTGATGTGTTCCCATTTCCATTCAGGTATAGGAAGCGACTGCAAGGTACCAACAGGTTTCTGATGCTCAGCTTTAACCTGCTGACACACTCCACATCTAGCCACGTACTCAGCCACATCTCTTTTCATGCCAGACCACCAGTACAGCTCTCTGAGATTCCTGTACATTTTCGTGTTGCCAGGATGCATAGCATACATAGAAGCATGCGCTTCTTCAAGAATTTGCTCTTTCAGCTCACTGTTCCCTAGTACACACAACCTATCATGAAGATACAACACATCATCGTTAGAAAACCTGAATTCTGACCTTTTACCTTCCGACATATTCTGCATAACCTGCCACAATTCGTTATCACTCTGTTGCAATTCCTTAATCTGATCATAGAAAGTAGGTTTGACCTGCATTTGAGCAATCAACCCACTTTGTCCAGTCACATCCAAGTCTAAGTTCAATTTTCGCATATCTACAAGCAAGTCTCTCTTGAAACATGCCATAGAAAATGCATCTGCAGTTGAACTTGACTTTCTACTCAAGGCATCTGCTACAACATTTGCTTTACCAGGATGGTAATCGATTGTCACATCATAGTCTTTGATCAGCTCAAGCCATCTGCACTGTCTCAGATTCAAATCTTTTTGAGTGAAGATATACTTCAGGCTCTTATGGTCTGTAAACACCTGACATGTCTCACCATACAGGTAGTGACGCCATGTCTTAAGAGCATGAACTATAGCAGCTAATTCCAGATCATGAGTAGGGTAGTTCTCTTCGTTCTTCTTAAGCTGTCTAGATGCATAGGCCACAACCTTGCCTTCTTGCATGAACACACAGCCTAAACCCCTCCTGGAAGCATCACAGAACACTGTATAACCTTTATCTGCCTCAGGCAAAACCAACACTGGCGCTGTGGTCAACTTCCTCTTCAAGATCTGAAAACTCTTCTCACAGTTATCAGACCAAACAAACGGTGCATTCTTCCTCGTCAAACGTGTCAAGGGTGATGCTAGCACACTGAAGTTCTGTATAAACCTTCTGTAATAGCCTGCTAAACCCAAGAAACTTCTGATCTCAGTAGGAGTCTTAGGTTGTTCCCACTGAAGAACAGAATCAACTTTCTTAGGGTCAACGCTAACTCCATCTTTCGAGATAACATGTCCAAGAAATGCTACTTCAGCCAACCAGAACTCACACTTGCTAAACTTAGCATACAACTGATGTTGCCTCAACAACTGCAACACTACTCTCAGGTGTTGCTCATGCTGTACATCATCTCTGGAGTAGATCAGAATATCATCTATAAAGACTACAATAAACTGATCTAGGAACGGTTTGAAAATCCGATTCATCATATCCATAAAGGCTGCTGGGGCATTGGTCAGCCCAAACGACATGACCAAAAACTCATAATGCCCATACCTAGTTCTGAAAGTTGTTTTGGGAATATCAGAAGCCTTTATTCTGAGCTGATGATATCCAGATCTCAAGTCTATTTTAGAGAAGATCGTTGCTCCACGCAACTGATCAAACAAATCGTCTATTCTCGGTAAAGGATAGTTGTTCTTAATAGTGATCTTGTTCAATTGCCTGTAATCTATACAGAGACGCATGGTACCATCCTTTTTCTTAACAAACAGGACTGGAGCACCCCACGGTGAAGAACTGGGTCTAATAAAACCCTTACCCAGCAACTCCTGCAGCTGCACCTTGAGTTCCTTCAACTCTGCAGGTGCCATTCTATAGGCTGGTAGTGCTACTGGATAACTACTTGGATATACCTGAATCTCAAAATCAATGTCTCTGACAGGAGGTAAACCTGGTAACTCTTCTGGAAAAACATCAGAAAACTCACGAACCACAGGCACATCATAAACACTAGTGGTGCTCTTCTCTGCTCTGGTGTCAACCACATGAGCAAGGAACGCTTCACATCCTTTCTGTAGCATCTTATCAGCTACAGCAGCTGATATTATGCACGTAGGCAGAACTTTCCTGTCTCCAGTAAAGACACAAGAAAATTCACCTAGTTGAAAGGTAGCTTCCTTCTTCCAACAATCGAGTTGCACTCGATATGTCTCAAGACAATCCATACCCAAGATGACTTGAAAAGTATTGACATCCAAGGGTATGAGATTAGCAGCAAAGGTGTAACCTCCAAAAGATAGTAAACATCCGGGACAGAACTCAGTCAGAACCGTTGGTCCGCCTAGTGGAACCCTCAACACTAACTCATCTACTAACTCTTGAGATAACAAATTAAGTTCACCAACTAAAGAACGTCGTATGAAAGAGTGAGTAGCACCCGGATCTATCAAAACTGAAACTGGTATACTATTAAACAAAAACATTTCTCCTGTAACGACTTGTGAAGAAATTATACCTTCCTGAGGTGTCAAAGAGAAGAAACGTGTTGAAGCTCTCCCTCTGCCATGTTGTCCTCTCTGACCATTCCTGCCACTGGGCATTCCACCACCTCTAGAACCAGAAGCCACAGAAGAACTCGGTCCTTCAGCTGGAGGTTGTCTCTGAACATCATAAAACTGGGGCTGAGAAGCCTGTGATGCTGCTGGTTGAAGCTAAGGGCAAAACTTCTTTATATGTCATGTCTACCCACAGTGGTAACATTCTGTATAATCTAAACCCCAACATTGCCCAGAGTGTACTCTTCCACAAGCATTACATACTTGCATCTCCTGTTTCAGTGGACCAGTCACAGAAGTAGATGATCCAGATGGCCGCCCACTAGATGCTCGGCTCCATCTACCTGGGCTATGTCTCCCTCTGCCTCTAGAAGAAGAAACATCCTTGGATCTCTGTTTACCGAAGCAGCTAAAGCCACGCCCAAGTTTAGAAAAGAAACCTCTACCTCCACCTCTATATCCACTACTGGACTGTCCTCTACTAAAATCTGCAGATCTCTTCTTAGACTCAGGCACCTTGTCATTATTCACAGATTCTTCAACCTGTCTAGCAGCCTCAATAAACTCACCAAAGTTCTCCCTGTTCCTTCTGCTAGTAGCAGAAACTATATGCCGAATTTCTGGCCTTAGCCCTTCTTGAAACCTTCTGCATCTTTCTATGTTGTCAGGAACAAGCTGCGGACAGAAGTTCGCTAACCGGGTGAAAAGCGCTTCATACTCAGTAACTGTCATGTTCCCCTGCTTAATGTTCTGTAACTGTCTGATTTTTTCATTAAGAAAAGTAGGTGGATAAAACTTAAGATGGAACTCTTCAGAGAAATCCTGCCAAGAAAGCTTTGTACCTCTCCTCTTTTCCTCCACACCACGCCACCACAACTCTGCATCGCCTGTCAAAAGGTAGACTGCATGATTAATCTTCTTCTCTTCTGGAAGCTCCATCAGGCGAAAGACCTTCTCTATCTGTCTAAACCATTCATCAGCCTCTGCTAGATCTGTAGTGCCACTAAACTCTGTGCCACCAAGCTTCTTTACAAGCTCATAAGATCACATCATATCCTTGCTGCTGGTAGAAGCAGAAACTCGCCTATCAGCTTTGTACTTCTCCCTGGTCTCCAAAAACATCCTGTACATACGGGATGCTTCATCCACATGGTTACCACCACCTGGACCCAAGTACAGTGGATCAGGGCCAACATGACTCTCGGCCTGATCATCACGATCAAAGCCTCTTCCTGCCATCTGCAATGATATAACAGAATATTTCCTGTTAGAAAACTACAGATAGAAGAAAGACACCTAAACATTAATCCTATTGGTCTCTTATCGTCCCCTGACCTGGACTTAGAGTATTCATATACTCAACCTATGCTCTGATACCAAAAGATGTCACACCCCGATCTCACACTAATCACAGACCACGAGATCAAGGTGCGACAAAGGAATTTACACACAAACCAAACAATTCATTACTTTTTAAAACATCTTAAAGACATTAAAGGATAATCTGATTAGGCTGTAAACTAAAACCAAACAAACTGTAGAAGCATTTCTATTTAATTGAAAGGAGATATTTACAAGTCTACAGCAATTTACATTGTTCAACATAAAGTAAACTTAACAGTTAATTTACATCTTTATACACATTCTACATACACACTCTCTCTCACCCACGCCATGTCCCAAGGACCGAGGGGAAAGGACTAAGAGACCTCTAACTACTAACTACGTATACCTTCTACAGACTAAGCGTTAGGATGAAAGGATCCTTCAGATTCCTGTTGCTGACGATAACCTGAAAATGTTTTGAGTAGAGGTATGAGCCTACTCGCTCAGTGAATAGCCTTTCATTTAGCTATCATTAAACAACTCATCAGGTTTATAAATTGAAATAAACATAAATACAGTACAAGCATGGCAGTTCTAATGACATAGCAGATTACGGAATATAATCACATTTCTATGCAACAACAGATAATTTAAACCAATAAACAGATATAATGAATTGGCACAAAAGTTCAGATATATTAATTTACTGTGATCCTATATGATTATATATTTATATTATTATTATGCCCCAAACATATGCAGCGCACTCTACATATGAAGATCTGTAGTGAACTACGATCCCACCGTACAAGACTTAGCGACACACCCGGGAAATGCTAAGTCTGACTGTCCGTCCTGGTCTGCACAGGACTCTCGGGCGCACAAGGGCCTGTCTGCACTAACTCTGAGTGCTCTGGACTCCTCCCACCCTGTAGTGCACAGTCGGAGGGTCTGGGTTACCACCGTGACACAAGCACGGATTAATGTTGAATAACCCCCATTTTTTCTCTAGTGCCACCGTGACACAAGCACGCGTTGTTGTTGGACACTATCTGTCTGCCCTCGTGCCACCGTGACACACGCACGGATTATTGTTGAACACGAGCCCGACCATCTAGGCACAAGGCTAGATCGATCGTTTCACCCCAAAGGTACAGACCGCGCAATGGGGTT
This sequence comes from Alisma plantago-aquatica, assembly GCA_963693085.1. Classification (NCBI taxonomy): domain Eukaryota; kingdom Viridiplantae; phylum Streptophyta; class Magnoliopsida; order Alismatales; family Alismataceae; genus Alisma; species Alisma plantago-aquatica. The sequence continues at coordinate 707,148,345 of OY856409.1, forward strand.
CTACGGTGTTGGGGCACCTAAGTCTATTAACTGATTACATATAAACACTTAAGCAGGAATATCCCATTTCATACTTATTTCACATTCTGAACATCACCTGAAAACACATATATACCATTTGTCATCTTTCAACATGATTCAATATCATTTATCCAATTTCCATGCTAAATATCCATTTTTAAATCAACAAATACATTGCAACCATGATACAGGAAATTTCATCATTTTCATTAAGAGTATTACGTATTTCAAGTTCCAATGAATCTAACACACTCTATTGTATGTATTACACTGTTTAGAAGTTATACCAACTGATACAGAAGCAATTAAGCATTTAATTTGAGTTAAATAATGATTTTTAAATGAACTACTACCTCACCCACTTCGGTGTGTTTGTATACACCGAAAAACGTCCACACACACGCCTAATTCTGCCCTTTACAGCAGCGTGCACGCCGTGCACCTGGGCTGCACACCGTGCACCTTCAGTGCACTTTTGTTCTACTTTTCTGCAACTTTGCACGCCGTGCAAATTGATTTGCACACCGTGCAACCTGGGCAGAAACGCGTTCCGCTTCCTGTAACTTTGCACGCCGTGCAATCTGACTTTGCACGCCGTGCAACCTGCGCAGAAACGGAAATCCCCTATATTAGCTTTCTGTAATGTTGCACGTCGTGCAAACGGATTTGCACGCCGTGCAACCTGCGCAGAGGCGGAAATTGCAGAATTAAAAGAGGAGCTCGGGGTCGATTTACGGAAAATCTCCGCACGAAATACCTTGGGAACTTCAAGACGACCTAGCAGCAACCCGTAGACGTTGCTTTTCACACCTTTGGCCGCTCCTAGCACCTTCTTGGACGGCGCCTACCTTGGCCGGGCAGCAAGAACAAAGAAGAAAGGGGGAAGAAGTTGGAGAAGATGACGCAGCTGGTTGATTTGGCTGGAGAAGATGAAGAATCGAAGAAGAACGGAGAAGGAGGGGCTTGGTTGCCTAGCTTCTCCTCTAGCTCGCTCTCTCCCTCTCCCTTTTCTCTGTTTTTCTCAGGCGGCAACTAAAGGAATGAACGATACGTTCATTCCAAGGTCGGTTAACAGAAGTAATAAAGGAAAACTACAGAAAAGGATAAGGAAGGGCACCCAGGGGGCCGGATGTAAATTGCCCAAAAACTTTCCAAAATTACACATAGGTCCCTACACACTAAAAAGCTTATATCTTTTTACTCGTAGGTCGGTTTCACATGATTTCTTCGGCAACGGATTAAGCACAACCTTGTCCTCAACCTCAGGACAAGAAAACAAGCTAATGATACATTAACACTAGCTCAAAGTTCAAAACACTATTAACAAAAGCAAGTACTCATCTCAACATAACTAGTTCAATTATGCACTAACCAAGGTACTTACTGGTAAAACGAAATGTGGGTCATAACAATTTAACTGGGCTCAACATCGGTATAGTCTTCGACATCTTCGTGAGAACTTCTATCAAAAGTTCAAGTCACAGGAGTTGAAGGAACTTTTATGGAAGGTGGGATCCACAACTGATATACATGAATTTGATCATCTAGTAGCTGATATAGAAACCATAAAACCAGCGGCTAAGGAGTATGTGATAGCGCAAAATCTAGTATAGTGGTCACTCACATATGACAGAGGTTATAGGTATGGGTCATTGACTAGAAATCATGTTGAAGGGTTAAATGGAGTCTTAAAAGGTGTTAGAGGTTTACCAATACATGCACTAATTGTTGCCACAAACTATCACTCTGTTACAATGTGGTTGGAGAGGCGTAACGAAGAATATGGCCGTGCACAAAAGGGACTTAAATGTCCCTTTATGTTTCATGATAAGCTTTTTAATGTATCACAGGATGCAGAAAAACTAGCAGTAAACATTTGCGTGAACAATGATGAATGGCTTGTTGATGACATGGACGGACATAGATTTCAAGTCATAGTGCGTCCAAATGGTGCAAGTGAATGCAGTTGTGGTTTTCTACAACAATGGTGTCAGGACCCACTCTTTTGATCAGCATAAATATCAATCATTAGAGATAATCCCAAAACCTAAACCTTGATTATGAAATAAAACAATGAATTCTCGACAAAGGCAAATAAACAATATACGAAAAACACAGATAAATTTTTTCTTTTTCTTTGTTCACAAACTCATAAATCATTGTCACATCAAGGACATCACATTCAGATATCGCAAATCATATTCAACTCCATTAAATCTAGAATCAAATCTTGTTCTCATATGTGGTTCAGTTTACATCAGATACATGTACATTGATGAACAAACTTAATCTACAACCCATCCCAGGAAAGAGAGAGTGTAGGGACATTCTAATCTATCTAGATTATGCTATTTATATCTTATTTGTCACGACCTCTCCGCCGGATAGCATTATACCTAAAAACATTTGAAACAACCTCATGAGACTCATATAGAGCCCCATAGAGTGGATACCTCCCACTCAAGCTAGGTACATGCATCAGCATCAGACTAAGTAAAATAAACTTAACAGAAACATGCACATATTGAAAAGTCTAACAGATAGTTCTATCAGAAGTCATATCTAACTTACAATGGTAATCTAATCCAACAAATAAGGTAATCACTTAAACCAATTATAACTTTGAAACATCTTTTAGAGCAAGTCTATGAACAAATCAACAGATACTTCTTAGTTCAGATTAAGAATCCTACTATATGAGTAATAAGTCAAGTTCTAAACATTTTGAATCAATACATAATAATAAAATTATCTTTGTGACACTCCACCAGCCAGACCAGGGACACATCATATAATCCTGAAGCTGAGTACACATAATACATATCTATCAAACAATACTATCAAATAGCAAGCAATCCAACTCATATTCAGAATGGATATAAATCCCATCATTTTAACTTGTCAACATGACAAATCATAATATGAAAATGTCCATAGCAACATGATTAATTTCCACAGCAAGAAGCATAATCAAAAATGACAAATCATCAAGTAGCAGTACAAGGAATGTAACAACCATTCAAATCATGTTCTACACGGCTTATCATCTTTTATTCATTTGCCCTGAAACTACTTGGCTAGTACCTCACCAAGTAGAAGTCGCCACGCCTGATTCTCGTGTCAACGACTCACTGTCACTATCTTAGGGTTTAGCCGGCCACCCTAAGATATCAACAACATACCCTAGCCACCTCAGGGTTGCCTAAAGAGGCTCACGTCCTCATCTCGGGTACACGAGATAGGAACCAGCAAAGCAGTATATCACATATCATAGTATTTCACATTTCACATATTTCATTTCATCAGAGTCTATTCCATCTGGACATAGACTTTCACAGTAAGGATTTAGGGCTAGAGCCACTCCATATGACTCACTCCTAAATTCTGGTGGTCTAACCTTTAAGGTCCCGATCCACACTCTGGAAATCCTTCTCATAATTCATCGATTACTACAAGGAGATCCATTTTGTTTCCCCAGTGTGGTCCTCGGGGGGGAACTCACAGTGTTTAGGGCACCTAACTAGATGTTCCATCATTTCACTTGTTATTAATCTCTTTTACTCATGTTAAAAGAATTCGAAATATCATATATCATATCTGTGTGTTCTCGCATAACTAGAATAACATGAAACATATCAAGTTTATCAATAAGGACACTGATCAAAGCAAGAAGCACAATAAATCTGTATATTGCAACACATATGACTATTTCTATCTTCTACTTCATCTCATAGCAATCATCAACAGTGGGTTTTCTGTCGTAGACATAATCTTATTGTCCAGCATTTACCCCATCAGGGTTTTATCATCATCTGTGGGCTTTCAATCCTAGACATGGTCTCATTATGCAATATTTACCCTTATTAGGGTTTCTCAATATGTAAGGAGTGCATATTAAATTCAATTTCAACATATTTCTTATCAGTTCATTGTATATCACAGTTCTTAAAAAATATTAGCAGAGGCATTAGAACTAGCAACAGTAAAAGTATATAGACATCATGTATCATTCATCATATTCAGAATAGATTTATCATACAACATATGCTTGTTCCATCCAATCTCAATAGATACAAATAAATTTCATGCATATACATGCATAACGGACTTAGTTCTCTTCTTCTTTTATTTCACATTCTTCATATGGGTTTACTAATCATCACATGTTGATTATCATTTGAATTCCCTCAAAATAGTTCATTCTCATAGTACAAGTATTATATCAAACAATCACAATACAAGAACACATTCTTATAAATCAATTCAAATGCTTGAACCTCATCTTTTAATTGAATTAAACTACAATTATGTAAATTCCTTAATCCCTCATTTGAGATTGTCATTCATTAGCGCCATCTAGCTCAACATTTTAGGGTTAGAGTTTGTTTCTTAAATTCGTCTACTAATTCTCATCTTTTTCCTTCAATTCATATTCATTAATCTCAACTTCTCTCATGTCATGTTCATTAAATTATTGGAACCAATAATTTTTTAACTCACTTGATATACAATACTTCTCTTTTCATTGATGTCCATCAAAGTCTAGTTTTAGTATGTTTCATTTAATTTGTCTTAACTCTTAAGCCACATGTAATTAAAACAAAGGATTAAAAACTTCATCATAATGACTTCATTAGTTTCATCTTTAACTTGCCATCACCATCAATACATTTTTTTCTTCATATCATTTCTTATATTTAGATAAGTGTACCATGTCATTGGCTTCTAATGTCATTCCCATAATCAACAATGATCATTATTTATTATACTTGTAAAGAGTGGGACCCGATAATGGGCCCTCTCAATGGTAAAATCACAAGCCATGTAATATTTAAGCAGCGGAAAATATAATTATTTACAAAGTTACAAAATGTTCTCATGTACATAACTTTCTCACCCTAAGGGTGGTACAAAGAATGAAAATACTACATTTATATACACATGATCCCCATATGCAGAGGGTAACAAGGCTATCTCAAGTTGTCCTTATGTCCACCAATTAGATCACAATCATCCTGAATTTCTGTCCTGTAAAACACCTACATCTAGGTGGAGGGAACACCCAGAATAATAGGAAAATAAGGTATGAATCAGTAAAATTGAGTACGTACGATATCTATAAACAGGCATTATTTTTTACGTAATTAAACAAGATGTTCCCATCAAAAAGGGCCAATAAAGTCTAGGTAAGTTTCAATGAGAATTATCAAAAGAAATGAATTTTCAAAAGAATGAGGCATTATAAATAATTCTAATAAATAACAGATCTTGCCACCATTAATTATCACATCACAACAATTATTTGCATGTAGATATATTGAACTAAGTTAACTACGGTAGGGCCAAGACACCACTGAGTCATTGACCTATATATATATATATATATATATATATATTGTGTAGAAGTAGCACACCCATAGGCAGAATTAGCACGCCTCTGTATATAAAAGGGTAGAAGTAGCACACCCCGGGTAGAAGTAGCACACCCTAATGGTTACGCATAAGCGTCTATAATAGTTAGCTAGTCAAATAGTCTACCATGCATAAATTAGTGGCAAAATATATCATTCATTAGACATTTGTGTCATAAGACAAGCACAATAACATGTGGGGTCATTGACCCAATTCAACCTGTAAATAATATTTCCAAGAGGATGGGATATGTCAAAGTGAAACAAGAGCACGTATATCAAAAGATGCCTCATTATGGGAAAGTTAGTCATATAATGCCCAATTATAAAATAGAGAGGAGTACATACCTCCAGTTCTGTCTACGTTAATTAAACGATCACCTAAGTCTGTGTCGAGTTTAATATCACCACCTAAGCATAAAATGGTATTTAATATTAATAATATATCACACGAGGTAATTATTCCTCCTAAAAACATCCTCCCAGAAACATCGTGATTGGGTCTGAAATCAGTGTTAATAAATCTAGAAAAAACCCTTTTAATTTCGCACAACTCACATGACTCAAAGTTGGTCAAACAATGACTTACTAGCTTGGTTCAATATTTATGGTTATAAACTAAAGGGAAATTGCCAACAGTGACCTTTCCGTGAAATCAGTACTCTCAAATATGATTCAATCAAACGATTAAAACAATATGAAGGCAAGAGGCGATCACCCTTCCCTCACGCTCCATCACAGATGGAACTCCGCAGATTGGGGTTTTACTCCCAAGGGAATTCATTACCTGCTTGACTACCCTCACAGATGAACAACTGCCTTCACCTATTCCTTGGGCTCCGCTCTCTGACAAGAACTCCCAGCACCCAACTATCATGCGACGCGGTTCAAAACAAAGACAACAAGTCACATTCGTTGACAACACCACCACTGCAGGGGCCAGCTCGTCCTCGTCCCCGGACCGAGTTCTCTCTTGGCCGATTCTTTACACAGGTGGGAGGTCTCTCCGCAGTTTCCCTGTTCACAGTCCTGTTCCATGTCCCGGTCAGGAAGCAGAGCAGACCACAGGTCTAGATGGCGGCTGGACAGATTCAACACACGGGACGACACCACCAGATACGAATTCGTGGTTGAAGGCGCTCGCCCGTCTAGACGGCTCAACATCGTTAAGAACACAACGTTCAAACAAGCTAACATCACTGATGGCGACTCTGACATCATGAGGAGATAGAATTTCAGAGATGAAATTGCGGCTGAAGGCAGTCCAAAACAAGAAGCAATCCGGTAACAAGCATCTACCGAATGCAGCGTTGGGTCATAAGGCTGATAGGAAAGAATCTTGCCTTCTTCCTACACCCTGTCGACAATGTCCTTACTAGCAGAAACAGGGTCTTTCATCGACCCAAGAGTCGGGACCAAAACAGAGCGATTGGAGAACGGGAAACAAACATATATGGATCAAGGATGGTGCCTTTACCTGCAATTGCCCAGCGATCAACCTCGGTGGCGTCGCGACCCGCACCTCGTCGGAGATGGCAACAGTTTCTGGGCGGAAATGCAGGGATGCTCGGAGGAATTTGGGGCAACTAGCACAAGGAAAAGGATCGGTATTTGTTGTTTGCTGGAAGTGACTGTGGCCAATGAGGCTAGCAAGGTTGGCGGCGAGGTCCTAAGGTGAAAGCGATGAAAACCAGTACGGGGGTTTATTAGGAATTTTGCGGCTAGGGCATTACATGCCCCGTTTTAGACATCGCTTGGACCGTTTCGTTCCCCAGAAGCATTTTCGGTGATAAAGCGAGCAATGAAAGCCTGGAGTGGCTGCGATCGGTGGGAGAGGGATTGTAACGCCTGTTCCCAGTTCGTGCAGAATAGAGATGGAGCCTTGCACCCGCTCTCAGTGTACTCTCTTTAAAACAAAATATTAATAAGGTGTTGAACCTTGGTCAATTAACGTGACGAATGAAATCAAAGTATTAAAGGCCACCTCATAATTAATCCTCCTTTAGACTCCTAATTTTGTAGGCTGACTCTTAAACCGTCAATGTACATAATCTGACCCCATAAATCCATATCAAAAATGTTAGGCGTTAATACTAATAAAGGGGTGTTAATTAGCGTAATAAAAGGATAATTTATTTTATATATTATCAAAATTGTAACTAAGTATTTTCTCTTCATTAATCTCTCTTTAGGGTGAAAGGGGATATCACATCAGATCTGGCTTCTCATTCCATATAATCTATGATTGTCCCACAATATGCGAATTAAATTTCCTCATATTCCTCAATGTCACTATCATGTACGATTATGTGAAACGGTGGTGATACAAAGTCCAAACTACTCCAAAATTATTATCAAGGTCGAAAATTACTACTCAACAAAGTTTAAGGGAAATAGGTTTTAATATTTTTTTAGGAAAATGGAAAATAGATATGATACCTAGATTTGAGTTCGTTACAATACTTAAACAAATGCATTAGACTTAGATGATATTAGTAAGACTCGTCATATTCAATTGAAGTATTAATACTTTCAACTTCAGCATTTGATCACATTTACAATATCATATACAAGTTCTAGCTTTATCACTCATAATATTCTTAATAATAAACTTTTAGGGTTTTTAAGAAGTCATTCCTTAGTTCAACATATCATAAGAATCATATCATTCAGTAATCCAATCATGACTCAAGGGTTCATTAGGGTTATTCACAAACATGGAAACCCTAGTTTCCATTTTCACACATTTCATTCATCAATCATAAGTATACATTGATCAATTGACTCATTTGTTTCACTTCCTCAACATAGATCCTAGTCAGGATATGTGGTCATTCAAATCCATTAACATTCAACAATACACTTGTATAATACAATCTAATACAATTCAAATATGAATCTATCCATGTTAATTCAATTCCAAGCATATCAGCCATTAGGCTGACATTTAGGCAAAATTCGCATGAAATAGAATTTTCATCTATCCGTGGGATTCTACATGGATCCTCAATCAATATATCAGGAACTAATCAAGTTTTAATCAATGAGAAATAACCAAAATCAATAGAAGTTGATCCCCTAATATCCTTCCCAAATCAAATCCAGTCACATACATATACAAGTAGGGTTTCTGATTGTTTTAGTCAGATGAAATTAGGCTTTCAACATGAATACAAAACTTAGAAGGGAGAAAAACACTCACCTCAGGTGCCAAGCACCTTAAAAACGTAGGTCAGCCTCTAAATTTTTTTGGAAACCCAATCAAACTCTCGCAAAAGAATCCAATTATTTCTCCTCTCAACTCGAAAACCCTAGAAATGGGGATTAGAAGAGAAAGGGTGAGAAAAGGGGAAGATTTGATGTGATTTTGAATCAAATCATAGGAGGGATGGAATCTTGACATGTGAGAGAATATTTACCATGAAATTATATACAAAAAAGCTAAACTTACTTGATTTCATCATATCTTGGATAGAGAAACCCTAGGTCAACATCTCCACCACTTTCTCTACTCAAAACCCTAGATCTCCTCTCTCTCAAGAATTTTGTTTCTTTGACAGGAAGGATGAGTTATGAGATCTCCTTGTGTGTTAGGTTAGTGATATAGATGAATTGAGGTGCTTAGAACATTTGCAAATAAGCCCCTCAAATGTATTTTTATTTTGCTCAGACTGGTTGGTCGGCTGAGTTATAAACTCGACCAAAACCACACATTTCAGAACTCAAACCTCATCCAAAAATTATTAAACTTTAACCCAATGTCTAAAATTGAGTTTATAAGATACAGTAAAAAATTTATATCATTTGGAGTTACCAATAAATAAATAAAAATTAAATACTACACTTTTATATTACAGTCAGTAGCATGGTCGGTCGAGTTTGTCCTTCACAGAACTCGACCGACACCCCTCTCTGTAGAGATCAAAAATCATCCAAAAATTACACCAATTTAATAGAGTATCTATAATGGAGTTAATAAAGTACAGTTAAAATTTGAGATCAATTGGATATATCAATAAAAAGATAAAATTCAATTTCCACACTGCTATATCAATCTGAAAATATGATTGGTTGAGTTTTAAACTCGACCGACAAACAGGTCAGAACATTCTTTAAAAATTCTGATATTTTTCAACAGTGTTCACATTTGATATATACAAATCATATACAAATTTGAATTAAATCAGAGTTATACATAAAATACTAAAAATTATTTAGTGAGACATTATATTTATCAAATTTTGTATTCATATGTCATCAAAACCCTGATTTGGGCCGATTAGGGTTTCCGAATCTTAACCCGAATTATGTGAATCAAAATATGATTAAACCTTCTCATTATATTTAAAATATCAAAAATTAAGTACCATCACTAATCAAGCTTTAAACAATGATTAACTTAGTTAAGCATACAATCATCCAAGTAAACCCTAATTAGATGACTAATTTGAAAATGGGTCATTACAAATGGCATTTTCCATGTTCTCATGTTTGGGTAGCTGCAAGATCTGTCAATTATGATATTGATGCACTTGTGAGCCCATATTTCACAAATGATGCTTATTTAAATGCATACATAACTGAATTTTGTGGTATTCCCGACAAGAGGTATTGGCCTCAATTTGATGAAAGCAGAGGTATTTATCCCTTATTACCCCCAAGGAAACGAAGGCACGTTGGAAGACCAAAGAAAAAAAGAAGGTATTCAACTATGGATGAATATACATATCATTGTCATAAGCATGGCAAAAGGGGCCATAATAGACGCACTGGTCCTAATGTAATATGATGTATGGTCATGTAATGTTTGCAATTTTAGTTTGTTCAAGTCATGTAATGTTTGCAATTTCAATTTACTCAAGTCATGTAATGTTTGCAATTTTACTAATTAATAATTAAATTATTGATAAGAATGAATTTATAATGGGTTAAATTTAACTAATTTAGGACTCATATTTGTAAATTATTATTTGTTATTTTTTATAGATGGCTCATCGAAGGATATGAACATTTCACATGTCTGTAGAGTTAATCCAAATAATAGCTACAAAGTGCCTACAGGGAAAAATGGCTCATTAAACTCTATTGGATGGTGACTGGAATGACGTACCAGATTTTTTGTACAACAAGCTAGGCTTTATAGTGACAAAAGAACAAGCAAAATTTCATTGACAATTTTTAAAGCAAATGTTTTACATGTATGAAGAACTTCTTGAGCTACCTGATTGGTATTGGGATCACATAAAATAGAAAGCAATACCAATCAATGCATAAGTTAAAAACAGTTAGTTGTATCACATCCAGAGATATATCGAGTTGTACATCAAATGTGGCCATTTTATGAACCTCTAGATGAGATATTGAATCAAATGTAGTAACTAATATATTGTAATATTTCTCTTTTAGTAGTTCATGTTGTATTTTAATATTGTTTGGTAGTTCATGTATTTGAATTAATTTCATCTTATCTAATGAAGAATCTTGACAAACTTATATGTTGTACAATATTTGCACTTTTCATTTAATGTAATATTTGTACTTTTCATTTAATGTAATATTTGTACTTTTCATTTAATGTAATATTTTCACTTTTCATAGATATGGCTCCTAGATAAGCATCCTTCTGACTCTCCCAGCACCACTTTATGTTGTCAAAGTGGCCTATTACTGACATGGGTGTTTTGCAAAACATTTCTTTGGCTGGTTTTGGACTTGTTCATAGGCTACGACCTATCCACCTTGATCCCAATTTAATCATTGCCTTAGTTAACCGGTGGGACAACTCTAGCAATACTTTTAGGTTTCCCCCTTTTGAGATGAGTGTAACCCTTCAGGATGTTGCAGTTCTTTTAGGCCTTAGGATTGATGGGACACCGGTTATAGCTTCATATCCTTTAGGCGCAGATGAGGGGCAATTTTCTTCATGGTCTCACCTTTGTGAGAGTTTCTTAGGAGATGCACCAGATGGGATGTCTAAGGGGCATATCTCCTTGATATGGTTGTGTGAGACCTTTAGGGATATGGATTTCACTTTGGGAGATGAAGAACAACAAATACAAATGAGGATAAGGTATACTAGAGCATATCTCCTATACTTTTTAGGTAGTTACCTTATTCCTGATAGTACCCGGGACAGAGTTCATGTACGGTACCTCCCGCTTCATTTTGACTTTGCAAGTTGTAGCACTCTATCTTGGGGTGCTGCAACTCTAGCATACTTATATAGGGAGTTGTACAAGGCTACCACCTGTTCTAGGAGAACTGCCCACCTGTCTGGTTGTGTATGTCTACTGCAGATATGGTGTTGGGAGAGATTCGAAATCGGACGCCCAGGTTCACTGGTTATGAACTGGGGGAGTGGCCAGAAGGTGTTCCCTTGGGTTACAGGTAAAGATTTACACAGTTTATTTATACAATTGTCCATACATTTTATAATGTTTATATAAATTTAGTTTTTCAATTTAATAGGTGGCCTACATTTGTTCAAAGGAGTGATTCTATGAGAGGATCGGTCCAATTTTATAATTCAGCATTTGACCATATTTTGCCCTCTCATGTATAACTTACTTACTTCTACTAACATATTGTATGATATATATTGTATTTTTTATGCAATTTACTCTGTTTTATACGATACATGTTGTATCTATTTGAATAACAGATACAGTTAACTCCTTACACTGTTGATATTCTGGAGAGACTTCCAGCCTTGTGTCGAGAGGGTCGGGATATTTGGTTGGCACGAGTGCCTTTACTGTGTTGCACAGTAGTAGAGTGGCACTTCCCTGACTAAGTACTTGGGCAATTCAGATTTGTTCAAGTACAACCTACTCTGGAGTTGCAACACCTTAGTAGGATAGATGGGAGGGGTCATGCGGCTAAGGACTGGTTGCATCATTATAGGCGGGAGGTGCAACTGTGGAACAATAGACGTGAGAGCTTAGTCCCCCCCTCCACCAGTGGAGACAGTCTTCAGTCCACAGGCGCACTACGCATGGTATCATCCCCAGTACGTATTGCCCCCTCTAGCTCAGCCTCCAACCACATACTACCCACAAAGTTATCGTCAACAACAATTTGTGAGTATCATTATATTTCTTTTACAAATTGTTATTATTTATCTTTATTATTTGTAATATATGTAATTGGTCTTTATTATTTGCACATACTTTGTTTGAACACAAGTGGAATCACATGTGTGGATCTGAGTGGCTTTATAGCATGCCCCTGCACATATCAAAGATGACATCTATGGCATCCAGGAGACTTACTTTGATAGTCTTCCCAACTATGTTTTGCCCGTATGATCCCATACCCACTCATACCACAGCCTCTGAGCCCACTCCTACTCCTACTCCTACTCCTACTCATGTGCTTACTACTGTTGAGCCCACTCCCACTCCAACTTCTCAGTTCATGGCATGGGGACCGACAGGGCCATACTTTTCAAGAGTTGGTTCATTTTCTTTATACATCACCCCACTTCCACCAGCATCCTACTATGGAGTAGGTCTTTCTTCTGTTCCATACACTTCACTCCCACCACCAGTTATTCATGACAGTCGACCACCATCTTATGTCACATACTCACCGACTCCATTTGATTTCTCAGGATGCACCCCACCCGATGCCCCACATCCTAGTATTCAGAGACCCCGCACCCGACCTCCAGCTTTTCATTACTTCCCTAATCCTCATCATTCTACTGCTATGCAGTTGTCCCCCATTGAGGCATCTCCAGATGACTTTGGTACTCAGGAGCCAGATGTACAGGGAGGTGGGCGAGGACATCGTGTGCGTGGAGGACGTGTTTAGATTTTCATAGTTTTGTACATATTGTGTAGTGTTGTATACATGCCTTTGTTCAAACATTTATTTGGCTTGTATGTGGATCTATCATATTATGATATCATATTGGTTCATTTTGGATCTATCAGATTGTTCTGTTGCGTATTATTTTCTCGTCAAGTTGGTTCATGTTATAGCCTTGTTTTTAATGATATCTCATTTTTTTAGATTAATTTCTGCTTATATAATCAATTAGGAAACAACTAGTGTTGGTTGCAATATCACGTCTATAATCCATATGCATGTTCAGAGCTATTGAAATTAACAAATTTATAATAATTGGCTATATTATAGATATTCAAATACAAGTGAACGAATAGTAAATGTGCAAATATAATCAATGTTGTTAATATACAAACAATATGCATGAAAGAATAATAATGAATGTAAAAAAAATTTGTAAAACTGCAATATGTCCTGCATGGGGACGCATTGCTCTACGAGAGAGCAATAAGTCCCCATGTGGGACGCATTGCATCAATGTGTCACAGCTTGGGACACATTGGTCCCACAGCAGGGCAATGCATCCAACGTCGGGACGTATTGCTCTGCGGTGGGACCAATGTGTCTCGTCCCGAGACGCATTTCTCTGTCGCAGAACAATGTGTTCTAACCCTGGACGCATTGCCCTTCGGTGGGGCCAATGCGTCCCCGGTCCGGATGCGTCCCCGGTCCTGATGCATTGCTCTACGAGAGAGCAATGCATCCCCAGAGTGGACGCATTGCTCCAAAATGTGTCATTTTGGGAATTAAGTTCAAGAACGTGCTAGTCTAAGAATTAAAATGGCCAAACGTGCCATTTTGATTTTTTTGCCATGTGGAGGATGTTATTGCCGTGTGAGAGAAAAAGTCAAGGAACCGTTTCTAATAAGACAATAGGGTGAGAAAAAGAAATGGAGATTTTTGAAAAAGGAGACGTATAATTAGTTGAGAAGGAAAACCCAAATATGAGAAAAAATAATGGCACGTAGGGAAGAGATACATATTGCATTTGGAAAAAGTAGTTGGTTGCATGCCATTTACTGCTGCCGTGGTTTTGGGAAACAAATGGAAACAAGGCAATAAAGATGAAAAGAAGCGGGTAATTCACTTTCTTTGCTCACAGATACCACATAGGATTAGAAAGATAAAGCGATAGAATTCAAAAGATAAAGCGGAAACAATGAGAAAGTATAGATAACTATATATTCTTGGTTATAGATATAAGGTCGACTGGTATTGAATACTACTTTTTCTGATGAATCAAGGACACAGGGTTTATACGTGAACAAAGAAATATATATAACTAATAAATAATAAGATCATGAGATTGAGTGGTGGGATTTAAGTTTGACTGGAATGCGAGAAATTAGATCGGAATTGGGAACAGTTTTGACATATTTGACGTGGGTAGTGTGGTGAATTTTGATCGTGGGTACTCAATTGCAAACGTGATTGAAGTTTAAAGTTTTTTTTTTCTATCGTAGGAAACGTAAAAAATTCCGAGCAGAGAGAATGAAGGAGAATAGCATTTCGAAAATGTTGCATGCTGATTGGTTAGAGGGTTTTTGAGAAGATAAAAATGGCAGTTTCATAATTTTTTAGAACTATTCACTATTTTTATTATAGTTTTAATTTAAAATATAATTTCCAATTCAACTCAAAGCTTGAGTGTTGTCATCACACAGAGTCAAACCCACAACCTCCCACACACAAACATCCAATATGGGTTGCTTCCCTCGTACAATCTTCTAGATCATTCACATACTAACACTGAAACAGGAAAACAAAATCATTAGAACGATAGTGGTACATTGTGTTGCTGAGCCTGCGATGTGTATGAGATCATGCCAGTGTATGCTTCATTTGTGAGCGAAAAACTCAGTTTCACGAGTTCCCATTTTGATACTTACATAAATTAAATCACACCAATTAGCACAAAAGGCTTAAGCAAAAAATTACAATAAAAACAATTTCCAGTGTCGATATGAAAAAATACCCCAAGACGGAAGCCGATCACTGCGGGGCCCATATTACGCAGATGAGATGGTGAAGATGTGATTCAGAATGCATAACTTTTCTCTCTTTTTGGGTGTCATCTGGCTTCAGGCTGCCGGTTGGGTAGAAAAATTCACAATTGTTTTAAGTGTTAACATATGCAGCAGAGCGCTTGTAATGAGTCATCTAGACTCGAACATCAGCAATCTCACCCATGATTCAGTCCATCTTCAGACACTTAATGTCGGCTGCTGATGTGTTCCCCTAGCCATGATCCATGGGTCGTTAATCACCCAAATTCCTCGAAATGAACTTGTCACAAACAGTTTTTCAAAAGTTCACTAGGCCAGTGTATATCCAGCGATTCTGGTGTTGGATCGGAAGAAATATTTCCAAAACTTGATAAAGATTGATCTAAAGAATCAGCTAGATCCATGTCCCACAAACCTGAAGTACAAACTCTCTTATAGGCCTCATACCCAGTCGCTTTTACACCACTAGAGATCAAACCTGTCAGCGAAGCAGAGTCAGTTTTCCCTGTTTCCATATCTTGAAGAAACGCTGCAGCAAGATCTGGCTTCCTGAAAACCACAACAGCGCAGCATTTCTCAATTACTCTAAGCTCGAAGTCCTCTGAAAATGAAGCATGGGTGTCATGCAGACGATTCTTCAGTTCTGATGCAGATAGTCCCTCCCTGAAACCCCAAATAAAAACAAGGTTATCAGAGCTGACTCTTTGGACATCGTCACTCCAAGCCTCAACATCTTCCTCAAGTTCGTCAAAAGCAGCACGTGGATGGAACATATAACCATAATCTTGAATCAACGACGCGTGACCAAAGTCATGACAGAAAGCACTGTTGAGGATAGAACAGAGTTTGGCAAAAACTTGTGTTATTCTTAGCACATTGTGACCATGCGTTCCATACGGCAATACATCATCTGAAAGGAAAAGGATCAAGTGATGTGGTTCAGGAAAAAGGGTACGGTTGATAATAAACATAAAGTAACAAAATCATGCTATAGAAAAGATTGGGTGTCACACCGCCTTTACTCCTTTGATCTATTTCATTGAGACCACCTCCGGTGACCTCTCTAATCTAGATTTTCCCTCTCTAATATCAATCTATTGGAACTGGTTTATCAAAAAAAAGATGAGCCCACAACCCGACCATATTTGGCTATGTTGTATGTCATATTCACTGACATAGTGACATGTACTGAAGCCAAATTCTACCGGATATAGATACCAAGAACCCAAAAAAAATACAAACCCAAGGCCCAGTTAAGTAACTACATCTACGTCACAAATATAACAGAAAGCTGTTTTGAAATCCAACTAATGGCAAAAAAAATAAAGTTGGCCCATTTTCGAAATATAAATGGGGCAATCCTTTTCCAGCCTGGAAATAGATGCCACCTTCCATCCCCAAAAAGACAGTAGATTCCTAGAGTGAAATATGTATCATAGATTTCAATGAAAACTACCATGGATTAGGTGTATATGCATATTTATTTTTCTTGATATATTCAGTCAACATCACTCTTCGAGGTCAAACTAGAGCTAGATAATATCCAGATCTGATTCAAATTCAGACCTTTGGTGTCAAAATTCGTCAAATCCAGATGTGGTATCTATAAATCCAAGATCGGATATCCTATATGGATTGTATCTGTCTTTATAAAGGAAGATAATATACAAATGGCACATTTAAATGAAATATATAATAAAGAAATAGTTTGAGAGTAGAATGTCATGTGTGTTAAGATCCATGATATACATAACTTACTAACAAACATAACGCGACAAAAAATCTTAATTGACTACCCCTGAAATCATTGATTTGGTATATTTGGCTCCGATCTGTATTAGATTCAGCTTAGATATGTTTCATATGTGTATTCATTTATCCTGGACAGGTTTGGACACCTAGTCTCATATGTGGATTTTAGTTGTCCGAAGAAGTGTATATGCAGCAACCTCCTAGATTAGTTGTTGAGGTGGAATATATTCTACAAAGTCAGTCAGCTTCAACACTCCTTCAATGGACTAAGGCAATCTCCTCAACAAGGTTCAATAAGCTCAGTAAGGTTCTTGAACGTTTAGGATTTAAGATATCAGCCAGCGACCATTCTCTCTTTTCATCTCATCCCCCTTGGGGACATATTCTGCTCGTTGTCTATGTTGACAATATTGTGATTATTGAGAATGATGCACATGGGACCTGTGAATTAAAGAAAGCTCTTCAAACGAATTTCTATACTAAATATCTACGATATTTTGGTATTTTCTTGGCATTGAAGCATTGTGGTCCAAGCATGGAATCAATCTCTTCCGAAAACGACACATCATGGATATACTGAAAAGAAACAGGAATGACTGATGTGAAGCCTATGTGTACTCTTATGGACTATCATATGAAAGTTCAGAATGAGGAGAGCACATTCATGATATTGAGAATTACCGAGTTGTCAGCAAAATAATCGACCTAACTATAACACACCTCAGATGTTTCCTATGTGCTTTATGTTGTGAGACAGCACATGAGCTCTCCTCCACAGGCTCACTGGAGCAGTATACATCACATTTTGAGGTTCTTCAAAGGTTCTCCAGAAAAAGGTCTAGTCTATGAACAATCTCAGGAGAAGACGGTCTCCATCGTTGCGTACGCTAGATGCAGATTGGGCAGGAAACTCCTAAGATCGGAAATCTACATTGGACTTTTACATCCTACTGGGGAAACATCTTGTGCCTGGAGCAGCAAGAAGCAAGTTCTTGCTTGATCAAGCACCAAAGTCAAGTATAGAGCTATGGCTCATGCTTGTTGTGCTCTATAGGTTCACTATAGTCCATTCCTTCTGAGTTTGAGATTCATGTTTGGCCCACATCTAAACTAGATCGTGACAATCAAGAGCCATTCACATCACCAATAGTTCCACCTTCCATGAGTGCACAAAGCACATCAAGGTTGACTACCATTCTGTATGTGATCTTGCAAAGCCAAGAAAGTAGTGAGGCCGCATGTAAAGACTGGAGATGAAGTGGCTGATATCCTTACTACACCACTTCTCCTGCTCGATTCCAGTACATGAGTAACAAGCAGAGACTATATGGCATATGTTGTCTAGCCACGAAAGTAGTGAGGCCACATGTAAAGACTGGAGATGAAGTGGCTGATATCCTTAGTACACCACTTCCTCCTGCTTGATTCCAGTACATGAGTAACAAGCAGGGACTATATGGCATATATTATCTAGCTTAAGGGAGAGTTTGAGCATAAGTGATTATTTAAGTTATTGGGGCAACGCCCACTTATCCATTGTTATATCTTAATCAATTAGGGATCAATGTAACTCCTCACTCCTGTATATAAGAGACCACGTACTCATGAATAAACTAAGCATATATTATTCTAATTGCTCTCTTTTCCACACGTCCAGCAAGACAAACAAGAATTCGGTATATGCTTAAAAAAATCAGCCAAAATTCTTGTATAGAATCACAAGTATTACCCAAGAAAAAAAGCAATGAGAATATCAAAATCTATAAGAACGTGCCTCGAGGAGTCTCCAAAAACGTTTGCAATGAAAACTTCTTTCTCAAACGTGATTGAGCAGCAGGCAGGTGTTTGTCTTTCCTTGGTAGGCCAATTTCCTTCAATAAATGGCTGACGTCAAGTGCGCTTGAAAATGTCAATTTTAAGGAGCACATAAATTCAGCCATGCTCGGAGGCAAAGGAGCAATAAATTTTGAGTGGATTAGTGCAAAATCTGCAAATTTGAAGGCAAGCCATAACAGTTAAAACTAATACTTAGTTTATTTAAGCCCTTTTGCAATTAGCAAAAATACCAACCATTAAGGCAATCATAGGATATGATAGGTTTATGGGAAATAGACAACAAGTCTATAATCTCCCTAAATCCCCTTAGTGTTTTGTTCCACTCCTCGTCTTCATTTTGGAGTTCAGCCTGATGGTTGAAGAAAACTGAGGTAAATAGGCACTTAACAATGCAAGTAGGTTGTTTATAAACCCTTACCAAAAGTAGCTTCTTGTCCCCTTCAGACCCTGTCAAGATTACTCGAACAGCTTTCAGACTCCCGCATCTGTTTGAGACAGACACAGGAACAAGATCATCGAATGACTCGTTTAAAGCCTGCAATTAGAGTGAAAATAACTTCATGTCACACAGCTATAAATGATAGCTGATGGGACAAATCCTGCATTATGTCAGTTATTTAGTACCTGAGTGACTAATTGCACTTGGCGGCTATTGCAAACATCAATGCTCAAGCATGGTCTTGAACCATGAAGTTCACCACCTACGATGAGTTTCCTCAGGGAGGCCATCAATGCATCTGAAAAACAAGATAGAATCAATAAAGCTCTTTTTATTGGACTAGAAAAGAAAAGCAACAACAATATACCTTCACCCAGTTTAGCGGGTGTGGTGCAAGCATTTCTCCAATGTCGAACCCTGGATGTGACTCTCTCCACAAAAATTTTGTCAGCAGCAGCAGTAACCGAAATAGACGAATGCAAAGGAGATATCACTTTGACCCCGGTAGCTGTAGCATTCCTTTCTTTCACTTTGGATTCCTGCACTCTAGACATATATGAGATACCTACCAATCAAAGAATTGTCTGAGAATATTGCCTACTAAAAATAAGAGTACCAAAAAAGCAGATATTCCATTTGAATGGTGGAATTTTCATAAAGCCACCACCTCACCATTGTATATGCACTCATTAAAGTCAAAGCCTTCTCTAGCCATGGATGTCAGAAAAGATGACTGGCAGGCAAAGCTATAAGAAGGCAAGCCCATGTTCAACTCATCCCTTGGAAACAGATGAAAATTGTATCTGCAAAAGAATCAATACCTATTTCAGTCAAATATGGGCAATGAATCACATGCATTTGCAATGCTTAATTTGGTTGAACATCAAGAAAGAATCTACTTGTGAATCCTCAAGTCTCAACATCACCTTGCAGAAAAATCGATTTTATAGAACATCATGGACTGGATACTGTTGACAAAGACAATCAGGAGAATGTAGGTGAGGGCCCTAGGCCTCTCGAAACAGCTTTTGCTACAATTCAGGCAGCTCAATGCTACAAGAGCGAGACTTAGTGTTGAGACTTGAGACTTGAGAGCCTTCAAAGCCTGGTTTTGCAGCTGAACTTTAGCAGTCACAAATCTACATCCCAGCAGGACCACACCAAGCAAAGGTGGTAAGACATTGATCATAGCAGGTCAAGGCTTAAGTACTCTCTAAACTGGAATACATGGACAGAAAGACTGATACCAAACACAACAAAACAGAGAAGATCTTCAGGCCCCTTTGTAACACTATACAGGTTCGTTTTCATACTCTTAGGCCTTAGCTATAGCATCCT
The DNA here is from genome assembly GCA_963693085.1 of Alisma plantago-aquatica. Taxonomy (NCBI): domain Eukaryota; kingdom Viridiplantae; phylum Streptophyta; class Magnoliopsida; order Alismatales; family Alismataceae; genus Alisma; species Alisma plantago-aquatica. Next base: position 707,168,999 of record OY856409.1, read on the forward strand.
CCCACTATCTTCTTTATTTCCCCAAATGCCACCACCATTACTGATGATCAATAAGCTAGATGTCTATGGAATTCCCTTGGATCTTCTAGATATTCAAGAATATTAAAAAGGCTGAAGGATCAACTACTCAGCCTGACTCTTCTACTGGCTCACACAAGGGCCTGCACTTCTCCAACAGTTACACTTATTCAGCCCATTCCAACCATTTAACCTGGTGTCTAGGATTCTTCTTGACCTGGTATGTTGGGCATGTAGAAATGTACAGTATATCTCATTCATGTCATTTGTCAGCACATATAACTGAGTGGTAGGACAGCGGTGAGTTGCAACCTAGAAGCAGAAGAAGTTGTTCCACAACTCATCATCACTCAATTTAAAATCGGACTGTTGATTAATTATATTAATGATTACACTCATCGTCATCATCATCTAAGCCTCAGTCCCAACTATGTTGGGGTCGGCTACACGGATCCTTCATTTCCATTCAGCTCTATCATGGACCATATTCTAGTTGAGATGTAGATTTTCAAAATCTCTCTTTATAAGCTCGTCCCATGTTAATTTAGGTCTTCCTCTTCTTCTATTTATTATGCTTGACTCAATAGCATTGCTTCGCATAGGCGCATTAGTCGGTCTGCGTCGCACATGCCCATACCATCTCAATCGACCCTCGCGCAACTTGTCCTCAATGCTCGTCACCCCCACTTTATTCCTGATATAGTCATTTCTCAAATGATCTTTTCTTGTCTTCTCACACATCCATCTCAGCATACGCATTTCAGCCACGTTCATCTTGTTAAGACCTTGTTTCTTCACCACCCAACATTCACTCCCATAGAAGCATGGTTGGCCGTATAGCTGTTCTATAAAACTTACTTTTTAACTTGAGAGGGATCTTCCGATCACATAGTACTCCAGTTGCACTCCTCCATTTCAACCATCTTGTAGTGATCATGTGACAAACATCATTTTGGACATCCCCATCTATTTGAATAATAGAACCCAAGTAACAAAATTTATCACATTTTGGTAAATCTACTCCGTGCAACTTGACTCCATCATCCACACTTCGAGATTGGCTGAAATTGCAATGCATATACTCAGTTTTGCTCCTGCTTATCATCAATACATTTGATTCAAGTGCCTTTCTCCAACATTCACTTTATTATGATTACACTAGCGACGTAAATTGCACTAGCGACGTAATGAATACACTAGCAACGTAAATTGCAGAACAGCCACTGGAAAATCCCAATTCCCCACTTGACTAATTTTGGCAGTGACAAGCCGCCAGATTGAGAAACAGCAATGTCGCTCATCATTCACCTACCAAAGCCATCATCAATACATTTGATTCAAGTGCCTTTCTCCAACATTCACTTTATTATGATTACACTAGCGACGTAAATTGCACTAGCGACGTAATGAATACACTAGCAACGTAAATTGCAGAACAGCCACTGGAAAATCCCAATTCCCCACTTGACTAATTTTGGCAGTGACAAGCCGCCAGATTGAGAAACAGCAATGTCGCTCATCATTCACCTACCAAAGCCATCATCAATACATTTGATTCAAGTGCCTTTCTCCAACATTCACTTTATTATGATTACACTAGCGACATAAATTGCACTAGTGACGTAATGAATACGCTAGCAACGTAAATTGCAGAACAGCCACTGGAAAATCCCAATTCCCCACTTGACTAATTTTGGCAGTGACAAGCCGCCAGATTGAGAAACAGCAACGTCGCTCATCATTAACCTACCAAAGCCTATCATTCATGTTTATTTTTTTGAAACAATAGTAGGAAGTGAACCCCCTGCTTCCCTAATAAATGCACAAACCCTGGGATGTGCATTGCGGAAGTAAATCAAGGATGTTTTTCTGGAGATTCGAATCAGGGTCACTTCATTGGAGGATCCTTAAGCTGAACCAACCGGCCATCCTTGCCCGATTAATCTTTCACATTTGTTATGGGCAGTTTGCATGTGGTCTTTATATTGAAGTTAAGTATCATAAATTCATTTTAGATGCAACTTTTTCAATCAAGTGTTTGCATTGTATCCTTGTGTATAGAATTTGGAATGAATAAACAATCTTTAATATACATGATATGGTTAAATTGTTTTTTGTAGATTATCATGTGTGTGCATCTTTTTCCAACTCATTCAGTAAACTCATCGCTATAATCAGTTGTCAGTAGCCTGTATGATTCTTTGCATATGTGTCTTTTATCCTTTAATTGGACTGTTTTATCTCTTCAGATTCATCTCACCCATCTGTTGTAGCAACCTTTCTTTGACTTATTAGTCCAAATAGGTCTTGATTTATGCATAACTGCGTACATAACTACCTTTTTTGTTAATGGGAAATAGAAATTGCTTACCAACCCCTAAAAAAGGTACATCGCAGTGGACTTCCAGAACAAAAGTTATGACTTGTTTATCTTCTCATTTATTTTTTTACACGAAACAATATTATTAAGTCCAAAAGCCAAGAAATCATTTGAAAAAAAAAAAGTATCATGTTGAGAATCATGTGAAAGTAGCATCCCCCAACCTTCAAATTGATATTACCATGAAATCTCCTCACCCGAGGGTTGGGGATCTTATCCTAATAATTATTATGAGAATATGTTTTTATGGTCACCAATTAGGCTAAAGTACTACCTCAATATGCCTTGCAGTTGAAGTCGACTATTAGCAATTAGAGAGTTCTTTCAAAGGGTGAATTCTTACCAAGGGCTTGAGACATCACATCAGCAATGTTTGCCCCATGGTGCAAGACTTCGACTTCGTGTCGACTTCGCCAGGTGTGGAAGTGAAAGTTTGTGGAAACTTCGAGGAAGTTTCGAGGAAGTTTAGACGCCAACTTCGACAAATTTCGATGCAATTTTTTGAAGAAATGATGTGAATTTTTAGAAAACTTCGATGGAAAACTTCTAATTAGTAATTATGTTATACCTCTATCTTATATATGTGAATTTAAAAAAAGAACACGATTTATGACCCTCTAGCCCTATGTAGGCTAATAATACAATGTGTTGCTTGAAATGGTCAATTGTGCAATACACATATATAGATACAGTTCACCATATGTATTATATACAATATACAATCAAATAGTAGTTACAACACCCTCTCTAGGAATGAGTGGCAACAAAAAACATAGGAGTTGATATTAGAAGTTATGAAGAGGGTTGGAGTGACATGTATGCCTTACAAGAGCATGACAACTATTAAAACTGGACTTTGTGGATAGGGAATGCATTAGTTAAATCACTGAAATATTAAGCAATTTAAAGGATATTTCTTTCCTATTTTATTCGAGGGAACAAACAATAGTCAATTAATATCAAATTTGGTAGCTAGACCAATTAGGACATATGTAGAATCTGTTTTTGGCATTAGATTTTACTTTTGAAGACATCTAGTATTTTATTTAATAACTTTAGATTATATCATATATTCTCTTATTTAATGAAATTGAGGCATCAAGAAATACCCAAAAGATGGGAAACTTAGCCTACAAGCCAATTTGAACATGAGGAATACGACTTCACAATTAATTTTTCCTTTTGGGGTTGTTTAACATGTTATTTAATATTTTGGACTTTAATATACATTCTCTCTCCTAAACTACACTTAGATAAGATTGTCCACATAAGATGTAAATTCATACATAAACTAATTTTGATATGTATGTTTCGAATTTGAGGTTTATTTCCAATTTTGAAGACTTTTAGTAATTTATTTAACACTTTTGTCTCTTATTCTTATTTTCTTTTCCAAATAGAATTAAGATAGTTATTATTATGCAAATAATGTGAAACTTAGTACCTAAGGCAATTAGAACCCAAGGAACACATTTTTACCATTATAATTATCTTTTAAGATTTCTTTTTATGAGTTATGTGACTCCATTAGGATTTTTGGCACATAATTAAGTTATTATGTGTGTTTTAATTTCATCCTTGTTTGGTCAAATTTAAGGAACTAATATCACTAGCCTTATAATCAAGGAATAGGGTAGGATTCTAGGTTATGGTTTGTTACAGTAAATGTTCGGCGGTGAAGAAATAAGATCTCAACAAGATGAACGTAGTTGAAATGTGTATGCTGAGATGGATATGTGGGAAGACAAGAAAAGATCGCTTGAGAAATGACTATATCAGGAATAAAGTGGGGGTGGTGAGCATTGAGGACAAGTTGTGTGAGGGCCGACTCAGATGCTATGGACATGTACAACGCAGACCGACTAATGTGATTATACAAAGCAATGCCATTGAGTCAAGCACAATTAATAGAAGAAGAGGAAGGGCTAAATTAACATGGGAAGAGCTTATAAAGAGAGATTTTGAATCTCTACATCTTGACCAGAATATGACCCAAGACAGAGCTGAACGGAAACAAAGGATCCATGTAGCCGGCCCCAACATAGTTGGGATTGAGGCTTAGATGATGATGATGATAATTATGAGCAGCATATGTAAACTTAAAATCAAAATAGATACATGTATGCTATATAATTAAAATACTATGACGATGACAAGAAATATGTAAATAATTAACTCAACTAATCTTCAACCTACAATCTGCTTTTTGTGAAAAAAGACCAATTGAAGGGGGGGTTACATTATTTAATATAACTATTGCATGTTTATATCCTATATAATATCAATATCTCGTTGTATTATAATATATAGAACATAGTTGTAACTTTTCTTACATAAACAATATGATTTTTATATAGAACCGCTTACCCACATACCGGCACCGCAGACCCGCTTTCATTGCGAGTATGGGTATCGTTCGGATCTAGATTTTTACTATGCGGGTCTAGAAACGGAACCGAACCCTCTAAATTAATGGGTATGGGTATGGGTATGAGCATACCCACACAACACCTACACCGTTAGACACCCCTACTGACGCCCTTCTCCTCGAGAGATTCATTTGAAAGAGCACAAGTCACTATGTTATCCTAATTTTACTTGCCCCCAAGAAGGATGGTAATGCAAAATGTCTCTAGATTCCCTGCCCATCAACAAGTTCACCATCAAGTATCGATTTCCCAGCCCATGCCTTGACAACATGCTCCATTATTAACTGGATCCCAATGGTTCTCGAAAACAAATGGAAGACAACTTCTAAAACCTCAATGGATTATATGGATGGTTGGCCATGCCCATTGGTTTTCCACTGCTCCCAACTCAAGAGAGTAATGAAACATGTTCTACAACCACTCATAAGAAAATTTCTATTGGCCTAATTTGATAATGTTTTGATAGAACACTTTGCACATCTTTGACTCATCTTTGAGATACTTCATTTTGAGAAATTGTATATCAGTTTGAAGAAATGCTAGTTTCTCCAAGTCAATGTCATTTTCCTTTGTTTTGTTGTTTTCGTTGAGGAAATTAAGGCTAACCCTAACAAAGTCAAGACCTTACTAAGTGGCCCACACCAACCACAATTTCGAGCTTGATAGCATTAAGGAGTAGCCTCTTTCTACAATATATTTGTCTGGGGATTCAGCATTGTCATGGATCCAGTCACTGAATTAATGAAGCATGACAAGTTAGAGTGAACTCCATCTACCATGCGAGCCTTTGCAAATATCAAGTCAAAATTTACATAAACTCATGTACTTTGTCATCATCATTTTCCCATTCCATTTGAGGCTTTATGTGCGTCTACCATTGACGTTGGTGGTGTTTCAGGCCAAGAAGGTCGCCCAGCCTCATTCTTCAGTGAGGAACTTAGTGATGCAAAGCATAAGTACTCAACTATGACAAAGAATTCTAAGTTGTAGTTCAGATCCAACAACATTGACATCTCTATCTATTACACCAAGAGTTTATTCTTAGGATCGCATCATCAAGCCCTACGCTTGAACTCAGAGAGGAATCAAAGTGTTTGATATGCCAAGTGGCATGAGTTTTCCCAAGAATACACTTTTGTAACTTTTGTTCTCAGCCATCGCTCAATGTTGAGAAGAAGGCTAACAACTAACAAATTGTTGTTTGACTCTCTCTACACTATGAGCTTTGACCGCTTGAAAGACCAAGATCCTCTTGCCCTGATTTTGGCTTGAATTATCCGAAGCTAATTCATAGCATTGTTGGACACTCTCTAGAATTTGTGCTCCTAGATGGTTTCCTTTTGTGCTTGTAGAGTTGTGTGGTCCCTCTTATTCTTTTTGAGATTTTCTTGTGTAGGAACAAAACACAAGTGGAATTCCAAGCCCCATTGGTACAGATAAGACCATCACCCCCGTATCGGATAGATTTTTATGACCTTCCTTAGACGTGATCTCGTGCATTGCAATGTGTAATGTCATACTTGTCGATTGGCAGAATCTAAGTGGCAAAACATTGGCCTGTACTATACCTATGTTTGTTCCTCATGAACCTTAGAAAGATTTGAGCATGGACTTTGTTCTTGGCCTCCCCCTCACTAAAGGTTTTCAATCCTCATTGTTGATAATTATTTTTTTAGGATAGCTCACTTCATTCCATGTAGTAAAACTTTTGGTGCCTTTAGATTACAATTAGCACGCATCTACTTAAGTAATTCAGCTACATGGCCTTTCCTCTAGCATGGTGTCTGAAAGCAATGTCAAATTAATCTATTACTTTTTTAAGACAATGTGAAAGCTTTTTAGCAGCTAACTCAATTTTTCCTCTACCTTCCGCTCTTGGACTGATGATCAAACTAGGTGTTTAATCACATTTTGGGTAACCTCTTTGTTGTTTGATAGGGAATCATTTAAAAAAAAACTCATATTTACATTTGCAAAGTGCAAGAAAAATTACACAATAGCTCAAGCAATAGGTCATAGGGAAAGTCCATGAAGACTGTCCACGAATACAATCACATAGACCTATCAAACTAGTGTCTTTACCTCATGATGCATGGCTTTCCCACACTACAGAAATTTTTGGCCAATGCATACGTGATTTACAAATCGAGTTTTCTACATATGTTCATTGCAGGTACTTGGAATTGAAAGTTAGCCATCTTGTGATGGTTCATGCGCGTCTTGAACGTTATCCCAAGAACCTCCATCATGAAACTTAATGCTCGAAGCGTCATGACAATAATTCATACAAAAAGACCTAATGTTCATGTACTAGACCTACCAGTAGATATGGGCATAAGTACAATATTCAATGTGGGGGACCTTTACCCTTATTGAGGTAGCTTCAAGCCACCTACACCATCAGCAAGATCGTCTACCACTCATGCTAGTTCTCAGTAACTACATCAGTTGCACATGTTCTTCATTGCATCAAGGTCATCATGGAGACATCACATCGTTCTCACCAGTCAAGCGGTCATTCACTGCTACCTTGCTCGATGGCATGATTGTCCTCTTTCTGATGTGACTTGGACCATGGAGGATGAGTTTTATAGACTAGAAAACAATCATCTAGAGCAGTCATTGCCATGTCGACTAGGAAAGGTTTGAGTCTTTTGCATCCAACATAGTTGATGCAAGACAGACACCCCATACGCATATTTATTTATGCAAACATTGTTGTTCAAAAAATCATTAGGCTTTATTTACATTGCAATTTACACCGGCCCTATTTTATTGCATTTTATCTTGAGTTATATTATTAGTGGGATTTTGTTAAGCCATGGGGTTCTTGTAAGGGGAGTGAAATCACCCCTTTACTAAAAATTTTGAAGAATTGACATCCATTCCAAACACTCTCAGAGGTATGATGGAATGGGCATAAATTTTCCAAATTTATTAAACATTGGTATACAAAAGACCATTAGAAAGCAGCGGAATAAAAATAGCTGACTATATTCAATTTCATAAAAGGTTTACAAAAATACATCAAATTCTCCCATTAGGGTTTACATCAAGACACACAATTAGGATCTAGATAGAGGGAAGTCTAGACTACTACAATCTTGTCTCCAAGCAACATCTCCATCAACTGAGTCCAAACTAAAAGCTAAGATCTTCCTTGTCTTGTCCATCACCTTGCTCAGCACCTGGGTGGTTGGGAAGGCACCCAGCAAAAAAGGAAAGGGAAGAAAAGTATGTGTCACAAAACTAGTTTAGGATATCAAGATAAGTAAAGCAAATAAAAACAGGCTAGGGTTCATCATAAGATGAAGATAACAAGAGTATGAGGCTATATAATAAAGAAGCTTGCCATTAACAAATATAATAAAAAGGATTTGCATGTAAGATAATTATGTCTATCCAAGGAATTAAATGTCGATACCGACGCCTTATCGACGGCGTGGAAATAGATATTTACAGGTATACCGACGGAAATATCGACAGATGCAATCTTGGACTTATCGACGCCTAAATGAACGAATTAAATCATGAAATTTTACAGGCGTGGTCTCAACACCTAGATGCAACGTTTTATGCAATAAAATTCTATATTGGGTATGGGGGGGTCAATCATGTGGGAGGTAAGGAATCAATCTTGTTTTTTGGAGATTTCGATGAAGGATTTCGATGACAAAATATAAGAATTAAGATCTGAAATTTTAGTAGACCAATCCATAAACGCATGTGTACAAACTTATGCAATAATATTCAACTTACAACAAACATATAACAACATAGTAAATTACTAACTCACATCAGTTGTATGTTGAGTGGCGCGCTGGTTCACTATACATACGCTGCTGATATGGATATTGTTGTTCCACATATTGCTCACATGTCATCAAAGCTCTATAAGACTTGTTGTATGAAACAACATGCTCCTCATACACTTCAGGATTGACTACTGCATCATCCCAATCTTTGGGAAATGTTCTTCTAAATCTTTGACATATTTTTCCTTGTTTGCTAAATTCCTGGGAGGCTGAGAAGAAGCGGGAGGAGGTGCCCATGCTCGAGGAGCTTGAGGTTGTAATGGAACACCGACAATAGGAAAAACTATAGTATGTGCACCACTCCATGTTTGCCCTCCATCTTTATAGTATGCTTCGGTGTTCACCCAAAAGCATCCATAAGGGCTACGGACAGAGTATGCTTTATGATATCCCAAACCAACTTCTAATTGTAATCTTAGTGGTGGTTCAACTTGATATCCAGAATACCCATGTTGGGACTGAGAAGTCTGAGTCTCTTAGATGAGTATGGAAGGTCTGCCCAAAATAACATATAATCTTAAATTTTTTGGAGTGGATCTAAGATTTGGGTGTATTTAGAGATTTTTGGAGAGCATTATGGCAAAAATAGAAGAAAATTGAGAGGGGAGGGGTTGGAAATGATGAAGAATGAAAGAAATTAAGAAAATATACCTTGATTAGGGCTGATTTGAGCTCCAAGGAAAGAAATCGCCCAAAATCTCCTTGCTTCTTCACTCCAACGGCAGCAACAGACTCTAGTTCGCAAATCTCGGTATGTCGGGGCAGCATACCGCCGATACCGCCCTTAAGTGGGAAATTTTGCACTGCAGCCCTCGAAAACCGCCAATATCGACCGGTTTTACAGGTAAACCGGTGGGTTTACCGATATTTGCGAGCCTAACGACAGACTTGCGTGAACTGATGGCAGATTGCGTCGATATCGAGATATCGAGTGATATATCGACGATATCGTCGATATCTTCTTCCTTGTGTCTATCTAACTAAGTAGGGTTGAGGCACCTACCGGACCTCTAACCTTAGGTGAGGGGAGAATAAGACATTCCCAGTCACCTACAATATTATGGGGAGAATAAGACATTCCCCAGGGGGATTATTTACATGCCCTCTGTGGGTGGTTGTACATAAGTACCGCTACTTTAAATTAAATAGAACATAAATCCACATGCTAGAAAAAGTAGTCATGGAAAGAATAATCATATGAATCAATAAGCATGGCAGTGGGGTATAAGACCCAAACAAGAAGAAATTATAATCTAATTTGAGGCATGAACAACATTATGATTCAAGAATAGAATATTTAGGGTTCATTTAAGCCTCATTAGGAAAATATAGGGTTTGGCTACAATTATCCCAACATACATAAAGAGGGATTGCACATACATAGCACATACCTCTCTTACTGATATCAATTACTAACTTTCACCACTTTAATTGAATCCAAGTTCCACTTTGCCTATTTCAATGTATTAACATGTATTAGAGTACATAGTACACATTAACGTATAGAAACCCTAATTTCGGAACTTTTTAGCAAAACTCATATTTAGATTTTGAAAATATCACCAATGAACTTATTAGGTTCTCTTGATGAAGAAAACATATTTTTATGTTAATTTTGGAGTTATGATGATTGAGATGTAATTTTTATGGATTTTATGCATTAAATTCATTTTACAAAAATCACCCTTCGTCAAAAGAGAGAGGGAGAGGGAGAAAACACCATTTGACCCAAGATCAGGTTTGAAGTTGCATAGGTAACCAAACTAGAGCTTCTAGAGAAGGTAAAACAGCAAGAAACCAAAACTCTAGAAGAACATGGTAAAAAGAGATGGAAATCATCGATTTTCAACATAGAAGCATGAGTTTTAAACATGTACTAAGCAATATATGAGAAGCGGGTTAACCAAACTTGCCTCTAGGAATGTAAGGTCCAAACAGAAATGATCCAGAGATTATAAGGCATGGTTACTCCAATCTAAGCTCCTTTATTGAGCAAAGATCACCGTCTCCACTTTAGAGGTGCAAACCCTAGCAAAAGAGCATGGAGATGAGATGTTTTAGGGTTTTAGGTGGAGTTTTACCATGTATGGTCATGGTTCCGACCTAGGTGTAAGGAAGACTAACAGTATGAAAATAGGGAAGGAAGGGAGGAAACTTACTAGTTTTGGTTGAAATTACCAAGGAGGAGCTTTAGAAACCCTAATAGAGCAATTTGGAAGCCCTAGGAGCCTTGCCTTTTTCACCAAGGTAGGTTCCCTCGATTACCTTGGGACAGCAACTTTGTTGCCAAATACAGAAGGAACTATTATCTAAGCTAGAGGAAAGAAAAGGAGAGTAAGAGTTTTCGAATTGTGTGTTGGGAAGGGGTATACATGGCTATATAAAGAAAGAGGTGAAGCATGAGGTGTCTTAAGGGACTTTCCATGTGTCTTTAGCCTAGGGCTTGATGGCCATGCAAGAGGATAGCTCATGGACTCTTCTTGGATATCAAAATTCGGTCCTAAGAGCCCACAGATCCTTCTAGGCCATCCCCACCGTTTTTCAAGAAAGAAATAACCTCATTGGTTGATAGCTTTTAAAGATAAGCACATTTATAAAGAGGGTAATCCCTATAATGCCCTTGGAAAGAAATACCATCAAACCAAGGTGAAACTAGGTTCTCCGATGGTTTAAAATCTCGTTAATGGTAAGGGAATATCTAAGGATTAAAATTCAGTTGATAATTTGCAAAGAAAAACCTCCCAATTGGGTAAATTGCATAAAAGTCCAGAATGTGCCTAAAATTGCATAACTTGCACAAACAACATCCAAATCGAACCAAATTTGAAACTTAGGATCATTTTATGTTTTCAAATCATATCAAAATGTTAGATTAAGGTTTAGAGCACTTAATTATGGTAATTAAGCTTTCACTGAGGTATTTGTGCATAAACCCTTCCATTGGTATAATTAATGAATAAATGTTCACTAAACCACTATAAATTCCACTAATTAAATAGAAAGTCCAATAAGGGAAATGAAAGAAAAAGATGGGAAAGAGGGCCAAAAGACAAAATTTCAAAATTCGGTATGTTACAACACTCCACCCCTTAAAGAGGATTTTGTCTCCGAAATCACAAGCAAGAAGGGAAGGGTGAGTGTGCAACATCTCATCACAAAACATCAGGTTATTTCTCCAGCCTTAACTTCCACCAAACAATTCATCAACATATACTCCACAAGCATCTCAACATAGGTTATGTTCTCAAGGATCACCTTAGGTTCCATTATTTAGATATTCTTTTTAGGAGATTTAACATTATTTACATTTTTGGCTCATTAAGATTATATTTATTATGATATCACATTATCATTATTATTCTTTTAATTGTGTCATGTCATTTTTACTTTGTTTCCAAAAGAGTTATATTTCATTATTATCCATGAAACATCGTATATATATATCTCATTTATCTTTATTTTAGCAAATTATGGGTTACTCGATTCCCTCAATATACTTGATCATATCCTTAATATTTTGAACTTTGACTTCATTATCCTTATACTATCACCACATTAAGTTATAACGAATTATTTTGCATGAATTATTCAATTTTTCATTAAATCTTCATTCAATCCAAATTATGTCACATCAATTACATATATTTATATTAAACGTTATCTCATTGCCACATTATCTTTATTTCTCACATTAATGTCATCATTAATCATTTTCTCATATTTATTTATATTATTGATTTGCACATTTATGTGAATTAAATCACTTCATATTCATATTGAAGCCACTCCATGTATTTTAATGATCAAGGTGAGGCATATTACGAATTGATTCACATTTTTAAAAAAAAATGGCCATTCATTCATCCCGTGGCCGGGGGGTTTCGAACTTGATACCTCTCGGTCTTACATCAGTACTTTTACCATCTGGGTGCCATCTCTTTGGCCGAATTGATTCACATTAAGTGACTAATTGTGTGTGTATTAGATAACAAGGTAACATACCATGCATTTCATATTGATGACTTGATTAATATGTGATTAGATGATTATATATATCATTTATGTGTATCAAAGTAAGTTAACTGATTATGGCACCTAATGTCATTAATGTATCATGAAAGGCATTAAGGATGTATATGTTAAGGTTAGATGATTACAACTTAGGGTTCAGGTTAATATGATCACTATATTTTACTTAGCATGTATTAAGTCCAAGATTAGGTTATAGTTATCTTACTTGTCATTTCATTAGGGTTTATTGGTTTATGACATGGTCAACATCATGCCTATCCATTATTAGTATTAAAATGTGAGTTACTCTGATTATGTGCATTAGATATTCATTAGGGTTCAAATATATGAACTATTCATTAGATGATCGTTATATGTTCTTTTGGATATAAAGAAACATGTGGTTACAACTATAACTTGTTTGGTCAAAACTAAGGATTCAAGCACACTAACTTCTGAATTAGGGAGTTAGGGTTTCTAAAGTCAGAGTAGCTATATTTCAGTATGTTACATGACTCCATTCCCTTGGAAAGGATTTCATCCCCAAAATCTAACTACCCAAACATCATCAAACCAACTACTCTCCACCCCTTAAAAGGTTTGACCTACCAAGCCAAACTAATCTAGAGGTAAAAGGGTGAGTCTAACTAGACCATATACAAGATACATCATGCTTCACTGTGCACCTTGATTGCTTACTAAACACCAAACTTCAAAGTCTAAGTTCTAGGGATAACTATCTAAACATGTGGTTATATGGGTCATAAGGGAACTATATTGGGTATCCATCCTCAAACAAATCATCATATACCTAAAACTTAGGGTTCCCAAAGATATACAACATAGATGTCTAAGGTCACTATTGCCTAAAAGCAAACTATTTCGGACAATCCATTTCAGCTTAGGCCAGGCCGGTATCATATGGATCTGGGAGTCCTCGTAAACCAAGCAAGTGGCGCGGAGGAAAATATTGCCAGCCCCCAGAACCTGATCCTTTCTAGACACATTTGCTTCAACTTCATGCCCTAATAGTTGCATAAAGGCAAACTTAAACAACATTAAGTTATGCATATTTTAGTTATGAGTATTTTAGGATTTTATTCATCATGATACTAATGTGGAACTATAGGGTCCTAAATCAACCTTTCATCATTTATAGATCAACTCTAGGGAAACCATGTCACCAAAAGGAACTATGTAAGGCAGGGATTCTAATTAGAGAGACAAAACTGAAATAGCCAGATTTCGACTACCATGGGCTCTGATACCATGCCTCAAGGGGAGTGAAATCACCCCTTTACTAAAAAATTTTGAAGAATTGACATCCATTTCAAACACACTCAGAGGTATGATGAAATGGGCATAAATTTTCCAGATTTATTATAATGGTATGCAAAAGACCAAAGTGTTGCAGCGGAAATAAAAAAATAACTGACTATATTCATTTTTTGATAAAAGGTTTACAAAAATACATCAAATTCTCCCATTAGGGTTTACATCAAGACACACAATTAGGATCTAGATAGAGGAAAGTCTAGACTACTACAATCTTGTCTCCAAGCAACATCTCCATCAATTGAGTCCAAGCTAAAAGCTAAGATCTTCCTTGTCTTGTCCATCACCTTGCTCAACACCTGGGTGGTTGGGAAGGCACCCAGCAAAAAGGGAAAGGGAAGAAAAGTATGTGTCACAAAACTAGTCTAGGATATCAAGATAAATAAAGCAAATAAAAACAGGCTAGGGTTCATCATAAGATGAAGATAACAAGAGTATGAGGCTATATAATAAAGAAGTTTGCCATTAACAAATATAATAAAAAGGATTTGCATGTAAGATAATTATGTCTATCTAACTTAGTAGGGTTGAGGCACCTACCGGACCTCTAACCTTAGGTGAGGGGAGAATAAGACATTCCCAGTCACCTACAATATTATGGGGAGAATAAGACATTCCCCAGGGCGATTATTTACATGCCCTCTGTGGGTGGTTGTACATAAGTACCGCTACTTTAAATTAAATAGAACATAAATCCACATGCTAGAAAAAGTAGTCATGGAAAGAATAATCATATGAATCAATAAGCATGGCGGTGGGGTATAAGACCCAAACAAGAAGAAATTATAATCTAATTTGAGGCATGAACAACATTAGGATTCAAGAATAGAATATTTAGGGTTCATTTAAGCCTCATTAGGGAAATATAAGGTTTGGCTACAATTTTCCCAGCATAGGGTGTAAGGAATGCACATATATAAAGAGGGATTGCACATACATAGCACATACCTCTCTTACTGATATCAATTACTAACTTTCACCACTTTAATTGAATCCAAGTTCCACTTTGCCTATTTTCAATGTATTAACATGTATTAGAGTACATAGTGCACATTAACGTATAGAAACCCTAATTTCGGAACTTTTTAGCAAAACTCATATTTAGATTTTGAAAATATCACCAATGAACTTATTAGGTTCTCTTGATGAAGAAAACATATTTTTATGTTAATTTTGGAGTTATGATGATTGAGATGTAATTTTTATGGATTTTATGCATTAAATTCATTTTACAAAAATCACCCTTCGTCAAACCATAAAATCAGACCATGAAAATATTTTTATTTGATAGAGATCAATTTTCCAATTCCAAAACATATTTATTTGTCAAATTTGGATAAGCGGTTTAGAAGATATGAACTTTTCAATACTGACCAATAGGAAATTGCCACATCATCAAACCGATCGAGATAATTAAAGAGAGAGGGAGAGGGAGAAAACACCATTTGATCCAAGATCAGGTTTGAAGTTGCATAGGTAACCAAATAGAGCTTCTAGAGAAGGTAAAACAGCAAGAAACCAAAACTCTAGAAGAACATGGTAAAAAGAGATGGAAATCATCGATTTTCAACATAGAAGCATGAGTTTTAAGCATGTACTAAACAATATATGAGAAGGGGGTTAACCAAACTTGCCTCTAGGAATGTAAGAAGGTCCAAACAGAAATGATCCAGAGATTATAAGGTATGGTTACTCCAATCTAAGCTCCTTTATTGAGCAAAGATCACCTTCTCCACTTTAGAGGTGCAAACCCTAGCAAAAGAGCATGGAGATGACATGTTATAGGGTTTTAGGTGGAGTTTTACCATGTATGGTCATGGTTCCGACCTAGAAGAAGGTGTAAGGAAGACTAACAGTATGAAAATAGGGAAGGAAGGGAAGAAACTTACTAGTTTTGGTCGAAATTACCAAGGAGGAGCTTTAGAAATCCTAATAGAGCAATTTGGAAGCCCTAGGAGCCTTCTTCACCAAGGTAGGCTCCCTCTATTACCTTGGGACGGCAACTTCGTAGCCAAATACAGAAGGAACTATTATCTAAGCTAGAGGAAAGAAAAGGAGAGTAAGAGTTTTCGAATTGTGTGTTGGGAAGGGGTATACATGGCTATATAAAGAAAGAGGTGAAGCATGAGGTGTCTTAAGGGACTTTCCATGTGTCTTTAGCCTAGAGCTTGATGGCCATGCAAGAGGACAGCTCATAGACTCTTCTTGGATATCAAAATTCGGTCCTAAGAGCCCACAGATCCTTCTAGGCCATCCCCACTGTTTTTCAATAAAGAAATAACCTCATTGGTTGATAGCTTTTACAGATAAGCACCTTTATAAAGAGGGTAATCCCTATAATGCCCTTGGAAAGAAATACCATCAAACCAAGGTGAAACTAGGTTCTCCAATGGTTTAAAATCTCGTTAATGGTAAGGGAATATCTAAGGATTAAAATTCAGTTGATAATTTGCAAAGAAAACCTCCCAATTGGGTAAATTGTATAAAAATCCAGAATGTACCTAAAATTGCATAATTTGCACAAACAACATCCAAATCGAACCAAATTTGAAACTTAGGATCATTTTATGTTTTCAAATCATATCAAAATGTTAGATTAAGGTTTAGAGCACTTAATTATGGTAATTAAGCTTTCACTGAGGTATTTGTGCATAAACCCTTCCATTGGTATAATTAATGAATAAATGTTCACTAAACCACTATAAATTTCACTAATTAAATAGAAAGTCCGATAAGGATAGAAATGAAAGGAAAAGATGGGAAAGAGGGCCAAAAGATAAAATTTCAAAATTCGGTATGTTACAGTTCTACTCCCACATTCCCTACCTCGTAATTCATCACATTTTTCATGTCTGCATATAGGTTATATCCTCACTTACGAGGACTGAATTGAGTGATTAAGATTTTAGTTTATATTTTATTTCCAACTAGTTATCAGCTTAACGTTAGCCGTTTAGGGTTAAGTTGGTAGGTATGCTTAGCCAGGTTAGCAAGTGACTTAGTCTTAACCATTCTAGATATCTGTGACTGGAAATGAAGAATGTTCACAACCATCTTCCCACACTACAGATTTTTGGGTGGTCTGCTATCATAACTAGTTAGAAACATCCATATAGTGCAGGCCATGGACATGAATGAGTTTATTTGGTGACTTGAGCAGTTACACTTGGCAAATTTGGAAGGAACAGAATCACAAGGAACTTACTGGGGAAATTAGCTGTGAAATGGGTGATGACCAGACTCTAAGACGAGGAGTTAATCCCTCATCTTCATGCTGCTAAAACAGCCTTGAAACCGATGAGCACGTGTAGTTTACTTTGATATAGCTTCTCGAGCTTGGTCCCATGTTAAGGGCTAGTTTGGTGGGATGTAGTCGAGTGTAATTGTGTGAATTAACTATGCAAAAAATACACAGCAAACTCAAACTGTGTCATCCGGCTATACCCCCACCAAACAGGCCCTAAGTCGATTACACAATCTGTTCTATATAATATGGCAGATATTCTCTACAGTAAAAGAAGGCATGGTTGGTCGATATCAGTCCTCATCCTACAGAACCTGTGGATAGAGCGGAATCTGCAAATTCTTAAGAAGCACGGAACAAGAGAGAAGGCATTTTGCGTGCCTTTTGGCGATTTGGAGCTCTTCTACATATTTGTCATCTAGTTTCCACTGTCATATGACTGGGTGATAGCTCTACAGAAATGCACAGCAAAGTCAGAGACATGTAATGCCTTTTCTTTCTGAATGGAAATGGAAGTAATGGCTTTCATATTTCCAAAAAAATGGCCGGAGGTTGTAGTCATCAGCCTTGTGAGCAGATGTTCTATGTGAGATATCACCTCGTCCTTGAACGACAAACGTTTTTGTAATTCAATCCGACAATTTTTCCTTTAATATGAAATTTTATTATATTCATTGCTACTCAGCCCAAGGAAATCAAACATGAACAGAAATATGAGCGTTGAGGCAATCAGGCAAAAGACTTACGGGAAAGCGACGACCTTGGAGCCATCGATCCGAAAGGGGCAGACAGCGAGCTGGAGTAATTCGTAGGACTCGGCTGCCAGTTTCGCCTTGAGGTAGGCGATGCGAGGGATGTCTATGGGAAGCACCCTGTGCCAAGGTCGGCGCGCGCCGCCCGTCTTCTGTGCGGAAATGGCGATGTACTGCGATTGCTGGATATGGTCCTTGATCCGTTCGACGGTGCCAGCGAAGTTCGTCTTGTTCACCTGAACCACAGAAGCGACGGTAGTGGCGCCCAACCGTTGCTTTGATCCCATATCCGACACCACCCGCCCGGCGGTATCACCTCTTCCACGGTTCCACCCACGGGCAGTCACTGTGCTGTGCGGCCTTGTTCGTGAGACGGCGTGGGGAGGGGGTTTAGACGGGGTTTTCTTTATTATTACGTCATGACTTCAGGCCTTCCAACTCTTTTTGAAAAAATTGGCATTTTTATTCATCGTGTGGCTATGGGTTGAACCTAATATCTTATGTAATAATTTGAAACTGAGGATCTAACTATTTAGGTGTCCCTCTTGGACAGGACAAGCCTTCCATCTCGTAGAGTTTAAAGGGTGAAATTTACTTTTAAAATAGAAAATTTTGATCAAATCAATACAGGTATCATACGAGCTATAACGCCCAACGCAACAAGGAAGGGAATTCTATATAATACTATATAAGAAAACTCGTGGAGGTTTTCTTATGCAATTCTATCTTGTATTTGTCAAAATTACAATGTAGTATTTACATTCTAATCTATACTAATATAGAAAAGAGGGGGTGGATTTTCTGAAAAAGAGATTATGTATTTAGTTAGGAATTGTTTGTTATTGTAATTAGGCAACATTCTAGAGTATGGAAGGGTATGGGTAAAAAAAGATACAAAATTTCAATTTACAATTTAATCCTCTAAAAATGTTATATGATAAGTGATAAGATGAATTGAATCTAAATGTTTTTCTTTTATCTTCTGAGTAGCATATTGAAGCTTGTCTAATCTATATAAGAAAGCCTAGGGGGTCTCTTTTGCAATTCTTTCTTGTGTATAAGAAAGCCTAGGGCGGGTCTCTTTTGCAAAAAAAAATCTATTTTTCAAATTACAGAGTAGTCCTTATATTCTAATCTACATATATAAGAAAGAATGTGCGGGTATTTGTGCAAATCTTTTTATATTTTTTGTTACAAATTAATTTTTTAATGTAATAAGGCAGACATAGGAGAGTATAAAAGGGCATAGGTGTAACTTTTTCTTATTAAAAATTATAAATTAGTCATCTAACAATGCTATATAAAAGGTCGTAGGAGGGGTTCAATGTTGTTTTTGCCTTTTTATTTTTTTAAATAATTGATTCACACTTGTCAAACTATGTATGAAAGGTCGTGAGAAGGGTTTATGTAATTTTTATCTTTGGTTTTTTAGATATTAATTGGGCAATGTGTATTCTAATAATGGTATTTCTACGACGTAGTGGGAGTTGACTCCTATTATTCTTCATACTCGTGACGTCTTTTTTATGATTACTAGGGTTTTGAGAGTAAGCTCATATGAGGTGAAGGACGTGGTCGCTTTAACATGACATTAGGAAGGATCTGTGTAGTAATATTGTCGAGGGGGCAGTTATTATTACTTTTATTCATTACTTCTCTTTTTAGTGATCGTCTTCTTTCTTAAAAGTGTGTCTGATTTAAAATCAGTTGTAAAGTTTTGACATATATTTTTGTCTTCAAAACTACCTTACTCGCAATATAATTACATATTAACTCGAATTAAATCTTTCTTTTTTGTTAGCTAAATAAGGTGATGCAATGCCATATTTTAGAACTTCAAAGTAATTTAATATTCTCATACCCATGCAATGCATGGGATATATCTTGTAAAAGAGGAGCGAGGATGGACAAAGGTTTCATTTCTTATAACATATATCATACGTATATTGTAACGACCGATAAACAAATCGTTACTGATTAAACGAAATTAAACATTAGCAGCGGATTGCTGAAAATCACTAAAAATTAAAACCATTTACAAAGAGATCCAAATATAGGAAAACTCTTTCATCAAGAACCAATGTATAACATTTACATCCTGGTTCATAAGTACATAACTTGTACCATCTCTTCTCGAGGATTACAAACATCAACTGCCCTATTAACATTATATACAGACATCATAAGAACCTCAAGGCATCAAGACAAAATCTCAGATTGATTCATTAAAAGCACTAACTACTAACTTTGAGGACCTGAGAGTACAGAGACGACACATAGGACTACTATTTATATGACTTGACAGACAATATCTCCACCTGAGATCTCACTATTGTCCATGCTGACACTGTCCTTTCTCTGGTGTGGGGATTCTATTTCCTTGTCCGCGTCCACCTAAAAATGTTGGATCACACGGGGGTGAGACAATTGAAAATTGCCCCAGCGAGAGATATAACTCTTCGCTAAAACATTATTATTGCAGTTTATTAGAATAAAATTGAGCAGAAGGATTTTATATATATTTAACAGCAGATAAATCACTGTATGAACAGAGTGAAGTAATCTCCTTTCCTAAGGAGAACATTGCATCTACACATGGTAGAGTCGTAATTCATCCATCTACTTGTAATAAATGTAAAGAGATATAAATAACATCTATCAACTAGAGATGCATAAAAGAAATGTAACATCAGCCAGTAAATTTCCATATTCAATCCTTAAGCAAACATGTTATACAGTTGATTACATTTTACAATCACACTTATGCCCTGAGGAGATGAGGTATACTGCTCATACTCCAACCGACCATTGTAAAGTCGAAATCGGTACCATACAAGGTCAATGGAAGAGCCGGCTTCCAAGACCTCCCACGTCTCGGTCAGTGCGAGATCACATGCAGGACATCTTGTGTCTCTGCTATATAGCTTTCCAGGGTATACTGGCAACTTTGCTATAGAGTTACAGTGACGGCTGTACTCTCTTCGCGATCGAGAGATTTCATGTTTACCTCCATCGATCCGGCATTAAGTATTATTGGGAGATGGGTACTGCGTCTAACCCAATCATCGGGAGATTCATGATACATCCATCCTGGTACAAACAATGAAGGATTGAGAGGTTTAATGTTTACCTTCCACCAATTCCCTATTAGGATGTAAGGATATGTTCGCCCATCAACCCCTACATATTCAAAAATATGCGAACTCTAGGTTATGCCACGGAGCAACCTGTTTCACCATCACCAAATTACTGACGATGATGGATCTATGGTCAGGGCTCTACATGATATGATTTCGCTTGATTAATTAAGTACAGTAGTATATTCTTTTAGCATCAGTCAAGTTCTCAAACAGGAATTATTATGACAATTGCTACAAAGAAACATGTATTATTATCATCAATTACTTCTCAGTCTTTATAAGACATTGGAATCTCAGTCCCTCATTTCATTACTTGAAAGTTCACATTTCTCAACAACATCATTATCATACTTATCAAATCTGGGTATTCATACCCTCAGTTCATCACTAATCATTGTTACCAACTATTAGGTAACTTATTACCTCTAGGTCCTCAGAATGAGGTATACATGATACTTGTTACACAAGCATCTCACATGGCTCACAAGGCCATAAGGTGTCTTGTCACCTTTCACTGGGCAACAACTTGTTCATATGGCTCACAAGGCCAATCAACATCTATATAAAATAATCATCATAGCTCATATTTGGTTATGTTTATCATATCATGATACCAGTATGGTTGATACACATGATAACAGCCATAAAAATCACTTATCACATCATGTGATACAATAGTAACACCACCATTCCTTTATAAGGATTAGGGTTTACTATCAAATAGGATTTTCCATTCCAGTGCTCAATTTAGGGTTAGGATTTCCCATTTCACATTAGTTAGGGTTTCATGTTCACATTATTAGTCCAACCCTAATATATTGCTCCACACCCCTAGGAGCATTCATAGACATCTCAAGTATCCACTTAAACTTATTTCTTTCATCATATATCATTAATGATTATCAATACAAGGTATGAGATCATTTCTCATCCTTTCCATGGTATGATTATATCATACTCATTAGTTTGTCTTATCCTTTTCTCAAGGTATATAGCCCATGCTTATCAAAATACATCAAACTCATTACATCTTATTGTAACATTTTACATAACACTCTCCATGTGTTTCTTATCTAAAAATATTGGATTAGAGGTTCATCAAGGTATATCTACCTTGAAATGCTAAATGTAATAACTATCATGTCTTGATGTATCCCTTCTCTCATCACTTCTATCTTGCTTGGGCTTATCAACTTATTTGGTATTAAGGTATTTCCCTCTTAATACTTTTAACCACTAACCTATCACCTTTATCATGTAGTGCATAGGTCACACATTAGAATCGTCCAACTATCTTTAATGATATGGACTTATCTAGTGATAAGGACATTGCTTACTATAAGGTTTCCTATAAATAGCCACTTGAAATATTTCACCTTTATACGATATTTCCTTCTATTTCATCATTAGGGTTTTCTTATACCATTACCTAGAAAGTAGGGTTATGATTTATTGTCATATCGCCCAAGATCAGGGATTATGTATTATAACTTCAATTAGAGTTTCAAATACCTTCACCCTGTACTAGGGCTCCTGATCATACCATTGCATAGGGTTTCAAATGGCATCACCCTCAATTAGGGTTTCACTTGGCATCACTCTCAATTAGGGTTTCACGTGGCATGACCCTTAATTAGGGTTTCACACCCTTACCCTAGATTAGGGTTACATCCTTACCCTAGATTAGGGTTACACCTAGCATTACCCTAGATTAGGGTTAATGTTCATCAATCTTCTTAATTAGGGTTTCATGATTACTTCATCAAAGATCATACCCTAAAATCTTAGTTTATTCATATTGAAAGTGTTTGAGGCTTAGCCATTACATGATTATCCTACATGTATGGATTCCTCTCTCTCTCATCCTCTCTAGGATGTTGATAATGTCAAACTTGGATAAATTGGGTCAACCAACCCTTTATTCAATTAGGGTTGACATAGTGTATTAAAATATTGCTTACTTAAGCTTCAGGGATTAACTCATCTAGGGTTACCAATTACTTAGTACCTTTACAGGTACAACCCTAGTGATTATCTTTGAGATAAATCAGTAACAATTATAGGGTCAATTGATCCTTCATCACAATAAGTTTTCAATTGACATGATCACATTGAATCACTAAATGTTCTTGACCCTTTACTCTCTAAATGGTTTGAAACCATTTAGGAAAGAGGTGTGTTGAAACTGATTGGACTTGGGTCTCCAAACGGTTTGAGACCATTTGGACCCAAAGGGTCTTGAGACCATTTGGACCCAAATGATCTTGAGACCGTTTGGACTCAAACGGTCTTAAGATCGTTTGGTCCAAACCCTCTCAAAACCAAATGGACTAAAAAGGTCTTTCAACACTTAAACAATTCAAGGTTTCAATCAATAAACTGACTATCACTTGAATCCTTGATTCATTCATCAATTGAATTATTGAATCATCCTTCAATTAGACCATCAATTAGGGTTTTGAACCCAATCGAACTAGGATTTATAATCAAGAAACCTTCAATTATGGTTTTGAAATTAAGGAACCTTCAATGATTAACATTGTGGAATCGATTCAATTGAAATCAGTGAATCATCATCAACTTATGATATGACCTGACCTTAAACGGTCTTGAGGTCGTTTGGATGACCTCCAAATGGTCTTGAGGTCATTTGGATGACCTCCAAACGGTCTTGAGACCGTTTTCCCCATCCGTCATTAAAATTTTGTGAAATTCCATTAGGGTTTAGATCATTGGATTGATCATCAATTGAACTATTGATTGCATTTTAATTGGCTATCTCTGGACCTTCAATTACTCAACCATACTCAACCCTAGAATTCCAAATAGTCTTGGTTGACCTCCAAACGGTCTTGAGACCATTTGGGTGATCTCCAAATGATCTTGAGACCGTTTGGGTTAATCAACCCAATATTTTAAATCAACCAATTGAAATTTCAATACTTAACCCGATTAGGGTTTGATAATTGATGGACTTGCAACTGATAAACCCTTTGAAACAAATCAATTGAATCTAATGGGTCATCAACCATCAACATCAGCCTATGAACTCCAAACGGTCAACCACTCCAAACGGTTTGAAATAGTTTGGTTTCTAACGGTTTGTTGAAACCGTTTAACTAATTCAATGAAATTGATTGGTTTCCAACTTTTGAAATCGTTTGCCTAGGATATTTTTGATGTGTGTGCTTAGGATGATTTCATCATCATAAAGCTACGACCCTTCATATTTTGCTGTAATTTTCATGGTGGTTCTATTGATTTGATCAAGTGAATTTCAAGAAGAACAAATGATCAACAATTGATAAGGAATTGAATGCAATAACAATAGTAAGGGTTCAAGTTATAAAACTCGCCTCCAATTGAGCTTCAAAGCTTCAAGATCACGTCAAAAATGGTGGATGCAACTCCTTTCACTATCCCAAGGCTCGTCCTCAATCTTTGAGTGAAAAGGAATGGTTAGAAATGAAGATGGGATCGAGATAAGAAGAAATCATGCATTGATTTTCGATTTCCACCATGGAATTAAGGTGAAAGGAAGTCAAGAAGCTTACCAACAGGTTGGGGGTCATCCTCCTAATCCTCCAAAGCTCCCTTGGTCGTTTTTCAAGCAAAGAGAAGAAGTGGATTCGAAAAAGCCTTTGATTTGAGTTGTAAGAGGCATTTTTATAAGGAAATCAATGAGAGAGAAAATGCCTTATAAAAATCTTTTAATTCCAAAATTGGTGCCACCTCTCCCCACTCAATTCCTTGCATGCAAAGATATCTTACTCACTTCCAAATTCCTCTCCATTATGCATGAATTAAAGGAAAATAAATTAAGCACCTTAAATCATATAATACTAATATCCATAAGTTAGTGGATATTTCTTTTTCTTTTCTTAATGTGAGTGGGTTCTCCACTCACGTAGATATTTCCATTGCCTTTTCAAGGCACAAGGACGTCCACATTTGTTGATTTTCAACCAACACAATTTTGGTTGAAGGGCAAACCAATTAATATAATTATTTTTGCATTAAATTGAATTAGGGTTTCAATTATGCTTAAATCTTGATTATTTTAATATCAAGATTATCTCTCCTTCAAAGTAGCTCAAATGAGATGCCCTTCTCATTTTCTTGCCTCTACAAGATGACAAGAAATATTAGGGAGCTTATTGAAGTGGAAATTTCATAATGAACCCTAGGTTTTGGGTAAATTGTGTATTATACCAAAACTCGGATTTTAATGCACAAACATTGCTTTATCAGCTCTTTCTTGGTACTCAGGCTTTTTCCCAAGCCATACCTCTACATAATCTTCATTCTCATTATGCTTCAATACTTTGAGGAACATTTATCAATTAATATTTGCAAGTTAACCCCTCATATTGGGTAAATTGCACTTTAGTCCAAAATAAGCAAACATTGCTTCAACATTATTCAAACAGGACCAAAATTGAAACATAAGTTCCTCTTGAGCCTTAATTACTTTTCACAAAATAAAATTAAGGATCTAATTAACTTGCTTAAGTAAAACTTCTAGGGTTATGGAATAACCCAGGTCAGGGATATTACAAATTATAAACCCCTAACAAGGATTTCGTCCCCGAAATCCCAGATAAAGGAAGACAGATATTATTCATTCATCATACTATATAGTATTCACATAACATTTCATTATTATGGAGACACCATAAAGCTTTGATCAACACAAAGTTATTCCACACAAGTTTATCATAGAATGGTTCACACAGGACACATACTCCACTGTCCTTTTTATTATTAACTGTGGAATTAATTCTGTGTCAGGTAACATCTTTTCTTAATTTACTGTTTCATGTGACAAATCCTTGTTTCTGAGGAGTCTCCCATGATCCTTATTTAATTCAGCATTTCATTTTCATGATCACAATTATGTTATGTCACCCTCTTGGGACTATAAGTCTGTTCATACCTCGGTTGTGCCTACTAATCTGTTGACATAATACTAGGATTCCTTGTTACTTGTACCAACTATCTCATTGGTTGTACATTTTCTCATCATAAAGAGAATTTACTTATCAATTAAGAATTTATTTTAAAGATATCTTTAATTGTTATGTTTATGCAAAGCATAAATCCCTAACATATGATGTTCATATTATTTTATGTATAATTAAATTGATTTCATGGTTGACCATTCCAGGTAGCCAACATAAACCATTTGATATTTTTCAGATACCAAAATCTCTTACCTTGGTATCTATCACATGTGTTGAAAACACATCACATATTTATCTTCCTTTCATCTTGGGACATTACTTATTACATATATCTTCACCTTGGAATCAAAGTCCAAGATGAACTGATACTTTTCTAAGTATCCATCACATGAACATTTTTATCTTATGCACAACAAGTATCTTAAGACTTACTTGATTGCATGTCCCTGAAAGGAAAGAAAGCAAGGGATCGTATTCTTTTTATTATTTCATGAGTTTTCAACTATTCATGAATCATTTACTCTTTGTCTCATCCTAGGTTCCTTTCCCTCTGCATAAGAATTTTCAAGAATGATAACATGACATTATTCCTTTCTTTGTTATTATCTAACATGTTCATGAGCATCTTATGATCTCATCACATTTCCCATTTCCTCATTATGGGAAAAGATCTTTATTATACACACAACTTTATCGAACATGGATCACCTCCCTTGTTCTCATTCTTATCTTATGAGGAGTATATTTTTTACTTCCTTATACACACACTAATCTGGGATTATTTCATATTTCTCTTTCTTATTCTTAGGATATGACACATTTTTCCATTCCATATTTATAATTTCACGATACTCATTGGACTGTTTCAAAATGACTACTTGATCAGCGCAATCAAAAAGATAACAATCTAAGAGTTTCCATACTCACTTTATCATCAATATTTATATACCTGGCTAAGGTATATAAATACTGAGATTAAGTAGTATGCACTTTATATACTATCACATTCCTTACTTTTCATATTATCACAAGCATAAGATTTAACATTCCTGGATTTTATCCAGGTATCTCTTCTATACCACATCCTCTTCCATAGAGGTAAGAACAATATGAAACATCTATAATGTTACTGTACAAAATGTAAGTCCTTATAGGACTATTCAAGGAAAGCTCAATCAATTACTTTCTCAATTTAACTTAGGAAATCATAAAATGACATATTAGAATGAAATTATTTTGTCTAACCTGTCATGATTCACGGATAGTTCACTACCTTAGGTTGATTCTACCTCAGGGGTTGATTCACCATAACATTTCTGGATGAGCAATCTCTTACCAGATGTCCTACCTATCTACATTGGTAGCAAATTCTGGGCTTTATATGTGGTCTAGAAGGTTCTTTACCCTTTCCAAGTAGCCATTGACTTGGTGCAATAGGCTCTAGTTGTACTGGTGGTACCAAAAACTTCTTCCTTTTGGAACTACTAGGCCTTTGTTCCTGAGTTTGGATAGACCTTTTCTCAATCATCACCTTATTTTTTTTCTTCTCTGGGCAATACCTTAGGTTTCCTACACTTGTGACAGACCTTGATTTTAGGTTGTATCCTATTCCTTCCATCACTATTTATTGATTCAACAGGTTGAGGTTGAGCACAAATTCGGTCTAAATCCAGAATTTCATCATTGGGGGTTGGTAATCTAGGTTGTATTGCCAATGATTGATCCATTAAATACATCATAGTTGCCCTAATTTGCCCAACTGTGATACTTAAAGAAGGATTTCTTATCATAGTTGGATCAGCTTGAGGGTTCTCAGGCAGTTGTTCCTCTCTTGCATGATCCCATGCACCTCTTCCTGGTGCAGCATTGCTGCTTTCTGCAGCATATTCTTCGTGTGACTCAGCCATCTTCAAGCTTTACTTCTTTCTACTATGAGCAGAAGTCACTATCAGATAGACTGGAAGACACTTAGAATAGACTCTACTACCTTAGTCCTATGTCTCTGTAGACTCAGCGAACCTAGAGCTCTGATACCAAACTTGTAACGACCGATAAACAAATCGTTACTAATTAAGAGGAATTAAACATTAGCAGCGGATTGCTGAAAATCACTAAAAATTAAAACCATTTACAAAGAGATCCAAACATAGGAAAACACTTTCATCAAGAACCAATGTATAACATTTACATCCTGGTTCATAAGTAAACTTGTACCATCTCTTCTCGAGGCTTACAAACATCAAATGCCCTATTAACATTATATACAGACAGCATAAGAACCTCGAGGCATCAAGCTAAAATCTCAGATCGATTCATTAAAAGCACTAAATATTAACTCCGAGGACCTGAGATTACAGAGACAACACATAGGACTACTATTTATATGACTTGACAGACAGTATCTCCACCTGAGATCTCACTGTTGTCTCTGTTGATACTGTCCTTTCTCTATTGTAGGGATTCTATTTCCTTGTCCATGTCCACCTAAAAATGTTGGATCCCACGGGGGTGAGACAATTGAAAATTGCCCCAGCGAGAGATATAACTCTTCGCCAAAACATTATTATTGCAGTTTATTAGAATAAAACTGAGCAGAAGGATTTTATATATATTTAACAGTAGATAAATAATTGTATGAACAGAGTGAAGTAATCTCCTTTCCTAAGGAGAACATTGCATCTACCCATGGTAGAGTCATAATTCATCCATCTACTTGCAATGAATGTAAAGAGATATAAATAACATCTATAAACTAGAGATACATAAAAGAAATGTAACATCAGCCAGTAAATTTCTGTATTCAATCCTTAAGCAAACATGCTATACAGCTGATTACATTTTACAATCACACTTATGCCCTGAGGAGATGAGGTATATTGCTCATACTCCAACCGACCATTGCGAAGTCAAAATCGGTACCATACAAGGTCAATGGAAGAACCGGCTTCCAAGACCTCCCACATCTCGGTCAGTGCGAGATCACATGCAGGACATCTTGTGTCTCTACTATATAGCTTTCCAGGGTATACTGACAACTTCGCTATAGAGTTACAGTGGTGGCTATACTCTCTTCGCGATTGAGAGATTTCATTTTTACCTCCATCGATCCGACATTAAGTATTATTGGGAGATGTGTACTGCATCTATCCCAATCATCGAGAGATTCGTGATACATCCATCCCGATACAAACAATGAAGGATCGGGAGGTTTAATGTTTACCTTCCATCAATTCCCACATTAGGACGTAAGGATATGTTCACCCATCAACCCCCGCATATTAAAAAATATGTGAACCCCAGGTTATGTCGTGGAGCAACCTATTTCACCATCACCAAATTACTGACGATGATGGATCTATGGTCAGGGCTCTACATTATATGATTTCACTTGATTAATTAAGTACATTAGTATATTCTTTTAGCATCAGTCAAGTTTGTTGGATCGATGGGCTCTAGAGGGGGGGTGAATAGAGCTACACACACTTCACAAAATCGATTAGACCACCAATTTAATTTAAGTGCAAAAGCTAATGCAAGAAGTAATTTGATATCCTATTATAGCATACAAAGCAAGGATAAGAGATAATGAATATCATGCACTTGGACATGTGGTTTAGAGTGGTTCCACATCCTAAAAATAGGAGCGATGTCAGTCCACTACCTAGAGTTGGTTAGACTCTAGGATTTGCAACTTGGTCCTCTTATATATCACGATAAGATTACAAGAAACATAAACCACACAACCAAGGGCTTAATTACTCAAGCTAAGATCTTCTACATATCCAAGGACTTACCCACAAAGCAAGATTCTTCAGCCTTCTACAAAGGACTTACCTAATCTCACATTTGTCTTCAGCCTTGCAGGAATTACCTATCTTACTTGAGCTTGCCTTGCACCTCTCCTTCACTTGGAGAGCTTGCCCACGTTTTCCCTTCACCAAGGGAGCTGGAGCAATGATCAATCTTCACTCTTGAAGATCAGCAACACATCTTCCCCTTCACTCGGAGAAGAACAACAACAACTCCTCTTTCACTCGGAGAAGTAGCTTCAATCAATCTTCAATTTGATTTGGAGGTGGGAATAAAGAAAGGAGAGCTTTACATAGCACAAAGGATAGCTCTCATACACAGGGACCTATCTCACTCACGAAATTGTCTTGAAGGTAGAGAGAGAAAGGGGCTCAAGGGCTTGGAACACTCTCAACTAAGCTAGAACCAAGTTTGCAATGGAAGAGTAGCTTGGAATGAAGTCCAAGGGGTTCTATTTATAGTTGAGGGTGGCCCTTTATGTTGTGGGACACTTGGGTGAAAAAGTGGTTGTTTTTCCTTCAAGAAAACATCTATATTTTTGCCCAAAACAATTCACCAACGGTCATATTACTTTTTCTGCAAATTCCGTACAGTGCATTCGGTCGAGTATCAATGGGTGTAACTCGACCGATCAAGTAGCAGGCAATCTGATTGTCAAATGATCGGTCGAGTTTGTCCTGAGGAAACTCGACCGACCATTTCAACTGGAAATGGCCTACTACCCAATCGGTCGAGTTCTATGAGTGCACAACTCGACCGATTGCAATCTTCAGAAAATCGACTCAGGATGATCGGTCGAGTTTCAGGGTGGGAAACTCGACCGACCAAGTGCCTGAAATGGATTTTCTAATTTGCAATAAAAGTGATTAGCACTTGGTGAATTTTGTCCCAAACATTTTTCTCTTCTAAGTTACAAGCATATTCATCGTTACAAGTGATTACATTTATGTTCTAAGGTGATTTACATGGAAATCCTAAATTGCACACTTGTAGTCAATTTGGCTTGCACTTGGCCCATTCTAGGGCTTTGTATATATGATCATTTTCATGTACCTAATGCCTGCAAACAATCTTAAAAGCACATGTTAGATACATAAGAATGGAATGGTTAAGTCATTATCAAAATATAGGTAATGTACAACCTCTAGGTCAACATTCTCTCCCTTTTTGACAATGACAAACCATTCCTCAAACATATTGAAAAGGATAAGAAAGTTATACTTTTGCCTTGTGAATTTAGGGGATTCATGATAAGAACAATTGGAATTGCTCCCCCTCAAACTATGCTTCCTTTCACCTGCATGTTAGGTTTTCTATACATAGCAAAAACCAATATCCATGTAATATGTAATCCTTTACATGTCATATGAGCAATCAGCAAATTAACAAGAAAAGGATCACTTAGGCAAGAAAACAATATTATTATCACAAGAAACAATATGATTGAGTCTCAAACCATGAGATATTTCTCCCCCTTTTGACATTATCAAAAAGGAAGGGGGTGTAGAAGAGCAAAAACAAGGTCTTCTCCAAGACTCAACCACACATATATGCAAAAGATAATAGATAACATTGTAAAGGCATATAACATACAACCACAGTGGAGAAACATACAATCCAATTCAGAATCAAAATATAGCTCATCAAACACCAAGCATAAGATAACACATATGAAATAGCCAAAGGGTATAGCAATGATATTCCAACTCAGACATATGTTCTCATAAGCGACTACAACCATAAAAGTGAGAAAATAGAGAATAAGAAAATAGTACAGCTCAGACTAATGTGCCAGGATGTTTCTTATACAAAAGAGTCTAGAAAGATATATATAATAGGCATGCTAGACTATAATCTAATACAACCTCCTAGACATCTAAGCTATCTATGTCAACTGCTTCCTCGTCATCGCCTGGGTTGTAGTCCTCATCGCCATCCGAAGGCAGGGCAGCTGTGCCAGCAGCAGAACCAACACCATCATCGCCATCATCGGTAGAAGAACCATCACCATCAGCATCATCAACATCCTCAACATCCTCATCGACATCCTCATCCTGGTCGGGCATCTCCTCGTCAGCATGACCAAAAGAGCGACCGGGCCAGCGGGCATTCTGCTCAGCCCACGACATGCCAAGAGCTAGAAGCTCCTTGTCCTGCGGAAAGGATGGAGCAGAGTCCCCCAAGGACGCTAGCAGGGTGGCCAGGGGGCCAGCAGGTAGCGGTAGATATGCAGGAGCAGAGCTACTAGAGGGATACTGAGGTGGGGCAATAGCGGAAGGCTCAGCAGCAAACGGTGGTGGAGCAGGAAAGTAATGCTCATATGCATAGGAGGCATAAGCACTATCCGGATAAGGCTGGTAAACTGGGTAGGGTGAGGAGCAGGACAGGTTCATGGTGGACATGATCTAACACAAATCCTGATGGAGATGCTCCTGGACCTGGCGATTGTATGCCTGTTCATGCATCATGTAACCCAGAAGGGTTTCATTTGATGCTCTGAAGGACGCAAGACTAGGGCGAGGGTGGGGCTGCGGGGGTGGAGCCTAGGTGGAGGTGGGAGGGGCACCAGAAGCAGAGGCGGAAGCAAATCCAGAAGCACCAGGGGCAGGGGTAGGTACAGCCTTCAGAAGAGTGGTTTCACTAATGCACACTCCCTTTCGAGCAACCGGGTAATGGAAGTCGGAAAAGAGTGATTTGTCAGTGGCGAACTGGAAGAGATCACAGATCAAGGTTGGATAGGGAGGGTGGGTGCCCTTGGTGTACTTGCCTTTGTCAAAGAAGGTCATATGATGTAGAATGTAACGAGCCCACTTGACACCTATGTTGTTCAACAAACAATACATCAAAACCACTGTGTTTTCCGCAATATCTATTTGATTACGCTTCGGATGGATGTTGTAGTTAAGCACAAGGGCTAGGATGCACTTCTGGAGGTCAAGGGAGGAGGAGGGAAGGGTGGACCACTTCTTATAGGCCACGTCAGGCTTTTTCAAAAATCAATGAATATTCGGTAAAGTCAATTCATGATGTTTGTAAAAGCCTTCCGGGTCTAAAAGATCAAAATACTCGTCATAGCCCCGACGCCAAGTAGTGGTTTCTTCATCTCCGGCAAGATAGAGATTGAAAGTCTCCTCGAAGAGTAGAAACTGATGACCGGCGATCATCGATGTTAGGACTATTTCGGTATTTGGCGGGGGAACAATCGAATCATAGTTCCAGCGTAGATTAGCATAGAACTCGTGAACCGCTTTGGTACTAGATAGCTGATTGTTGAAGCAGTCACTTTCGATTGCAAGGGCAGAAAGGTTGTGTTTGGCAAGAAGCTGTGCGATGGAGTTGATATGGTTTTGAAAATGAGTTGGACCAACTAAGGGGCGAAAAGGAAAAGGAGACAGAGGAAGGAGATCCTTATACCTATTGACCGCCTCAAGAGATACAAACATAGTGTTATCAAAAGGAATCAACCGTTGGGTCAAGGAAGAAGTTGGAGCATTGCTAGGGGCGGGTCGTTTTCTCCTGTGGAAAGCCATGGAAGCAAAAGCAAGAGGAGAAAACGCACACACAAGCAAAACGAACCTCAAAACCCAACAAGAACACACAGCCGTCGCCCGGGGAGGTCAAGAGCAAGCTGCTAAGGCACCTAGGGTTAGGAACGGGGAAGGGTTAGGGCTAGGGTGGAGAGCACGAGCCAGGAGAAGAGGAATCGGTCGGCTATTTTCAAGTTGCAAGAGAAAATAGTCGGCCGATCCTAACTTTTAAGTTGGCGTAGCCCGTCGATCGGTCGAGTTCTGAGAGTGGACAACTCGACCGATCGGTCCACTGAAGAACATCTCTCAGCTCCTGATCGGTCGAGTTTTCTGGGGTGAAACTCGACCGAAGGTCAACCTGACCTAGCAGTATAAATCTTTGATTCTAGCCACATACATGCCTATTAAATTTATTTTTCTATTCTATTATACATAAATAACATACCTAGGCACATTTTGCTCATCATTGGGCACTATTTAGCGATAAAACGTGAAATTTGATAAAATCCCAAAACCAAGCAAAAACTAAGCATATTGATAGGCAAATTAAGCACAAGCAAGCATGTATAGGCAACATAAGGTGAAGAATGACATGAGCAAGCATATAGGATAGAGACCACTAGCTAGATCACATAACAATATCATTTAAATCAATAATGAGCAGTTTAGATTGAATAAAATTAAATTGATCTCTAGCTAGAGGTTTTGTAAAAATATCCGCCAACTGATTTTCCGTGTCCACATGGGTAATATAGATATCTTTCTTGACAATGTGGTCACGAAGAAAATGATGGCGAACCTCTATATGCTTAGCTCTACTATGCAATATAGGATTATAAGAGAGGTTAATTGCACTAGTGTTGTCACAATAGATAGGAGAAGCATCAAAAAATATGTTAAAGTCTTGGAGCATTTACTTCATCCATAGAACTTGTGCACAACAACTCCCGGCTGCGATATATTCAGCTTCGGTAGTTGATAATGCCACTGTGCTTTGTTTCTTGGAGAACCAAGACACTAAGCATGGTCCTAGAAGGAAGCAAGTGCCACTTGTGCACTTTCTATCAATCAAACACCCTGCATAATCCGCATCACTATATGTCGTAAGAGTAAAATCCCTTGATTTAGGATACCATAGACCAAAATTTTGAGTTTTGGCTAAGTACCTCAAAATTCTCTTAACAGCAGTGAGATGTGACTTCTTAGGGCAAGATTGAAAGCGAGTGCACAAGCCAACACTAAACATAATGTCAGGTCTAGAGGCAGTTAAATAAAGTAAACTTCCTATCATACCTCTATAGAGCTTCTCATCTACCTTTTCACCTTCTTCATCTTTATCAAGTTTGGCGGTGTTTGACATGGGTGTATCCATCGACTTCATGTTCTCCATCCCAAAGCGCTTGAGTAGTTCAGTTGTGTATTTGCCTTGGTTGATGAAGTTTCCTTCCTTTGTTTGCTTGAGTTGAAAGCCGAGGAAGAAGGTCAACTCACCCATCATGCTCATTTCAAATTCACTCAGCATAAGAGAACTAAACTCCTTGCAAAGATCAAGATCAGTCCCGCCAAAAATGATATCATCAACATATATTTGTATGATAAGAAAATGGTTAGAAGTGTGTTTTAGAAACAAAGTAGAATCAACTTTGCCCATGACATACCCATTATCTAACAAAAAGTTTTTTAATTTCTCATACCAAGCTCGAGGTGCTTGTTTGAGTCCATAGAGAGCTTTTTGTAGCAAATAAACATGATTGGGTAATTTGTCATTTTCAAAGCTCAGAGGTTGAGAAACAAATACTTCCTCCTAGATTGTACCGTTCAAAAACGCACTTTTAACATCCATTTGATAAAGCAAGAAATTTTTATAACTAGCAAAAGCAAGTAGCATACGGATAGATTCTAATCTAGCAACAGGAGCATAAGTTTCATCAAAATCAATACCTTCCTGTTGGTTGTAACCTTGTGCTACTAACCTTGGTTTGTTCCTTACCACTTTTCCTTGCTCATCAAGCTTGTTGCGGTAGACCCATTTGGTGCCAATGATCTTTCTATCATTTGGTCTTGGCACTAGAGTCCACACACGGTTCTTCTCAAATTGCTCAAGCTCTTCTTGCATGGCAAGGATCCACTCATCATCACCAAGGGTCTCTTTGATGTTCTTTGGCTCTAGTTGGGAGATGAAGGCACTATCTACTTGTTCTTTGTTGTGAGCAGCTCGTGTCCTCACTCTCTCAAATGGATTGCCAATTATCAACTCCTTGGGGTGATTCTTTGCAAAGTGGGGAGTGGGATCCTTCTTTTCTTCTTCTTTTTCTTCTTCTGCAACCTGCTTGCCTTTGTCTTTGATGTTGAGATCTTTTAAGATAGGAATTATTTCATCTGCAACATCATCATCACCGATATGCTTGCCAATAACAGGGTTAGTTTCAATAAATTTAACATTTATAGATTCTTCAATTTTAGATAGTTCAATGTTAAACACTATATATGCCCTGCTAGTAGTGCTATAGCCTAGGAAGAAAGCCTTGTATGATTTTGAATCAAACTTGTCGAGAGAATCCTTAGTGTTTAAAACAAAACAAGGACATCCAAAAACATGAAAGAAATCAATAGACGGCTTCCTACCACGCCATAGTTCATAGGGGGTTTTCTTGAAAGTCGGATGAGTGAAAACTCAGTTTTGCACAAAACATGCCGTGCTAACAACTTCAGCCCAAAACTTCTTAGGAGTATCAAACTCAAGAAGCATGGTCCTAGCCATCTCTTGTAGCGACCTATTCTGCCTCTCAACAACTCCATTTTGTTGAGGTGTGCGAGGAGAAGAGAAATTGTGCGAATAACCCGATTTTTCACAAAAAACATTCAAAAAGGTCATTTTCAAACTCTCCCCCATGATCACTACGGATAGAAAAAACATGGCAAGAAGCTTCGTTTTCAACTCATTTACAAAAGCTCGAGAAAATATCAAGTGTATCGCTTTTAGAAACGAGAAAGAAAGTCCAAGTATATCTAGAAAAATCATCAACAATAACAAGACAATACTTTGAGCCATGAAGCGTTTGTGTTCTCATTGGTCCGGATAGATCAATATGAAGAAGTTCAAGAACTCTCTTGGTACTCATGACTCCTTTGGATTTGAAGGAGGATTTGGTTTTTTTCCCTTGTGTACAAGGTTGGCATTCCTCATCCTTATCAAAATCCAATTTAGGAAGTCCTCGAACCAAGTCCATTTTGTTCAACTTCTTCATTTGATGCAAATTCACATGACCCAAATGACGATGCCAAAGAGAAAGATCATTTTTATCCACAACTAAGCATCTATTTAGTATGGGCTTAAGAGCATCGAGAACAATAACATAAAGATTACCATTTCTAGTTCCCTTATATATAACATTGTAGGAGAGGGAATCTAGAAGCAAGCATTCTAAAGAAGTAAATAGCACAAGATAACCATTGTCACATAATTGGCTAACACTAATTAAATTGTGATGTAGGCCATCAACAATCAACACATTTTTAATACATAATTCATTGCCTACATCACCCTCACCTATAACCTTACCCTTCTTGTTTTCCCCGAAGGTTACCGATCCTCCTTTCTTTTTCTCAAATTTGTTGAAATGGCTGATTTCTCCAGTCATATGCTTAGAGCAGCCACTATCAACAATCCATTTCTTTTTAACCTGCAAGAAAAAAGGATGTCGGAACCCAACTCAAACTTTGGGGTCCAGGGTTAGCTTGGGGACCCATTTCATCTTTGGGTTGGTCCCCTTGGGCTTGTAAGGACAATAGGTAGAATAATGGTCATCACATTTGCAATGAATACAAACCATAGGGTTTTTAGAGCCAGAAGACTCTCCATTGAAAATTGGAGGTTCCACACTCTTCTTCTTACCCTTCTTCTTCTTACCTTTGGGAGCAGTCCCATTATATCCTAAACCACTAGTACCAACTTGTTTGGTAGAGTGCTCTAGGACATCATTTAGGGATTTCTTTCCCAAAAGAAACCTTTGCAAAGTAGATCTTAATTTAGCATTATCATCACTAAGATTTAAAATATTAGTAGATAGACTAGCAAGATCTTCTCTAGTATGCAAAAGGTCGGCCTCAAGACAGAGGGCTTTAGTAAGAAGAGAATCTTTTTCTAGAGTTAAGCTAGCAACTTCATTTCTAGGCAAAACAGGTCTAGAGGATAAATCATTAATTTGAGCAAGCAATTTTGCATTTTTAGATTTAAGAACAACTATCTCTCTTTGATAGGCATAGATTTCTTCTCTCCTAGCATCATCAATAAGCTTGAGTTCTACATTATCAGTTTTAAAAGTGTCAAGCTCATCTAGGCACTTTTGGTTTTCTATCTTAAGATTTTCAATATTTTTAAGATATGTACCATTTTCAACCTCTACTCCATTGTATTGAAGTTCAAGGTCAAGATATTGCCCTTGCAAGGATTCTATCCTATCAAGATGCAATTTTTCATTTTCATCAAGAATGTCAATTTTTGCATAAAAATCATCAACTATTTTGACTAATCTTTTCCTCTTAGATTTACATTTAGCAAAAGATGATTGGCATTCATTAAGCATATCAATGAGAGTTTCCTTAGATATCTCAAGTAAATTAACATCACTAATCTTGCTTACCTCACTTACCTCAATTACATCTTCACTAGTTGATGCCATGAGGGCAAGATGGCATTCTCCATCTTCGGAGCTTGAGGAGCTTGAAGAAGAAGACTCCCATGCCGCATGAGCTGCATCTTTGGACCTTCTCTCCTTCTTGTCTTTTCTTTTGTACTTTGCTTCTTTCTTGTACTTGTCATCCTTCTTGTGGCTGCTCTTATGATGGCTCTTCTTGGCCTTTGGGCAGTCACTCTTGTAGTGGCCTTTTTGACCACACTCGTAGCACCTTGGAGTTGAGGAGGAGGGCTTGCTCTTGAAGTGCTTCCCTTTTGAGTAGTTGGCTTCATGATCATTGACACCTTCATCTTCACTTGAGGAAGGGCAGGGAGACTTCATGGCAAGTTGTTGTTGCCGGACCATTTCTTCAATTTGAGATTTGAAGGTTGTGTCCTTTATCTTCTTTAATTCTTTTTCTTCTCTTTTCTCCTCTTCCTCTTGCTTGTCAAGCCTAGGTTCATGGGCTTGAAGGTTACCAACCAGCTCCTCGGTTGATAACTCGCTTAGCTTGTATACTTCTTCAATTGAAGTGAACTTTGGCTCCCATCTCTTTGGAAGAGATCTCAAGATCTTGGCATTGATTGTACCTCTATCCATGACACTCCCAAGGGCTGCAAGGCTATTCAAGATGACATTTAACCTTGTGTACATATCCGCCACTCTTTCATTCTTCCCCATCTTGAAGTTCTCAAGAAGACCACCAAGCATGTAGACCTTGGCCTCCTTGACTTGCTCGGTCCCTTCATAGGTGACACACAACTTGTGCCATATCTCATGCGTCGTGTCCCACGAAGAGATGCGGTTGAACTCCGATGGTGTAAGGGCGGCGTAGATGATTCTCACGGCTTTGGCATTGAGTTGAGCATGCTTCATCTCCGCTTCCGTCCATGTGGTGATGTCCCCTTTTGGATCTTCATACTTGAGATGGACAATCTTCCACATTTAGAAACTCACCCCTTGGAGATAGAATTGCATTCTCCTCTTCCAATATAAGAAGTTTGTGTCGTCGAAGACCGGGGGTCTCATGGAGAAGCTTCCTTCAAGGTTGAGTGACCCAAGAGCCGAATCGCCCATCTTCTCCTACTTGTAGAAGTAGCTTGGAGAAGACCTGCTCTGATACCACTTGTTGGATCGATGGGCTCTAGAGGGGGGTGAATAGATCTACACACACTTCACAAAATCGATTAGACCACCAATTTAATTTAAGTGCAAAAGCTAATGCAAGAAGCAATTTGATATCCTATTATAGCATACAAAGCAAGGATAAGAGATGATGAATATCATGCACTTGGACAGGTGGTTTAGAGTGGTTCCACGTCCTAAAAATAGGAGCGATGTCAGTCCACTACCTAGAGTTGGTTAGACTCTAGGATTTGCAACTTGGTCCTCTTATATATCACGATAAGATTACAAGAAACATAAACCACACAACCAAGGGCTTAATTACTCAAGCTAAGATCTTCTACATATCCAAGGACTTACCCACAAAGCAAGATTCTTCAGCCTTCTACAAAGGACTTACCTAATCTCACATTTGTCTTCAGCCTTGCAGGAATTACCTATCTTACTTGAGCTTGCCTTGCACCTCTCCTTCACTTGGAGAGCTTGCCCACGTTTTCCCTTCACCAAGGGAGCTGGAGCAATGATCAATCTTCACTCTTGAAG
Source organism: Alisma plantago-aquatica (assembly GCA_963693085.1). NCBI lineage: Eukaryota > Viridiplantae > Streptophyta > Magnoliopsida > Alismatales > Alismataceae > Alisma > Alisma plantago-aquatica. The sequence continues at coordinate 707,208,768 of OY856409.1, forward strand.
ATCAGCAACACATCTTCCCCTTCACTCGGAGAAGAACAACAACAACTCCTCTTTCACTCGAAGAAGTAGCTTCAATCAATCTTCAATTTGATTTGGAGGTGGGAATAAAGAAAGGAGAGCTTTACATAGCACAAAGGATAGCTCTCATACACAGGGACCTATCTCACTCACGAAATTGTCTTGAAGGTAGAGAGAGAAAGGGGCTCAAGGGCTTGGAACACTCTCAACTAAGCTATAACCAAGTTTGCAATGGAAGAGCAGCTTGGAATGAAGTCCAAGGGGTTCTATTTATAGTTGAGGGTGGCCCTTTATGTTGTGGGACACTTGGGTGCAAAATTGGTCATTTTTCCTTCAAGAAAACGGCTATATTTTTGCCCAAAACAATTCACCAACGGTCATATTATTTTTTCTACAAATTTCGTACAGTGCATTCGGTCGAGTATCAATGGGTGTAACTCAACCGATCAAGTAGCAGGCAACCCGATTGTCAAATGATCGGTCGAGTTTGTCCTGAGGAAACTCGACCGACCATTTCAACTGGAAATGGCCTACTACCCAATCGGTCGAGTTCTGTGAGTGCACAACTTGACCGATTGCAATCTTCAGAAAATTGACTCAAGATGATCGGTCGAGTTTCAAGGTGGGCAACTCGACCGACCAAGTGCCTGAAATGGATTTTCTAATTTGCAATAAAAGTGATTAGCACTTGGTGAATTTTGTCCCAAATATTTTTCTCTTATAAGTTACAAGCATATTCATCGTTACAAGTGATTACATTTATGTTCTAAGGTGATTTACATGGAAATCCTAAATTGCACACTTGTAGTCAATTTGGCTTGCACTTGGCCCATTCTAGGGTTTTGTATATATGATCTTTTTCATATACCTAATGCCTGCAAACAATCTTAAAAGCACATGTTAGATACATATGAATGGAATGGTTAAGTCATTATCAAAATATAGGTAATGTACAACCTCTAGGTCAACAAAGTTCTCAAACATGAATTATTATGACAATTGCTACAAAGAAACATGTACTATTATCATCAATTACTTCTCAGTCTTTATAAGACATTGGAATCTCAGTCCCTCATTTCATTACTTGAAAGTTCACATTTCTAAATAACATCATTATCATACTTATCAAATCTGGGTATTCATACCCTCAGTTCATCACTAATCATTGTTACCAACTATTAGGTAACTTATTACCTCTAGGTCCTCAGACCGAGGTATACATGATGCTTGTTACACAAGCATCTCACATGGCTCACAAGGCCATCTCACATGGCTCACAAGGCCATAAGGTGTCTTGTCACCTTTCACTGGGCAACATCTTGTTCATATGGCTCACAAGGCCAATCAACATCTATATTAAATAATCATCATAGCTCATATTTGGCTATGCTTATCATATCATGATACCAGTATGGTTGATACACATGATAACAGCCATAAAAATCACTTATCACATCATGTAATACAATAGTAACACCACCATTCCTTTATTAGGATCAGGGTTTACTATCAAATAGGATTTTCCATTCCATTGCTCAATTTAGGGTTAGGATTTCCCATTTCACATTAGTTAGGGTTTCATGTTCACATTATTAGTCCAACCCTAATATATTGCTCCACACCCCTAGGAGCATTCATAGCCATCTCAAGTATCCACTTAAACTTATTTCTTTCATCATATATCATTAATGATTATCAATACAAGGCATGAGATCATTTCTCATCCTTTCCATGGTATGATTATATCATACTCATTAGTTTGGCTTATCCTTTTCTCAAGGTATATAGCCCATGCTTATCAAAATACATCAAACTCATTACATCTTATTGTAACAGTTTACATAACACTCTCCATGTGTTTCTTATCCAAAATATTGGATTAGAGGTTCATCAAGGTATATCTACCCTGAAATGCTAAATGTAATAACTATCATGTCTTGATGTATCCTTCCTTTCATCACTTCTATCTTTCCTGGGTTTATCAACTTATTTGGTATTAAGGTATTTCCCTCTTAATACTTTTAACCACTAACCTATCACCTTTATCATGTAGTGCACAAGTCACACATTAGAATTGTCCAACTATCTTTAATGATATGGACTTATCTAGTGATAAGGACATTGCTTACTATAAGGTTGCCTATAAATAGCCACTTGAAATATTTCACCTTTATACGGTATTTCCTTCTATTTCATTATTAGGGTTTTCTTATACCATTACCTAGAAAGTAGGGTTATGGTTTATTGTCATATCACCCAGGATTAGGGCTTATGTATTATAACTTCAATTAGAGTTTCACATACCTTCACCATGTACTAGGGCTCCTGATCATACCATTGCATAGGGTTTCACATGGCATCACCCTCAATTAGGTTTTCACATGGCATCACCCTCAATTAGGGTTTCACATGGCATCACCCTCAATTAGGGTTTCACGTGGCATCACCCTCAATTAGGGTTTCACACCCTTACCCTAGATTAGGGTTACATCCTTACCCTATATTAGGGTTACATCCTTACCCTAGATTAGGGTTACACCTAGCATTGCCCTAGATTAGGGTTAATGTTCATCAATCTTCTTAATTAGGGTTTCATGATTACTTCATCAAAGATCATACCCTAAAATCTTAGTTTATTCATATTGAAAGTGTTTGAGGCTTATCCATTACATGATTATCCTACATTTATGGATTTCTCTCTCTCTCATCCTCTCTAGGATGTTGACTATGTCAAACTTGGATAAATTTGGTCAACCAACCCTTTATTCAATTAGGGTTGACATAGTGTATTAAAATATTGTTTACTTAAGCTTCAGGGATTAACTCATCTAGGGTTACCAATTACTTAGTACCTTTATAGGTACAACCCTAGTGATTATCTTTGAGATAAATCAGTAACAATTATAGGGTCAATTGATCCTTCATCACAATAAGTTTTCAATTGACATTATCACATTGAATCACTAAACATTCTTGACCCTTTACTCTCTAAATGGTTTGAAACCGTTTAGGCAAGAGGTGTGTTGAAACCGATTGGACTTGGGTATCCAAATGGTTTGAGACCGTTTGGACCCAAACGGTCTTCAGACCGTTTGGTCCAAACCCTCTCAAAACCGAATGGACCAAAAAGGTCTTTCAACACTTAAATAATTCAAGGTGTCAATCAATAAACCGACTATCACTTGAATCCTTGATTCATTCATAAATTGAATTATTGAATCATCCTTCAATTAGACCATCAATTAGGGTTTTGAACCCAATTGAACTAGGATTTATAATCAAGAAACCTTCAATTAGGGTTTTGAAATTGAGGAACCTTCAATGATTAACATTGTGGAATCGATTCAATTGAAATCAATGAATCATCATCAACTTATGATATGACCTGACCTTAAACGTTCTTGAGGTCGTTTGTATGACCTCCAAACGGTCTTGAGACAGTTTGCCCCATCCATCATTAAAATTTTGTGAAATTCCATTAGGGTTTAGATCATTGGATTGATCATCAATTAAACTATTGATTGCATTTTAATTGGCTATATCTGGACCTTCAATTACTCAACCATACTCAACCCTAGACTTCCAAACGGTCTTGGTTGACCTCCAAACGGTCTTGAGACCGTTTGGGTGATCTCCAAATGGTCTTGAGACCATTTGGGTTAATCAACCCAATATTTTAAATCAACCAATTGAAATTTCAGTACTTAACCCGATTAGGGTTTGATAATTGATGGACTTGCAACTGATAAACCCTTTGAAACTAATAAATTGAATCTAATGGGTAATCAACCATCAACATCATCCTATGAACTCCAAATGGTCAACCATTGCAAACGGTCAACCACTCCAAATGGTTTGAAACAGTTTAGTTTCTAACAGTTTGTTGAAACCGTTTAACCAATTCAATGAAACTGATTGGTTTCCAACTTTTGAAACCGTTTGCCTAGGATATTTTTGAGGTGTTTGCTTAGGATGATGTCATCATAATCAAGCTACGGCCCTTCATATTTTTCTGTAATTTTCATGGTGGTTCTATTGATTTGATCAAGTGAATTTCAAGAAGAACAAATGATCAACAATTGATAAGGAATTGAATGCAATAACAATAGTAAGTATTCAAGTTATAAAACCCGCCTACAATTGAGATTCAAAGCTTCAAGCTCACGTCAACAATGATGTATGTAACTCCTTTCACTATCCCAAGGCTCGTCCTCAAGCTTTGAGTGAAAAGGAATGGTTATAAATGAAGATGGGATCGAGATAAGAAGAAATCATGCATTGATTTTCGATTTCCACCATGAAATTAAGGTGAAAGGAAGTCAAGAAGCTTACCAACACGTTGGGTGTCGTCCTACTGATCCTTCAAAGCTCCCTTGGTCGTTTTGCAAGCAAAGAGAAGAAGTGGATTCGAAAAAGCCTTTGATTTGAGTTGTAAGAGGCGTTTTTATAAGGAAATCAATGAGAGAGAAAATGCTTTATAAAAATCTTTTAATTCCAAAATTGGTGCCACCTCTCCCCCCTCAACTCCTTGCATGAAAATATATCTTCCTCACCTCAGAATTCCTCTCCATTGTCCATGAATTAAAGGAAAAGAAATTAAGCACCTTAAATCATATAATACTAATATCCATAAGTTAGTGGATATTTCTTTTTCTTTTCTTAATGTGAGTGGGTTCTCCACTCACGTAGATAATTCCATTGCCTTTTCAAGGCACAAGGACGTCCACACTTGTTGATTTTCAACCAAAAAAATTTTTGTTGAAGGGAAAACCAATTAATATAATTATTTTTGCATTAAATTGAATTAGGGTTTCAATTATGCTTAAATCTTGATTATTTTAATATCAAGATTCTCTCTCCTTCAAAGTAGCTCAAATGAGATGACCTTCACATTTTATTGACTCTACAAGATGCCAAGAAATATTAGGGACCTTATTGAAGTGGAAATTTGCATAATGAACCCTAGGTTTTGGGTAAATTGCATATTATACCAAAACTAGGATTTTAATGCACAGACATTGCTTTATCAGCTCTTTCTTGGTACTCAGGCTTTCTCCTAAGCCATACCTCTGCATCATCTTCATTATCGTGATGATTCAACACTTTGAGGAACATTTATCAAGTAATATTTGCGAGTTAACCCCTCATATTGGGTAAATTGCACTTTTGTCCAAAATAAGCAAACATTGCTTCAACATTATTCAAACAGGACCAAAATTGAAACATAAGTTCCTCTTGAGCGTTAATTACTTTTCACAAAATAAAATTAAGGATCTAATTAACTTTCTTAAGTAAAACTTCCAGGGTTATGGCATAACCCAGGTCAGGGATATTATATATATGATCAAAAGACGGACAATGCATGTTGGAGTAGAGTACCAACTACCAACCAATAGAATCAACACCCAAAGGGGTAACATGAATAACAAATGGTGGTCTAAAGCATGGGGTGGGTGCTTCCCATATATGAAAACCCACAACATAAGTGAGCTAAGTGTAAAGTAGATTTTCTAAAATTGAGTTGGGTTCCCAACTAAAATCTCACAACAACATAAGAGATGGTGAGTTGAAAGACCAACAAGAACCAATGGCAACATCAAGATTGAACACATCAAGTCATGTATTGGTATCCACGACATTTGTCCCTTGGTTACCAACAACATTAGCAAAGTTGATGAGTCATATAGGAGTAAGGCCCTCATCCTCTGAGTATATGGAAAAGGTTTTTCATGTCCTTCCGATTTGAGGGCAAATGAGGCACTACATGCAAAACATGATATTCAGGAGGAATGTGTGGTGTATATATTTGAGATTATTTGAGTACACTTCTCATAGACTTCACTAAAATGTCTATGGTTTTGCTAAATCCAAATTACCAGATAATAGAAGCAACACAGAGGCTTCAATGGCATCTTAAATGATGGAATATACATGCTTTATAACTAAAGCGAGTATGTATAATTAGTGACACGCCATGTTCCTCTCTATAGGGTTAGAGTTTTTTCTTCTAATTGTGTGATTTTTGTCATTTAATTTGAATTGATTTAAAGAATTAAAATTATTAATGGAGAACCTAATAATTTAAATGTAAACTAATCTAATATAATTAATCCAAAGAAATATAACTCATTCATAAATTTCAATGATCAAGTTTGCCTTCTAGAGAGGCTAGCCTTTACATAGGCATTTAAACTCAACTGGCTAGACCACATGCTTTACAAAACCACATGCTTTACAAAACCCAACTGGGAAAATATCAAATAACACCTAAAGCGCATGGAAACTAATAAAATGTCATAGATTCTACTTCAATGACTATGTTGAAGGTTGTGATTGTCTGACTTCAACTCTCTCTATTTCAAAAGACTCAGCCCCGATGAGTAGAAATAATGACATGCGACCCAAAAAACTAATTGACAAAGCTAATCAAAAGGAAATATAATTCATCAAAAGATTTCAATCATCAAGTTTGGATTCTAAAGAGGTTTACAAAGCTAGTATATAGGCATTTAAACCCAACAAAATTATACAACTAGCCAATGGGGAACTAACACACATGCTTTACATATTCAAACTGAGAAAATATCAAATAACACCTAAAACATATGGAAGCTAATAAAACATGATAAATGCTAATTAAATGCCTATGCAAAAGGCTATGATAATCCTAAAATAATTATTTTGTGTGATAATTGACATGTTTCTTAATATTATTTGGAGAATTTCTGGTTAAATTTTGGTTCAATGAATTTTCAAAGTCCAAACTTCAAAATAAAAGTGCATTGTGCACTACATTGATCTATTGGATCAATTGATGCAATGGAGATCGATCCTTAGGCTCAGAGTAGGCTCTAGTTCTTCAAACATAGTGGGTAGGTTGAAGCATGATGTATCAGAGCGTATTGGCCTCTCCATGCAATCAATTTGTATTTTGGCTAGGTCAAAACATATCGCCCAAGGTCAAAGTGTGTTAGAGACTAGTCGAAGTGGTGCATGGGTTGATGTGGATTGATGAGTGGTTGAAGCGACTGGTTTTTGGGTTCTTTGACCATGCTTTGGGATCAAATTGGGCTATTGGTGGTCAAAGTCGGACAGATCAGGTCAAAGCATTTTATTTTCAGTATGAAATATGGGTTAAAATGAAACTTTCTTTCAAACATAAGTGTGTGTGTATATATATGAAATCCCTTCTACCCATGGAGCTTTGTTACCACATTTTAGATCTATAGAGAATAACATTGAACTAGACGAATGTGATCTTAGAGGATAAACCCTTGAATTCTATGATTCTTAAATATTATTGAAGTTTAAAGCTTAGAATGACCATTGAAACCTAGTTGAGCTTTTGAATTCATGTAAGATTATTATAATTTTATCATCTATTATGGTATTTTCTGTCTACACTTTTAGGTGGATTTATCCATGTCCATGGTATAAATCTTGATTCTCTACACAAAATTCCTTCTTTTCTTCTTCATGGTGATAGTAAAAGATAGTGCATGTAAGGTTGGATAGTGGGAGTTTTTGGTGGAGATTTAGAGATAGGATTTGTACTTATTCTTGTTGGAAGATTTTTCTTCAGGTGAGCGGATTAAACTCTCTTTCATATATACATATCTCAAGGTTCAAACCTATCACTGCTAAATATTTAATCACGTTTCTTTCTAAGAACCCTATGTTATGGGCTGAATTAGTTGATTCCTTACAAATATAAAAAACATTATCATATATGCATTTTTTATTCATGTATGTTCAATATATATACAAAAAATCCTTCAAATATATTTTCAATTAATTTCATTCATGCATCTCTCTTTTTTTTAAGGGTATCCCGAATTGAGCCTTTATTGCTAGAACTAAGTAATTGAGGAATACACATCTTTCATCCTTTTTGGGGACTAAATTTACATGATATACCCATACTTGAGAAAAGGAAAATGGTTATTGCACTAAGCATAGAATCACTTTGAATAAGGGTCTGACTGGTTTGGTGTAAATTTAACTTCTTTGAAACTCATTTTCCAAGAACTTAAATTGAGTTCCTGAAAGATGAGTTCAGAGTGATTGGTTCGAAACTTGGCTTTTCTAGAAAATGAACTTCTTTCTGATTGGTTTGGTATAACCGCGTACAGAAAATCTAGAAACTGAAGGTGTTATACACTACATAGTATGTTTCTAAACCTTCACCATAATATGAATAAAAGAATACAATAAGAAAATTAATTAAGATTCTTAACTTTTGGCGCATCAACAAGGAGATCTTTATGTTGTTCACATTTTAACAGCTGGAGCAAACCCCTATGACATCAAGTTCAATGCAGAATGGGGATCCTCTTCTAGAACTTAGGTGCAAAATGAATAGTTGGAGGAGGCTTTGTCCACACACCAGAAAGAAATTGTTTTGGCAGAAGACATGGAAACCCATCAAGGATTTGAAGGAGTAGTACTAGCGCCTCCTCGAGGGATATAAAGAGATTGAGTCCAATGGCATCTATGACCATTCATCTTCTTAGAGTGTTAGACAGTGTGAATCACCGCTCGAGGAGAGGAACAAGGGAGGGCACGTCTAGGCGAAAACTATTTTCAATTGGCTTTCTTACGAAATCTATTTTTCAAATTGGGGAAAGTCAAATTCAGGACTTTCAGCATACCCAAGAGAAAAGAAAAATGATGATTGGAAAACTAAGATATTAGGTATTCCAGTTTAGTTCTTTAGTAAGGAGAATGACCAACAGAAGTCTTAAAACAACCACTATATGAACCACTTCCCATTGAAGATCAAATTAATTAAAAAGAGAACCCGACTTTCAGCATTTTCCAAACAATTTACAATGAACCAGTCAGAACCTAAGATGAAAATGACATTTAAAAAGACCATTATGCTTTAAAATCAAGTAAACAATGGATAATATATTGTATATGGTATGAGAATAGTGCAATCTCACTTCAAGGAAGACTAAGAAATGATTATTTATGGATTCATTAAATAAATACTAGTGGATTACTGAAAGAGGTTGGTTCTACATGGGAACTAAACACAATTAGGACCTTCATTCCAGAAGTAGAAAATATGTTTCAAATTGTCTTCCTAATTTATATCAGCATAAGTAACAAAATCAGGTTTAAGATTAAACTAATAGGATAGGGTTAGATTTGATTGAGAGTGACATATGAGAGGATGCCATGCGTCAATGCCACGATTTTACTCAATCTTGATATATATTGGAATATGAGAATTTTGGCAATTCTATAATTTCTTGGTGTTAAAAATAGAGATTTTCTAATGTACTTTTGTACTTTAAATGCTCATAAATTTCCATGCTTCATATGCTCATTAAGAAGGTTTTAGGAAATGGGTGGAATTCTATTATATGTTTAGTGAGTCTTGGGGTATATATTATGAATGTTCTCCATGTGTTTATGTTTGTTCTAAAATGAAATTGGTTATTCTTTGAACATTTTATCCCTTGCCATAAGTGATAATCAGTTAGGGAAACTAAATATGAGATAATGGTTTTATTTTGTGCAACCTTATACGAGTTAGGAACACAAAAGATGGTTTGAGAAATATGATGTTGATTCCTTGTTCAAGGATACTATATGCATACATATTATAGGGGAACATGGCTCAAATGATAAGCCCTAAGGGTAGATACAAGTGATCATGGTAATAATTAAATGCATGTGTCCTGTTGATGATTAATTTAATGCAATGGAGAAATACATGAGATTGGATGTATATAATATGTGTCTCTTTATGTTTCATGTTCATATTGTTTAACACTTAGCATTGCTCTACTTCTTGTACTATCTCTATACAATAACGATAAGCCCAAGAACTTCAATTGAGCTAAGTTAAACAAGATAATATTTCCTTTTATGTAAAGGTTGTGAAAGATGAGTAATTAGATTGAACTATAATTAAAATCCTAATCATTTCATGTATGCTATATGCACCATAAAACTTTCCCAATGTTCAAAAGTTGGGGAAAGGAAACAAGTATTCCTCTAAAGATCTAGAGATATTGAGAAGGTATTCAGAGATGTATGATGTTCAATATGCATGGACTATCAGAAATTAATTAGAGGTATGGTCCCCAAAAATGTCTTGAGATCACCTATTATACTATCAAGATTGAGGCTACATCTCCTTTATTATATGATAGTCGTATCAAATTGATTGAAATGATATATATGTGGTATACTTTATTGGAAAGTACTAGTAATGTGATATGATAGGTTTTGTGACATGTTTATTGGTGTGTGCCTAGTCTTTATGTAGGTCATGCGCAAAGGAACCATGTTGTGGTCATTAACGTACTAACAAATTCACTAGGATTGAAATTCCTAGAGTTTACCTTAACTATGTGTACGATAATCCCACCCATAAGCGAATAGATCCTATCGCAGTAAGTTCAGGATGAAACTCGAAGGATAATATTTTTTAGAATTATCATATCAACATAACCAGTCAAGAACTAGTATTTATCACAAGGTTGAGTTGGTTTAATTAACTAAGATTGCAAGAATTGAAAGGGCTAGATCAAGGTTCTAGTTATAAATGGATGGAGACACAAGGGTGAAATTGGCTTTCACCACCACTATATGAATCTGCATATTCATTCCAATCCAAACTTTGTATGAAGAGATCATTAGAGTTATGCAAGTTTCCCCTTTTGACATTAGAAACCTACATGAGTAGATATCCCTAAAAGCTTGATGTATCCTTACTTATAGATCATATATCCACCACTGTAGAGACTTCTCATCAGAAGTTCTCATCAGGGCATCAACTAAAGCAAATCGATATTCACATCTTAAATGTTGAAGTTCTTATGACCTAATATTACAAAAAATCACGTAAAGTGGGTGATCAATCCAGGAAACATGCATCTGGCAATTAGAAATGTATTAAATGAGTTCATACAAGAATTGGGATAGAATAAAATTGCAAGAAATGGTTAGCAGATCTAGCCCCCACACCCCGGTGAAATGACTACTCCCTCAACATGGAGAGACTAATATGACTAGTAGAGGAAGAGGACACAATCATGGTCATGATTGTAGCAAAATTAGCTCGGTGTGGTGCAGGATGGAAGACCCCTATGATTCTCTCTCTTCCTAGCATTAACCTTGAATTTCAACCAGAGTAGGTGACTAAATAGAAACTTGGTGAAGAGGTTGATTGCCTTAGAGAGGGAGGTTGATAGACCTTGACTAGAAGAGGCTGATTACCTAGAGATCCATCTTAGAGAGGTCAATCATTGTTGAATTGCTAGTGATCAGATGTTGTTGAACTGGTAGAGGTCAATCACTCTTTTGATGAAGAGATTGATTACTTGTTGCAAGTAGGAAGTCCAATCGCTCGAGTAGCTTGAGAGGTTGTTCTCTCTTCCTATAAAGGTCGATCACTCTTATTAATAGTAGGTCAAACACTTGTTCCTCATGTGAAGACACAAGTATGACTTGATTAGTGCGAGCTATGAGAGAGATTCTTTGTGGTTGTAGGATGAGTATTTATAGGCCTCTATACTTGGGTGTCAATCATTGAATTCACTCCACATGGATGATCAAGATCATTGCTTGGAGGTGAAGGGCCCTGGATGAGGTTGATAGCTTGGAGCTCGAGTGTGAAGTTCGATTGACACATTCGTTTGAATGTGTTCCTTGATCTTGGGCTACTGACCTAGAGGTTAATAGATGGAAGGTCAACAAAAGAGTTTAATTGATAGGTTAATTTAGTGGATCTCGATGAATATCATGGGAGTGCTTGAATAGTTCCATAAACCTGGAGGTTGATGGGTCTTGATTGACCAGAAAGATTGAAAACCTTATCTTGATAGATGATGGTATTTGAAGGCCAATTGGTAGGTTAGTCAGCAACTTGATTACCCCACAATTCATGAGAGGCGGCCTTCTCTTGACTCATGTTCGTTGAAGGGAAGCAAAACCCCCTACTTCATGCTGGATTGACTGGTGCAACTAGATTAAAGTCCAAAAATACATGAAGATTTGAGAGAAGTATCAAAATTCTAATAAAATAGCATAAAATATAATTGGAATGATATGGAGCTATTTCTAATGAAAACTAAAAGATATGAATGCAAAACTGGGATAAAAATGACATTAAAACTATGATGAATATGCATTCATTAAACTGCTACTAATATTTCGACATCAATTAGAGCATAATGGTTTCTTAATGAAATCAAATACTAATGTTTTAGGATTAAACTCACTTATGGTGGGTTACAGACTTAACACTCATAATGTCATATACTAACTTTTTAGGATCAAACTTACAAATGATCTTTGGATGGATAATTAAAAGAATTTAGAAATATAATTTATGAAACATGTTTGAGGTCCTTTTTAGTGGACGGATCGAGAATATTTGTGAATGACATGATTTGAGACATTTGGAGAAGTATTTAAGAGAAAATTAAGCCTTATTGAAGTATTTTGTGAATTTTACTAATATAATTATGGATATGTGTGATTTGGTTCTTGTTAGTGGTCAAAGAGTACTTATTAAACAAACAAGTGTAATTATATGAATACATAATTATTCTTATTTCCATAATAAAAGTCTTTTGGTGAGTTGTGAAAATATTATAATATTTGTTGAATTTATTATATGCCTTGGGTTGAATTTGTGTTGCAGTTAGATCGATAGTTTGTAGTTATTAGTTGTTGAAGAAGGATTTTTGTCATTGAAAAATATGAAAAGTTAATTGTTTTGTCTTGGATGATTCAAGTCCATGTATCATTGATTAATTAATAAACATGCACTTTTTTGCAATTATACCTCTTTCAGCATGATTTCCTAAATTATAATGCACAACCTTTCCATTCTGAGAGTTACAATTATTTTGTCAATCATACACATGCTTTGATATAAGAATGAAAGGGAAGTAAATGAAAGGACGAGACAATGAAAGAAAGAGGAAAGTGAGAGAATGAAGAAATTTAAGGAGTGGTGAATGTAGTGATTTTAGGATCAATCATAAATTGGTCTTGCATGATCTTGAAATATATGAGTTTGGTTGAACTAGATCCATATGAAACTATGGAAATTCGTAATATTTTGACTAGCAACATGTGTTATCTTTCCAAATAACTTGCCAAGTCACCTTTATTTGACCAAAAACAAGACCATCATGATTCATACTTCCGCTTATGTAAATAACATTTTGGACACTTAGTTATATACAAGAATGATCTCCATATCCCAATGTACTTTCCCCTTTATAATTCACAAACACTCATTGCAATTAACCACACAAACAAGCAACCTATGTGCCTAAGAAGAACACAATGACCTTGCCAAGTGATTGGGATGTTGTTAGTTGGAAGCAACACCTGCGCCCGGAACTTGTTGTCTCTGAACATGGAGGGCAATCTCCAAGTACTGGTTTGGTGGCTTCCCCACATAGTATTGAAGTCTTTATAGAGTTTTAAAGGCTATATATAACTTTGTATATATTTCCAATGTGGAAGAACCACCAAATCTGACCTCCCCTTTTTTGCATCAACACCCACTATTGCATTGAATGGTCAAAAATGCAGATGGGGATCCATGGGCAGTTGTAGAGGGAAGCTAGAAATGCTTGTGATTGAGACCCTATGGAGACCGGAGGATGTCCTCACCTTAACAACATAGTTGGAGGAGCATTGAAGGACTCGCCAGAGGAGCACTAGGTGACAATGCTCGGTTCAGTGGATGCATGGGCATGCATTGGTTGGGGTGACCTTCCCCAACACCTTCCAAAACACTAAAGGGATGAGATGAGTGGTGGAGACCTATTTTGGGCCTTACCCATAGTTATACTAATTATTTATGGAATGGTGTGACTAGGGAAAGGCTTGTTTGGTAGGTTCAACCCACTTAAATCATCCCAAAAAGGTAAAAATTCTATAAATATGGCTTACCTTATAATTAAGGTAGAACATTCTAGGAGTGTCCAACAAATACAAAATTATATATTGTTTCTCTAAGACTGAGTCTACTCATCTATGACCTTAGATTAGGTTTTTGAGATTTTTCATAAGCCGAATTTTATAAGATATGATGCATAAGATGTTTAGTCATGGATCATGATATTTGATGATTTGGTTTAGAGTTAAAATGTCACTAGTGAATATGTTTTGACCTTGATGGTGTCATTAAATGTCTAATATGGACAAATTTTATAAGATGTACCTCAGAAAACCAATCATAGACAAAACCCTAATTGATGTCACTACATGTATATCATTAATTGGGACAAAAATGGACGACCCCATATGTCTGATAAGGTTAAGGGTTTGAAAATATGAATTGCAAGGGTTTTTCCAAATATGGGATTCAAGTATGGAAACCCTAAAAATCTATCTCAACCCTAAGATACAAAAAACCATGGACCAAACATAGTAGAACTCTAGTTGAGGTTTTATATGTATTTTGTAGTAACTTTATAGTGATTTCTTATTCATGCATATTGTATTGGTTGGTTGATAATGATTGGATGATACTTTCACCAAACTATGTGTGGGTAATGTATGGTTGACCACCGTATTTTCACATTGTTTCATGCAATTTCCAACATGTTTACTTACTCTTGGAAATGTATTGATTGTTTGATTTCTACATACTCTATAGACATATAAGTATCACTAACACCAGAAGGTTCATTCAACCCAACATTTGAATTCATAAGGGTATGATCACCTAGGGGGTCAATGAAAACTAATATGCCCCTAAGATGCCATGGAGAACTTGAATCCAATGTTAGAACATGATATTGAGTCTATTGTTGGTACATGAAATAAAGTCCATTACTGGAAGATGAGAGAAAGTTTGATGTTAGAAGAAACACTAGTTAACCTAGTGAGATAACTAAAAGTGGGTTGGAAATATAAGAATACATTGTATAGTTCATTGCTTAATATTGGGTTGTCTATTGTCATATACTTGATTACTACTATATGTGCTATTGTGGTTGTACCCACATACACAAATAATAATATGTTGACTAGCTGTTTGCTGGTGTTTCAGTTAAACTTGGGATATAAATGTGAAGCAGTGGCTAATTCAAAAAAATAAAAACCAATCTCTAAATAAACCAAGAGGATAAGATACTAGTATTTCAATTCCCTTTTCCCAGAAAATCTTGGATTTCTTTCCAATTTGTACCTCCATTAGGAGCTTAATATTGTGTTATTTAATTGGTCATTCTATTCATGCTATTTTTGGAGCTTGAACCTAAGACCTCTTGGTAACAAACCAAGGATTTGACCACTGGAGTATCCCATCTTGGATTGGAGCCCAATGTTGTTGAACATAATTTTTTATCTCTTTAATGGAATTATTGATTAGTTTTAGTTATCTCTGCGAATAGGGTCACCCTCGCCTCTCTGGTCCTCTTATTTGGGTATAACATTATGAGGGGGGTCGTTACGATCGTCGGAGTCAGATCCTTTTAAACAACTTCTAGTAGTTGATAGTTTCAAAACTATATAGAATCATAAGGGGATTATTAGGATTTTTCTGAAAGTTGATGGTGTCTGGGATTCGGTACAAACCCTCGGTTGTAAAAACTTTCCACTACACCACTAGTTGGTTTATGAGGACTTGTGACTATTGTGAATCCTACATGGACAAAGCCTAGGGATTACCCAAAATAAGATAATCTTTATGTCTTCTTATCTAAACATTGTCTATGTCTCATCCTTTTCTTTATTAACCCTAAACCATCAACTTTAAACATCAAACTCCATAAGTCATCTAGTTAGAATTAAGGTTTCTAGAAGAACTAGGAGTAAGGCACCCTCATTCAACTAAATCAAATGTAATGCCAACTTAAGATTTAAAAATATGAAACATCTTTTCTATAATGTATGTTTATCTTACAAGGAGAAATCCTAGAAACTTTTCAAACCTAGACATAAATTATGATAACAAACTCAGTCTATGAAAACTTGAGTAGGTTAGAGGAAAGATAAAATTTTATTATAAGAAATTTAACTATTCAACCATAATCAAAAGCCATGGACCTAAGTATACATGGTTAGCAAAGGAAATTGGTATTCAAATATGTGAAAAACCTAGCATTTGGTGGAAACGAGAAAAAAAATGACAAGGAAGTTAATCCTTAAATCCTGATAAAGATCGTGATCCTGGGAAAATAGAAATCATAAAGGAAGGTTGTGTTAAAATATAAAACTTCATAGAAAGTAAACATAAATGTGATGTTTATAGGTGTATCACCTGGAGTCATGAGGAGGAACCCATATTACTTGAATTTGTGAAAGCCTAGATTAATATCTTTAAGGAATTGGATATTATAGATAGGGATACCATTTTGATCCCCTACAAACCTAATAAAAAGGAACTAATATGTGCCATCTACATGTTACAAGGAATAGTTGTACTCTGGTGCAAAAGTAATTATTGATTTGGATGTCTACAAGGAAGTGATCTTTCTTGTTGTAGTGGAAAACTAGATTTGGATATATACACTTCCCCCATGGTTACTTACACAATTATAACATACAAGTCTTCGATTCTAACCATTTCCTACACTGGTCCTTTGTTAGGGTTCTCTTGACCCTGATTTATATTCTGATTATTGTCTTCTTGAGGTCTTTCTCCTTTCTTAGGATTGTGTATCATAACATTTGTCAGTCCAAGATAAGCTAGGCTTGGGGTCTATGATAAAGTGAGTTTTTACATTATTTTCTATCTCTTACAAATTTAATGATATAAATAAGTTCTCAATTTATTATATAAAATACCCTTAATCACCTCCCTCTACTATTTTGACCATATGGATACACAGATGTCAAAATAATGCAAATCCTAGTGCACTTTACATGTGATTCATGTATATTAGCAATATAGTGAAATTAGTATAATAAACATTCGAATTTGAATTCAAATTTTCTACCATAGTTAGATTACTATATCACAAGGCCTCACCAAAAATTTCATTATGATTGGATGCACAAATTAGAAGTTATAAAATATTAAAGTTTAGAGAATAATTTCATTTATTAACAACCATAAACCTAAGTTGACTGATTTATTGACCAAAGTGTGGAAAATATTTGTCACGTGGTTGTTTGGAAGCATGGGCACAAATGGAAATCCACATGACCCAAATCTTAACCATACATCAAGGATCCAAGGGAGGAGATTATGTCTTCAACCTCCCGCAACATCCGACTGTGGGTCCCAATAGTCCAGCCATAAAAAAATTGCTCTCCCACATCAAACCCAGCCACGCTATCACTTTTTCCTCATGAAATTATTTCCCATCTTGCAAAACTGAACCCAAAACCCCACCACATCTCCCCCCATGCTCGGATTGGGGAGAACCAATCTTCGTTCTTCATAGCTCCTACCTGGAATTGTGCCAAGTTTAGGGATTCCTCACCCTCACTCCAATATGCCTATATAACCATCCCACAATCTTTGCCCCATTCGTTTAGTCATCCTCAAACCTCAATTTCTCACAAGACAACCCTATCCCTCACCTTCACCTTCAACCACCTGCACTGCCTTGGCCACATCTAGTTTCACCCCAACATATCAATCTGACATTACCATCTCCTTCATGAAGGATGATTAGGTATGCCCAATTTCCATCCTAACTTCCTCCCCTTCCTCCTTACTTATCACTCTCCAGTGACCTTGATCATCCCCACTGTGGTGACAAGATCCACAGTGAGGCCAACCCACCGCCTGGGAACGGGAGCCTCACCTGAAGCCAATCACGACCCCGCTTGGTCAGGAGCAGGTTTATTGCTCACCCCACTCTCTCCAGAGTCGAGGGAGCTCCCTACTCAAGCAAGAATGAAGCCCGGAGGCAGATGTGGAGCCATGCGGGATCCAGCTAGACTAAGGGCGGCCAGCGGTTGAGCGCCATCTCATATGAGAGGGCGCGAGTCAGCAAGGACACACTAGTTATTGGGATCACTCTTAGTCTTTGATCCAGTTGATCATTGATCCAAGTAAGCTTCTTCCCTTTTTAATTAATTAATTGATTATTATAATACTAGAATCTGATTAATTTAGAAAAATCATAGTAATTAATAGGAACATCATATAAAAATTGAAATTATATACCATTTTATCACAAAAATGTAAGGACCCTGAATAAAATTACTAACTTAACCTAGATCTGATCCCTTTTCCAAAAGTGATGTCCTAAATCTTTATTCTTTTCTTTTCCTGAATTTAAAATGATGCAAAATGAAACTCCTGATCTGATATCAGTAAATTTTGATTAAAAAATCCTCATCATATCCCTCTTACTATGAGATCATGTGTACCTTAATGAGGTGATCAATGATGAATTAAACCTCTTAGAAACCCTAATTTTAATGTTTCTCTCTAAATGGTAAAGGTAGTTATGATCCAAGCTTAACCCTAACCCTAGATCTGACTTTATGATCCTAAAATGAGATGAGCTCAACAAATAATCTCTGATCTAATCATTAAGAACCTGATTTAGTCAAAAACCTAGTCTTGGGTCATATGGACTCATAGTAATAATGTACCCCAACTTCCTTTTAGGGTAATCTTTTCACATCAACTATGTAGACTCTTTTGGAATCAAGATATGATAAATCAGGTATGTGGGCTATCTAAATATAAGACTAGTTTTTTGGTGTGAAATATGTATGACATATTTGCTTGTATTATTTGTTAGAAAATTGCTTTTATGTATGTGCATGTATTATACTCTCCACCTTGAAAATAAGAACAATAAATATAAGGATGCTTTGTAGTTACTGATGGTGCTCATTAATCTCCTTAAGAGAGAGGGAAATAATTAATGTTGACTAGTATCTACCTAGCGTACAATGTACACAAGGACACCCCTAGAGTACATGCTACACATGGAATGGGCTCAATAGAATAAGTGATGACATGCTAGTCCACCATAGTAATACAAGTTCATTGAAAAATGCTTAAAATGACAGTTTACCTGATTCTCACTCTAAATCATTTTTTGTCACCATTCTCACTCTAAATCATGTTTTCCTTTTCTTCTTCTTATCAAAATATTTCAAGAATGCAAGCCTAATATGTATGTATCTTTCACACACACACACAACATATTATGTTGATTCACTGATTCATGAATTTTCTAGGTACAAAAATCCTTAAATGAAGTCAAAGTACCAGAAGGTAGTAATAAATCTCATTGGAGGATCTAGAGTAGATGATTGTTATCTCTATTTCTCTTAGGTAGTTACTTTTCCATTCCTTAATTGATGTATATGATGCATTATGTCCTATGTACTTTCCTTCTTTTTATAGTTAGTCTTTTCTTCCATGCAAATAAGAGTAAACACTACTATGTTTATCATTTATGAATGATGATTTTTGTGTTGCAATAATATGATGTTTGTGAACATGATCCGACTTCTGTGTATTGTAGATGATAACCACAATTCCTTATATTTTGTCTCTTGGCATCTTAATGATATGAGTTCACTCATATCAATGGAATGTCATCATGCAAATTATACAAGAATTGGGGTTGTCACAATTGGTATCAGAGTCAGAGTTCACACATCATAGATGCATGAAACCTCATTCACCCTATTATGAGTCTAAGGTAGTCATTGAGTTAAGGATATAAGGGGTGGAGGTGTCTAGGATAGGATCTGCCAAGGGTTTGGTGAAAGTCTCTGAGCTACTTTGCTTAGCACATGAGGCTACCTTATGGCAGTATAAGTCTACCTAGCCAAAACCCTAAGTGTCCCCTACTTTTGGGCATACCATAATTAAGGACCTTCTCATCTATAGATATTCCCTCTCATCTCTCTCTTCTATAAAGGATAAGAATGAGTCACTCTATTTAGAGTCCTAAAGATGACTAATTTTGACTAAGGAATATTAGGGTATCCTCCACAAATCATTACACTAAGATCATGAATAATCAATAAATAAAAATTATGAAATATATTTTAAGAAAAGATAGAACAAAAGTATCTAATATACTTCATTAATTTTTAGATGGCTCCAAAAACATGTGGCTCTAAGGCCTCAGAAGAGTCATCCTCTCACAAGAGAAAATAACCTAAAACTTCTAGGGAACATGATCCTGAGAAAATGGCCAAGGATAGATGGAAATAACAAAAGAAGGTCCTACTAGATTTACGAAAACCATTTCCCTACAAGGAACCACTAAGACTAGTTCTTTTTAAGATGGAGGTAACCATGTTTGACTTTGTCAAACTGAACCCTGAAACCTTTTGGGGTGAACACCAACCTAAGGTCCTGGACAAAGTTGAAGCATGGACCTCATCCATAGAGAATGCCTTTCGTGTCCTAGAAGTACCCTCTAAGAAGAAAATAAAGTTCGTCACATGCCTACTTAAGTGAGGGGCAAATTTTGGTGGGAAAACTTTTGTGAGAATAAGGAAGAAGAAGTCGATACCATGTAGTGGGAAGCCTTCAAAACCTTTTCACTAACCACTTTGTGCCCATAGCTTAGAGGAAGATGAAGGAGAGGATGTACATTGAACTCAAGCAAGGAAAACTCTTGGTGACTGATTACACTCAAAATTTTAGGCTTATGGAGTGTTATGCACCTGTTAAAACCAAAGAATGCCTCTTTGAGTACTATATTGACTATTTAGCAGCCAATCTGAAAACCCTAGTTATCACTTCCCATCCCAAGAAATTTGATGAAGCCCCAGATATGGCCCTTAAGTCAAAAAGGGATCAAGGTATGTAGAAACCTTCAGACTTGGGATACCTAGGTTTAACCACTACTGAGGAAGATAAGTCTAGAAAGTTCACTCCTGGACATAACAAGGGATCAAGTAAAGGGAGTTCAGGTAAAGGAGGACAGAAAAAAAACCAAAACCATCAGAGGCCACCTCAATCAAAGTGTAAGACTTGTGGGTGACACCATGATAGAGAATGAACCAAGCCAGTATGCTACAATTACAAGAAGGAGGGCCATTTCACTACTAATTTCCCTACTCCATCTATCTTTGGCAACCCTCTAGTTGTGATCCACCTCTTCAGGGGCACCACAATGGCAGAGCATTTGTAGTGACTGCAAAAGAGGCTAAGGCAAACCAAAACCATCTGATTGAAGGTAACCTTAATTCCCTTTCATTTATCTAAATATCTTGTCCAATGCCTTCAAATATTCATGAAAAGTTATATCATGTAGGCATTGCATTTCTTAATGATCACTTATTAAAGATTTGTTTGATTATGGATCTATAAACACCTTCATATCATGAAATCATGCATCTATGTTACATTTGCATATAAAGGATTTGGGATATATTCTTTATGTATCAAATCCTAGTGGCAAAATATTCACTACATCACAGAAAACTAATACCCTACCTATAAAATTCAAAAATCATGACATGCCCTTCGAATTTATCCTCTTATCTATGGAAGACTTCAATATTATACTTGGTATGGATTGCTTATACAAGTATTATGCACATATTGACTATAGGGAGAAGGGGGTAGTCATCTCTCCACCTAATTCTAATCTTGTGGTGATCCCTAAGGGAAGCAAATTCTTTAATAATGTTATAATATCCTCTCTCAAAGCTAAAAAGCTTATTTCTAAATGTTGTAAAGTCTTCCTCACATTAGTCTCAGAGACCTGTCCTAGTACTGCATCTGTAGAAAGTCTAGAGGTGGTACATGATTTTCTTAACATATTCTCATAGGAGCTTCATGGGAAGCCTCTTGATTGAGACATTGAGTTCTCTATAGATCTTCTTCCTGGAACCATTCTAATTTCTAGGGTTCCATATAGGATGGCTCCTGCTAAGATTTTGGAGTTGAAGAAACAATTGTAAGAACTTCTTGATAAAGGCTTCATCCATCCTAGTGTTTCCCCTTGGGGTGCGCCTGATCTCTATGTAAAGAAGAAAGACGATTCTATATGCATGTTTACTGACTACCACATGTTGAACCAAGACACTATTAGAAATAAGTACCATTTTCCCGCACCAATGACTTCTTTGATCAACTTCACACCGTTACAGTTTTGTCCAAAATTGACCTTCGTTTGGGCTATCCTTCAACTAAAAGTCAAATATAATGATATTTCTAAAATTACTTTCTGAACTCGTTATGGGCATTACAAATTTCTAGTTATGGCATTTGAATTAAGGAACACACCTAGCATATTCATGAATATTATGAATGAAGTCTTCCAACCTTATCTTGATGAATTTGTGGTCATTTTTTATTGTTGATATTCTAACCTATTCTGATTCTACAGAGAAATATAGTGAGCACTTGAAGGTAGTTCTAGAAGTCCTTTGAGCTCATAAGTTCTATGGGAAACTTTCTAAATGTGAATTCTTGATTCATAAAGTCATGTTCCTTGGTCATGTCAATTTTGGGGGTAGGATCTATAGATCCTGCAAAAGTGTCAATTGTTCTTGACTGACAACATCCCCTTAATCCTTTAAAAGCTTGAGTTTCTCAGGTTTAGCAAAATATTATCATCTCTTCATCCCTAATTTCTCAAAAGTTGCACTTCCTCTTACTAAGCTTACTCGGAAGGATGAACGTTTCATATGGTCAGCTGGTTGTGAGTCCAGTTTCGAGGAGCTAAAGCAAAAACTGACATCAACACCTATTCTAGTTTTATCCTCTGGCAATGAAGAGTTTGTGATCTTCATCGATGCTTCAAGGAATTGTTTAGGATGTGTCCTGTAGCAGAATGAGAAGGTGGTGGCTTTTTAATCTAGACAGATAAAACCAAATGAACTTAATTATCCTACCCATGATTTGGAATTGGTTGCAGTGATACATGCTCTCAAAATTTTGGAGGAACTACATGTATGGGGAAACATTTGATATCTTCAATGACCACAAAAGTTTGAAGTATATCCTAACCCAAAAAGACCTTAACCTGCATCAAAGTCGATTGATCGATTATGTAAAAGACTATGATTTCACCATTGCCTACCATATAGGTAAGGCAGATGTAGTCGTTGATGCCCTTAGTAGGAAAAGAGCAATATGTGCATCTTTGTCTTTTCCAGAGTGGATGAACATGGAGGATGTGGTGGATTGGAAGCCACAGGTCATGCACAATCATATTCATTTCAACAATATTTCTATCATTTTTGGGCTACATTTTGAACTTTTTTAGGCACAAAAGGCTAGTCCTGGTCTTGAAGAAATCCCCTCTCTCTTGTCTAAATCTCAAACACACTTGTCTGTGGGTTTCGATAGTGGTCTTCAATACAAGAACCGTATATGTGTTCCTAAGAAATCATCTGCGAAGACAAAGATTCTCAGTGAGGTGCGTGGGTGCAAGTACACAGTTCATCCCACTACAACCAAAAATGTATGAGGACCTGTAATGACTTTTTTGGTGGAGAAGTATGAAGCATGATATTGTTGAATTTGTATCTAGATGTCTGACGTGCCAGAGAATCAATGCAAAACACCATAGGACAGGTGGCCTACTACAACCCCTTGGAACCCTAGAATGGCAATGGGAACACCTCACCATGGATTTTGTTGTGGGTTTACCCATGATTAGGAAGGGATACGATGCCACATGGGTTATAGTGGATCGCCTCAAAAAATCAGCTCACTTCCTACCTGTGAAGACAACAACAAAAGTTTTTGAGCTTACTGGCCTCTATATCTGTGTGATAGTACATCTTCATGGAGTTCCAGAGTCCATTGTTTTAGATAGGGATTATAACATAATGAAATTTGGATACTAAATCCATTTTAAGCTATAATTCAGGATTCTCTCGACATATCATTCATTTTGCAAATTGAACTCTCATTCAAAATCTCATCTAATTTTCTTGGTCAATTATATTTTCTTGAATACAAGTTTGCATCCTTGTAAATTCCTCATGTCTAAATGAGTATAACTTCCCCACATGATGGATATTTACAAAGTAGTCCCTTGAATTATCTGCATGACATAATTTAGCTCAATTTGAAAGTCTTGTGCTAAGATACTTTGAGTAGATCTGGTATTTCAATAACACACCTATTTTGTCAACTAATGATTTAGAAATATAGAATAATTGAATTTAATATGGACTTTGGAATAAATTGGAACAGTTGTAGCTGTAATATGGAAAGTTAGCATTTTTGGGAATTAGGAGATTTAGAGATAGACATGTAGAAAAGCATTCAATTTAAAACTAATGTAAAATGTTAGATAGGGTATTAGTAAATACTATATATAAAGAACTTTCAATTACTCATTAATTGGAAATATAGGGTATAAAGAAAAGAATCAGAAGTGTCCTTCTCTACCACAAGGACCGTGAGGATGGTTATGAAAGAGGAAGACAGTCGATCTCTCCTTCCTAGCATTACAATCACTTTATCTACTTTTTATCTCTGATTCATCGTTCGGTTGGTATAGATTAAAGATAGTCGATGTTTCATTAGTTTGGTCATCGCTTTCATCAATCCTCCTCCATAATGTCGGCGCCAACAATTGCTTAGAAGAACGGTAAGTCCAATCTCCCTCATCAGGCAACACCAGACATTTAGATCCCATCTGGAACCTTTTGTCTTCTAGGTGGTGCCTTCCTATGAAACGAAACCTAGAGGTAATGTACCATTAATCTTCTTCTACCCTTTTGTCTTCCTCATGTCATTAACATCTATGTACTGAAATGACAACCACATCTGCCTCTAGATTGATGCCTCTTGAGATTGGCCTTAAACCCTGACCAGGTCTCATCTCCCCACACCCTGCATCATCAATAGCACATGGAAACCCTAGTAGGAACTTAGCCTATATGACCATCTTCCCGACTCACTTATTTTGAAGACCATTGAGTAGACCTCCATCAATCAGAAGGACCATCACCAAAGACCAGAAGCCCTAGCGACCTTCCTCTCTTCCTCCTCCTTCTACCCTGCGCCTACTTGTAGCCCTATAGGGCACTTCTAGAAAGGCTAAGAGGGCCGACATTGACGCCCTACCACCTTCTCGGTAATGGCCCTATAACTCAACCAACCTATACCGATGCCCTACTCTTCTGCACTCAAACCCTACATGCAATGATGTAGCAAGCCCAAGCTCTAGCAATAGGGAGCGGCTCCTTTCCTCCATCACGATTCTAGTGGCATGGTCATTTGATCGCCCTTCCCACAACCAGTCGACAGACTATAAAGCCCTGACCTAGCTTAGATCTCTCTAGAATCCACAAGACCACCGCATGACAATCATGACCTGCAACATGATGTTGACCATCCTCATCCTATTCCTGCCACCGGTCAGTCCCCGTCATCACATAGCCTTATCACTAACACCTCTACCACCATCAGCGGAAACCCCAACAAAGAGACTCAACCTGCATACTTCACAATGGCTACTTGAAGCGTTGTTGCGACCATAAAACACTCTACCGCCCATCATCCTTGCTAACCACCTGCATGTCAATGGCAAAGATGGAGTTGCAAGCAACTATGATGGAGGTGTATCCTCCTGGTACACCTTGGATACCATGAAATCCCATGCTGCCATCACCATTGCACCCTCGTTTGCTCAATCTACCAAGACCGGTCGTAGCACCTACAACCACCGTGGGTCTACACAACAACCTTAGAGCCTCTTGCCCCACCCATCTTGATCACCTACTTCATGCATATTTCATCCCTACCATGACTTCAAAAAATAGAGGAACATGGAGTCCCTCCCGCAACGCTAGGTCCATAACCAATATGGAAGATCTACATAGATGTGCATGATACCCATGGACCACATCAATACCGATAGGGCTCTAGTTAGGTCAGAGTTACTTGATGCACTAGACTATTGAAAACTTCACCCCTTGAGATCGATGACAGTGATTTTCACAAGCACTAGAAAAAGTCAACTGGCATCTACATGAGCAACAACTTTGTTAGAGAAAAGAGGTCAATCTCAACCCAAGATTGATAACTTGAAGCCTCCATTTCAGTAAGTTGTATTCTCTTATGTTTACATTTGTTAATGCAATCAACATGACTAATAAAATACCTTCAAACTTGTATACTACAAGACAATCATGATAATAAAGAATCTTCATATCAATTGACTCATTTATACCCATTGTCAACATTATGACGTATACACATATATTGATATGTATTTAGATTCATCTATAGATAATCAATATAAGTTAGTTCTAACCTAATTTCTAAATGCCTAAATAATGACTAGGGGAGTCTTAGCCTAAAAACCTAGTCACGCCAGCCAAATGAAATAATTGGTTGCCTTGATAGTATATTCATGTTATATGTAGAATAGGGTCATCATGATGACCCGACTTAATATATTGACTTTATATCTCAAGTATTGATCATATTAGAACTACCACATATATGCATTAATAAGTGGTTGGATAGTAAACAAAGTAATTCCCATACCGTCTGATAAGAAAAACTTAGATACAAGGAAGTATATCAATATACATCAATCTAATTTGAATCATTTGGTATGAGGGATAAAGAATACATACGAGGGAACTAGTTTACAACATAAGTATGGATAACCTAGGCATATTTAGACCTACTTATGAATCTTAAAATGTGAATGGACCTAAAATCCTAGATCAAGAATATGTTAAGATACTAGTAACCTAGTATAATGACATGATGATGTACTAAATCCTAAGACTATGATCATATATAGTTAAAACCCGAGAAAAAGACCATTGACAGGAAATCCTAGCAACCTACAGTGCTAATAAAATTGAAATTTAAGTAGAATTTGGTTCCAAGCCAAATGATAACCAAATTGTACCATACTTTGTAGATTTATCACTCTTGGAGCCATTTTGGTGATTGTGCAACCTACAAAGCATTGGATAAAATGAGGTACTAGATTCTTGACTTACTTATTGAGTTATTTTGTTTCCCTCTTGAATTTCATATATATTGTATGGTGGTGAACCCTAAACTTTTTTAAGCCTTTCCTTCCTTTGAAAGTTCACCACCCATATAAATTCATTATTGTTGGATTTTTTTTTTCAAATATTAAGAGGCACTAGAATGAATTCTTAGAGTTTTGACTCCCTAGACTTGGGTCCTTTTGGGCTTTAGCCCTTTAGAGCTTTGTCTCCTAGAGGTTGGGTACGTCACAACGCCCTATGCACATGTTGTAATGGATTAGTGGTCCCCCAGTATATCGGTTAAAATAGCACTGTCGTTCTTTCATAGATTGAACACATGGCATTGTAGTTATATATAAAGAAATGGTGTGACAATGCTCAATCTTGATATTTAAAGTTGATTATTGGAAATATTCCTGATATTTTGATACCTTAAACTTGGATAATTTTGCATAATTGTTAGCCTTGTGGAATTTCTATTTTGAATATTGAACAAGGAAACATCGACACTTGTTATTCTCATTTTGTTGAACGAAGTCCACCAAATAGTCCCCTCCTAGATTTGATCTCATACCTGAATCATATTATACACCTACTTTTTAATAGCTCAATAATTAGATTTATTACCAGCCTAGCTGAACTTTATTTTTCCCTTCATGGGGTCCATGTGTGGTTTTGTTCACTCTGGGAACTCGTGGACATGTTATAGAAAGATGGACTAGAGGAGACGTGCAAGAGCTGTCCTCTGTTGAAGACTAGATAGGAATCAATTCTTATTCTAAAATTTGTATTTTTGTGTAAAGCATCTGCAACTCTGATGTAAAAGTATGATTGTAATAAAGTCATGTTTATACTTTTGATACAACCGTACGATCAGGTCTTTATAGGGATCTAAAGTTTACATCTAAGTTGTGGAAACATGTTCAAGAGGAATTGGGTACAAAATTGAACTTCAACACGTTGTACCCTCTGCAGACTGATGGCCAGTCCGAGCGTATAATGTAGATCCTAGAGGATCTTCTAGGGGCTTGTATTCTCTATTGGGAAGGATCATGGGACACTTATTTGCCCTTAGTTGAGTTTGTATATAATAATATCTATCATGCAAGTATTGGGATGCCTCCATATGAAGCTCTCTATGGCAGACCATGTATATCTCTGCTACACTGGGATGACGTCAGGGAGCACACATTGATGAAATCTGAGGAGGTGCAACTTTACACAAATAAGGTTGCACTGATAAGATAGAGGATGAAGTGGGCACATGACAGTCAGAAGTCTTATGCAAATGCTCACCGACAGGAACGTCAGTTCAAAGAAGGTGATCATGTTTTTCTAAAGAGTAAGCCTATCCAAGCCTTGGCCAAGAACAAAGGAAAGCACAGTCCTTGCTTTGTGGGACCCTTCGAGATCTTAGAAATTTTTGGTGAATGTGCGTATTGTCTTGCTCGTCTGTCTTAATATTTTGCAATGCACAATGTGTTTCGTGTATCTAATTTGAAGCCTAATGTTAAAGATCCTAGTCCCATTCTGAATCATGAGCCACCAGAGATGAAAGATGATCTATCTTATGTTGAATCCCTAGTAAAAATCCTTGATTCCAAAACAAAGGAGCTTCATTGTAATCGACACATTGATATGGTGAAAGTTCTTTGGATCCATCATGATCAGACTAATGCTAATTGGGAGCTAAAGCCTAAGACCAAGTAGAAATATCTACATCTCTTTCAAGCTACTTGAATTTTGAAGACAAAGTTCTTAACAGGAGGTAAAATGTGATAAAGTGAGTTCTTACATTATTTTCTCTCTCTCTTACAAATTTAATGATATAAGTAAGTACTCAATTTATTGACTAAAATACCTTAAATCACCTCCCTCTACTATTTTGACCATATGGGTACACAAATTTCAAAATAATGAAAACCCTAATTCATTCTATAGGTGTATCATGTATATTATCAACCTAGTGAAATTACTCTAATCAACATTCGAATTTGGATTCAAATTTTCTACCGTAGTTAGATTACTATATCACAAGGCCTCACCAAAAATTTCATTATGATTGGATGCACAGATTGAAAGTTATAAAAGATACAAGTTTTGAGGATAATTTTCATTTATTAAAAAACCTAGACCTAAGTTGATCGATTTGTTGACCAAAATGTGAAAAATATTTGTCACGCGACTATTTGGAGGCCTGAGCATGGATGGAAATCCGGATGACCTTGATCAAAACTGTTCATTAAGGATTCAAGGGAGGAGACTATGTCTACTACCTCCCACAACATTTGACTACAACTCCCAGTAGTCTAGCCACCAAAACCCGCTCTCCCACAACCAACTCAGCCACCCTCTTGCTTTTTCCTTGGGATATTCTTTTCCCTCTCATAAAACTAAACCTAACAACCCCTGCCACATCTTTCCCCATGCTCATATCGAGGAGAACCAGTCTTCCATTCTTCACAGCTCCCACCTGGCGGTGTGCCCAGTTTAGGGCTTCCTTGCCCTCACTACCATATGCCTATATAACCATCCCACGAGCTCTTCCCCCCTTCCTTTGGTCATCCTCAAACCTCAATTGCTCGTGAGACAACTTGGGAAACCCTCTCCCTCGCCTTCATCTTCGACCACCTGCACCACCTTGGCCACGTCTAGTTTCACAACATATCAATCTGACACCACCATCTCCTCTATGAATCTTGATTAGGTCTTCCCATCATCTTTTTGGGTCTTCCATCCTCCCATTTCATCCTAAACTCTTACTCTCCGGTGACCTTGATCCTTCCCATAGAGGCAACAAGCTCCAGAGGGAGTTGCACCACACCAACCCACTGCCTGGGCATGGGAGCCTCATCCAAAGCTGATTACGACCTCGCTTGGTCAGGAGCAGGTCTGAAGCTCACCCCTACTCCCTATGGAGTTGAGGGAGCCCCCTGCTCAAGCAAGAAGCAAGCATGTAGGGAGAGAAGTAGATGTGGAGCCATACAAGATCCAACTAGACCAAGGGTGGCCAGTGGTTGACCGACATCTCAATTGAGACGATACAAGTTAGTAGGAGTACACATGCTAGTAGGATCAATCTAAGCCCTTGATCCACTCAGACCGGGTCATTGATCAAGGTAAGATTTTTTCCTTTTTGATTAGTTAATTGGTTATTAATATACTAGAATCTGATTAATTTAAAAAATCAAAGTAATTAATAGGAACATCATATGATAATGAAATTATATATCATTTTCCAAAAGTGCAAGGAACCTGAATAAAATACTAACTTAACCTAGATTCAATACCTTTTCTAAAAGTTATGGCCTAAAGATTTATTTGAATATCTATTTTCTTTTTTCTGAATTTACAATGATGAAAAATGAAACTCCCGATCTAGTATCAGTAAATTTGATTCAAGAAACCTAATCCTATCTCTATTACTATGAGATCACGTGTACCTTAATGAGGTGATCAATGATGAATTAAACCTATTGGAAACCCTAATTTTGATGTTCCTCTCTAAATAGTAAAGGTAGTTATGATTCAAGATTAATCCTAACCCTAGATCTTACCTTTGAACCTAAAATGAGATGAACTCAACAAATATTCTCTGATGTAATCATTAAGAACCTGATTTAGTCAAAAATCCTAGTCTTGGGTCATATGGACTCATAGTAATAATGTACCCTCAACTTCCTTTTTGGGTAATATTTTCACATCATCTCTATAGACTCTTTATGGATTCAAGATTGATAAATCAGGTACATGGGCTATCTAAGTATAAGACTAGTTTTCTGGTGTGAAATATGTATGACATATTTGCTTGTGTTATTTGTTAGAACATTGCTTTTATGTATGTACATGTAATATACTCTCCACCTTGAAAATAAGAACAATAAATATAAGTATGAATTGTAGTTATTGATGATGCTCATTAATCTCCCTAAGAGAGAGGGAAATCATAAATGTTGACTAGTACCTCCCTAGTATATAAGGTACAAAGGGAGATCCCTAGAGTAAATGGCACACCAAGAATGGGCCCAATAAAATAAGTGATGATGTGATAGTCCACCATAGTAATACAAGCACATTGAAAGATTCTTCAAATGATGGTTTACATGATTTTCACTCTAAAAAATGTTTTCCCTTTTCTTTTTCTTCTCAAAATATTTCAATTATGCAAGCTTAATATGTATGTATCTTTCACCCACGTACACAACATATTATGTTGATTCGGTGTTTCACATATTTTATAGGTGCAGAGAATCCTTAAATGAAGTCAAAGTACGAAAAGATAATAACAAATCTCATTGGAGGATCTAGAGTAGATGATTCTTACCTCTACTTCTCTTAGCTAGTTACTTTTCCATTCCTTAGTTTATGTATATGATGCATTATGTCCTATGTACTTTCCTTCTTCTTATAGTTAGTCTTTTCTTCCATGCAAATAAGTGTGAACACTACTATGTTTCTCATTTATGAATGATGGATTCTGTGTGGCAATAATACGATGTTTGTGAACATGACCTGATTTCTATGTATTATATATGATAGCCATAATTCCTTGTATTTTCCCTCTTGACATCTTACTGATATGAGTACACACATATCAATGGAATATCATCATGCAAAGTATGCATCAATTGGGGTCATCATAGGGTCTTAACCCATCACATTCCTAGAGTAATCTCCTCTTTAGGTCATTTAGGAATCTTAGAATGTGTCAGGTTTGGAAGAGGCAACAAGAGTTTGTAAAGACAAATGGAGTCCATCAATGTGATGATCTAACTTCTCCTCATTGGTCAAGTTTTTGGCATGACACTCTAATTCTTGTTATGTATGCCCAGAGAGACAATCATATGATGATTGTAATGGCATAATGTATAAATGATTTGATTATTAATAAAAGGCAAGCTTCCAATTTATTCTATTTTATTCAGTTATGAGATAATGAAATAACATAATAAATGTCTAGAGGATGATATTACTCAATGAAATATCTCTTAAGTATGTGACTTGAAGAATGAGATCATATGGATTTTAAGTGTATACATTCTCATTATGTCCCTAGTCAGATGTTATTGTGGAAGGTTGATAGACAACAACAACACATAAGACTAGACTATGTGTTGGTTGATGATTGAATCTCATTAGTCATGATATGGCGATATAAAACGAAGCACATAAATACATGTTAGAGAACAGTGTAGTAGATAGACCCACCATGAGAGTAACACATGGAAACCATTGTTGTGATAGTCATAGTTAGCCCTCATAGTTATGGTGGTGATTGTGATTCTTAGACCTGAAGTCGCTACACTCATCACATGTTGTTCATTGTAATTATACATCATCAAACGTAATCTTCAGTAAGGATTATCATAAAGGTGATGATTGGGTGATTGTGACACATGGGGACTGACTGTGAGCGATGAAGATGGGATTTGTCCCTCCTATGGGAGTATGATATCCTAGGCCACTTGAGTTAGCGAGATTGAGAAATGCATGGCCATGCACATGTGAGTCAATATGTGATCTTGGACTTACACATATCTCATGCAGTCTACAATAGCAAGAAACATAGATTGAGTGATGAAGAGGATGACTGGTCCATTCCTCGAGTTCAATCTGGATATTAGAGATAAAGGAATTATACAAACACTGTAACACCAAGCACATATTGTAATTTGAAGTTGTTCTCCAACTTTCCATTTACTTGGGTAACAATGATGTGTGACTAGGCACCGTTCTTTGCTTGTGATGTCATAATTGGTTATTGACATTCACTACCAATGTAATATGGGACCTATAGGGTCTTTCACATTGGGCATGGCTTGAAAGAGGAATTTGATCTTGAATGATGATTGGATTGATTAATAAAGAGTTTAGGTATTCAATTCAAGAAACAAATCAACTGAATGGACTCCTAACCAATCGGCTCATGTGTTGAAACACCCGGTTGGAGTGTCAGGCTGATTGAATATTGTATTGGCTGACTTCTACACAAACTAGGCACCAACTGACCGGTTCACTGGGTGAGACGATCGACTGGTGGTTGTGAGATGACCAGTTTGAGATGTAATTTGATTGCATCAAGGATTAGTGTTGACATCATTGATACACATCGTTTAGCACTCCAATTCACTAAGATAATTATCCTAGAGTTTATCCTTTTTTTACTTTTCGATTAAAGCTAGTATAGAAGGGTCGATCCCACATGACCACTTTTTAAAACCGTTTCTTCAATCCCGATTGATTTTGAACTTTATATTTTTGTGTGGTTTTTGAATATTTGAACGAGAAAATAAATTATGTGATTTGGAGCATGATTACAATAGAACAAGAATGTAAATTGCAATTGAAATAAAAGATTACACTAACAAGGAACTGAAAAGATTACACTAGCATAAGGAAGGAGAGAAGATTGTTAGCATGATAAAAATGATTATCTAAGGATAAGAATTAAAGTGCAAGAAATGAAATAAGGCAATTTGAAACAAATAATAAGGGAACAAATTGAATCAGAAGGGAAAGACATTGAGGCTTAGGGGTTTCACCACCATAGCCAAAGTGAAAACAAGATCGAAGATTTACACGAAAAATAAGATAAAAGAAGGTATGTGAATCATTCGTAAATGAAACACAAGAGATGAACTCCATGTGAACCCATTGGTCCTGGCGTTCATGCACCATTTCCCATCATCCTAATAGGGAAATTTCCACGGTCACATCCAAATCCTTATGTGATTGGTTTAGGCATTCTAAATCCCGATTTCCATGGTCACATCCACTGTGATTAACCGACGATAAAAATGATTAATTACTTCATTAAAATTGGTGATTTCTAAACCAAAAACCATATATCTAAATAGTCGTATAAAACTCGATCCGATCAACACGTGGCTAAGGGGCTACTCCCCCTACCTCGATAATGAAACTACTCACTATACATGATGAAGGAAAGAGGGGTGATGGAAGAAAGTGAGGAGGCCATAGACTAGAGCATAGAATCTTGAAGGATCGTATGCTAGTGACAATTAAACAACCACAACTCTTAGCTCCTTGCTTCCTAAGAAGAACGAGAAAGAAGAATAAGAATAAAAGAAAAATCCAAATCTTGAACAAAGAACAGAGCTTTATTGCAGAATGAAAGTTACACTACTATGAATTGAAATAATAGAGTTTCAATAAAATATGCAAGTACAAAATTGAGGACCCTTTTTCTAGTGGAGTCCCCCCTCTTTTTATAGGGGAAGGAGGGGTGGAAACCCTAAAAGGGGGAAGAAACAAATGGGAGAGGCGACTGCTAATTTGTGATGTTTGTGAGCCACAAAATAGCCATATCACTAGCCAAGATAGTCGTCTGACTAATAACATGGCATGTCCTGAGGGGCATCGGTCAAAACATTAATCTAAGGGTAGGGGCTCCTTTTAATTGGGTTGCTTGGTCTTAAAGAATTGTCCAAATCGATCGTATGGATGCAGGACGCCCCTGTCGCACTGCTGTGCACATTGATCAACTTCGAAACCCTAAGGTTTGACCGAAACATAGAAATTTGACCTAGAATGGTCATGAGATGGCCGTGTCGGCGTACTTGGATGCTCAGATGGTAACACGAGCTGATTGGCTTGCTGACTTGAGACATCCATCTGGAGTGTCAAGATGGCATGCTGAGCCAAGGACCAAATGGCCGTCTGGCTTTGGGGTTGGAACTTCTTGGAATTGAACCGACTGTCTGGCACTACAAGATAGTCATGTTGTGAGCACAGTAGGTCAGAATCTTGCTTTGAAGGAAAAACCTACAAAAGGGTGATAGATAAGATTAATATTTGCACAAACAGTCGAAAATGGATAAATTGCAATTTGACCTAGAAATTACTAAAAAAAGAGATAGTGTCTAATAAAAAATATTATGAAATTTATGCAAAAAGATAGATAAATATGCATTCATCAAAATACCCCATACTTGAATCTTTGCTTGTCCTCAAGCAAATAAAATCACAAGTACATCCAATTTATACTAGCAACATGTCTATCCTCACCCTTGTAATATCACTTTATTCCTTACCTTCAAATTTGGCCAAGCAACCCAATCTCCTAAAACCACAAAACACAAAATTCTATATTCTCTACTAAAACAAAATTTGATAGCTTATCTCTCAATCAAAATTTTAGAGAAAAATAGGTTTCGTCTTACTTCTTCTTTGACACTCTCATTTTTTTTCTTTTGTAAGTTGTTGCATAAGAACATGATGGGGGAGGTGCAAAAGATGATGATCCCTTCTCTATTCGACTCATGATGTATTTATTTTATGGAGCTACACTGGTCATAATTTTTTCTTGTTCTCTTTGGCATCTTTTAATGGTATGCCCCTTTGATGGGTATGGAATTTTGATATGGGAAGCATGCCACCCCGGAATTGATTTTTGTCTGGAGGTGATTCTTGGCTTCTATTTTTTGAGAAAGAAAATAATCCGGGGAAAGAAAAGGTTTCCTTGTGCTTATAACTTCAACATTTCTTTTGAAAGTATCATTGCATCAAATAGAATATTCCTACCAATCACATTATACGAGATTTATATCAAGTTAATCCATAGTTTAAAATAGAGAAAAATTTTGTTTGGTTTTGATTGACTCCATACGACTTGCCAACTTTTCCAAGGAGTGATGTTATTTTAGGGTCCTAGGTGATATGGTGGTTTCAGACATGGCAATTTGTAAAAGTTTTTACAAAATATTTACTAAATTTTGATAGGGGTACAATGATATACGTCTATTCAACTTGGTCAACTAGATAATGGCCATTTTGCAACTAAGGAAAATAAAAGCATGGCCGATTAGATAAAGGCCATGAACAAAGAAACTACATGTAAATCAAATAAAAAGGCAAAACATAATGCAAGAAGGGAAAAGATAAGGGGGGTGAAATAGAAGCATATCACCCACCTCCACCCCGAACTTAGAATTTTGCTTGTCCTAAGCAAAACCAAAATCAGAGATGGAGGGAAGATGATCATAGAGGTGGTTGATAATAAGGTGGTGGAGGCGCGGAGGAGGACGTAGGGTTGAAGTATGGACTTAATTGATTGCCTTGGAACCACTGCAACATATTTTCTTGAGTGTCTGAAAGAGTATCCTGGAGTGCTTGGCGTACATTTGTATACCAAGGATAAGACTTAGGATGGATATGTTCCCATGATTCGAGATGTGATAAGGAATAGTTATGGGGAATCTCAGTTGAATAACAATAGTTATTAGGGTTTTCATTCTAGTGTAGATGTCCGGTCATTCCACTATATAGGCCACTAATGTCAATGGGTGGTGGGTTGAAAGAATGGTAAGTGGAGAATCCATCCATGTCATTTGACTGTGCTACTTGAGATGCAACATAAGGTGGGGACTCATAAGGAGTATGACGAGTATCATAGATTGGTGCCTCAAAGGGAAAAGGGGGTGAGAAGATAGGTGAAACACTTCATTCGAACAAATTGTTACTAATTAAGCAGAAGCAATCATTAACAGTGGATTACTGAAAATCACTAAAAATTTAAACCTTTTGCAAAGAGATCCATACACAGGAAAACTCTTTTATCAAGAACCAATGTATTTTATTTACATCCTGGTTCATGAGTACATATTTTGTACCATTTCTTCTTTAGGATTACAAGCATCATCTACTATGTTTACAACTAAACACAGACAACATAAGAACCTCAAGGCATCAAGCCAAAAATCTCAGATTGATTTATTAAAAACACTAGTTACTAACTCTGAGGATCTAAGAGTATAGAGACGACACATATGACTTTTATCTACAAGACACGACAGACAGTACACTCAACCTGAGCTGTCACGGCTGCTGCTGATTTTCTTCCTCTGCAAGATATTCTCAGTCTCCTCCGTGCTAGTCCACCTAAAAATGTTGAATCCCACGGGGGTGAGACAATTGTAATTGCCCCAGCGAGAGATATAACTTTCTGACACAAACATTATTATTGCAGTTTAATGATATAAAACTGGGCAGAGGATAAGCAGTTTAAAGCATTCTCATCTTTTAAAGCATTGCAACTATTTATGATAGAACAATAGATCATCTATTCTCTTAATAAGGAATAGGAAGAACATGTATATCATTTATCCATCATATCATACCATCATGTCAAACTTCTCTTCTGATACTCATTATCTTGATATGTCACCCATGAGACATTCTTGTTTCAATCTGTTGGCCTTAGCCAATCTGCTAAACAGATATGGGATTATATCTACCATGTACTCATATATCATTAATGCAGGCATTGGGTTATTACCAATCCTGCGTCATCATTACATGCATCGGGTTATTACCAATCCTGTGTCATCATTATAGGCATTGGGTTATTACCAATCCTGTGTCATCATTACAGGCATTGAGCCTCTGCCAAGTATTGGACTCTTCCAAACCTGATTACACCGCCAGGCATTAGACACTACCAATCCTGATTTCACAACCAGGCATTAGACTTTAACCAACCCTGATTACACAACCATGCGTTGGACTCTAACTAATCCTGATTACACAGCCAGACATTGGACTCTAACCAACCCTGATTACACAGCCAGGCATTGGACTCTAACCAATCCTGATTACACGCCAAGCATTGGACTCTAACCAATCCTGATTACACAGCCAGGCATTGGACTCTAACCAATCCTGATTACACAACCAGGCATTGGACTTTAACCAATCCTGATTACACAACCAAGCATTGGACTTTAACCAACCCTGATTACACAGCCAGACATTGGACTTTAACCAATCCTGATGTTAGACTTCATAGCTTTTCACATTCCTTATTGAATACAATTGTTCCTTCTATTAAGTTTATTAAAACATTATAATTTCTTACAATAAACTTTTATAATCATCTTGGTACCTCTCACTATGCCACAATTGTTCTCATGGCTCATAAGGCCCATAAAGCATCTTGTCACCTCTCACTAGGCATCATCTAATCATATGGCTCACAAGACCATTACACATCTTGTCACCTCTCACTAGACAACAATAACATATTACCTCATGTAATACAACAGTAACACCACTATTCCCTAAATAGGGTTAGGGCTTACTATTCACGTCACATTAGGGTTTCTTATGTCCCATTACCCAATTTAGGGTTAGGGTTTCCCATCTCACATTAATTAGGATTTCATATTTATCAAATCAACCTTAATATATTGCTCCACACCTCTAGGAGCATCCATTAATATCTCGAGTATTCAATCATGTTTATTACTCTTAACATTTATCCTTAAATGATTATCAATACAAGGTCATCCTTATCATGGTATGATTACATCATACTCATTAGTTTGGCTTAACCCCATTCTCAAGGTATATTAGCCTATACTTATCAAAGTATATCAAACTCATTACATTTCATTATAACAATTTACATAACACACTTCATGTGTTTCTTGTCCAAGTATATTGGATTTGAGGTGCATCAAGGTATATCAACCCTGGAATGCTAAAAGTGATATCTATCATATCTTGATGTATCACTTTCCTCATCACTTCCAACTTACTTGAGTTATCAACTTATCTTGGATTAAGGTATTTCCCATCTTAATACTTTCATCCACTAACCTATCACTTTTACCATAAAGTGCATAGGTCACACACAAGAATGGTCCAACTATCTTCAATGATATGGACTCATTTCAGGTTAAGGAATTGCTTATTATAAGGTTGCCTATGATCAACCATTTGAGATATTTCACCTTTATAAGGCATTACCCACTATTTTATCATTAGGGTTCTCTCATACCATTACCCAGTAATTAGGTTTATGGTTTATCATCATATTTCCTAAGATTAGGGCTTCATGTATTATAACTCAAAATTAGAGTTTCACATACCTTCACCCTGTATTAGGGCTCCTCATCATACCATTGTATATGGTTTCACATGGCATCACCCTCAATTAGGGTTTCACATGGCATCGCCCTCAATTAGGGTTTCACATGGCATCACCCTCAATTAAGGTTTCACATCATTTCCCTAGATTAAGGTTTCACTCAGGATTGCCCTAATTTTAGGATTATGGCTTATTAACCCACTCTATTAGGGTTTCATGATCTCTTTACTAAGGATCATACCCTAATCACATATTCTTCATGATTAATACTCATGTATGAATTCCTTTCTATCATCCTCTCAACTTGATTAGGTTACATCAGCTTTCAATAAAAAATATACAACTATGGTTGACATAGTGTATCGAGACATTGCTTTCATAAGCTTTTAGGGTTAACCATTCTAAAGGTACTGATCATCTAGGTACTTTAGGGTTTCAACCTTTGTACCTATCATTGATAATAATTAATATCAACCATTGGATCAATGGATCAATCATCATCTTAAATCTCCAAACGATTTGATCACTTTAGACCTCCATTCAGTTTTGGCATTTCAACACCAAATTGTTTTGAAACCGTTTGATTCCAAACGGTCCTGAGACTGTTTTACCCCAAACGGTTTCAAGATTGTTTTGACTCAAACGGTCTCAAGACTATTTGACCAAACCAGCTTGAAAACCGATTGGATCAATTGAGGTATTCTTCAACCAAATTGAATAGGGTTTGCTTGTTGAATTGACCACCAATTGAACTTATCGGATGTTCAATTCAATCTAACTCCATTGGATCTTCATCCATCAATAAAAATCCACCATTGACCTCCAAATGATCCTGAGACCGTTTGATCCCAAATGGTTTCAAGACCGTTTGGACTCAAACGGTCTCAAGACCATTTGGTCCAACATCTTGAAACCGAAAGGATTACTAATTAGGGATTCTTCAACAAATCGATTCAGGGTTGTAATTGGTGGATTGTCCATTCATAGGATCAATCAATTGGATCTATTGGATCATCATCCAACATGTTCTACTCCTGGTCAACACTTCCATTCAGTCAACCATGTCCAAAGGGTTTGGAACCCCAACCTCCAAACAGTTTGCAAACCATTTGGTCTCCAAACAGTTTGGTGAAACCGATTGGACCAAAATTCATGAAACCATTTGCAACTAAATTATGTTGATATATATGCTTATGATGTTGTCATCATCATCAAGCCTTATACCTTCAAAATCTACTGCCTTTCCCTTGGTAGTTCCATCAATTATTCAAAGGAAAATCAAGAAGAGTAATTTGAACAAAATGGATTGAGGAATTGAATTCAATAACAATGAATAAGGGTTCAAGTTATAAAACCCGCCTCCAAAGAAGCTTCAAAGCTTCAAGCTCCACGTTTTCAATGGTGAAAGCAACTCCTTAAACTATCCCAAGCTCGTCCTAAAGACTTTGAGTGAGACGAATGGCTAGGGTTGAAGATTGAGTGGAGAAAAGAAGAAATCAAGCATTGATTTGTGTTTTCTACCATGAAATCAAGGTGAAAGAAGGACATGGAGCTTACCTATAGGTTGGGGGGTCGTCCTCCTATTGATCCTAAGCTCCCTTGATCGTTTTGCAAGCAAGAAGTGAAAGTGGCTTCGAAATTACCCATTCAAGCTATAGATAAATGAGTATATATGCATTTAATTGAAAATTCATTTAAGAGAGAGAAAGTAGGGGATAATTCTTCCATTTCCTTGCCAATTGCCCCCTCCTCTTCCTTGGATATGAGGCTATATTCCTTGCCTCTTATTACTCTCAATTATCCATGAATTAAAGGAAAACAAATTAAGCACCTTAACCCTTATAATAATAATATCCTAAAGTTAGTGGATAATTCTTTTCCTTTTATTAATGTGAGTGGGCTCTCTGATAACCTCTCACTTTGTGATGCTATTTTATTAGTTTTCCCTTGTTTTCCATACTCTTTATTAAATAAATTAGAAAGAATCATTAAATCTTTACCTTATTGCTGACACATCAATAGATTAACTTTTCTCTTCTTTATCCTTGCAGAAAAACACACAAAAAATTACAAAAACCCCAAATGGTCCCGAGACCATTTAAGGCCAAACGGTCCCGAGACCGTTTAAGGCCAAACGGTCCCAAGACCGTTTAAGGCCAAACGGTCTCAAGACCGCATGAACTGTAAACGGTCCCGAGACCGCATAAGCCCAAACGTGTTCAGCAACCAAACGGGTCCAACGCCCAAATGAGTTCGGTGCCCAAACGAGTCCAGTGCTCAAACAGGTCCAGCGCTCAAACGAGTTCGGCGTCCAAACGAGTTCGGCGCCCAAACGGGTCCAGCGCCCAAACGAGTTCGGCGCCCAAACGAGTCCCGTGCTCAAAC